>VWZG01012809.1:29142-49606 GCA_013396735.1 Grallaria varia | reverse complement strand
AGTTGCTCTAAAAATAGGCAATGCTAGGAAAACATACAGGATGAAAAATGCAAGAAAGAAAGCATAGATAACAAAGGAGAAAAAAATCCAACAAAACCTTAAGGGAGGCACTAAAACAACTAAAAAAACTTCTAAAGATACAGAAAGACTTAAGGTAAAATTTCAGACATTGCTCAGTCAAAAGGACTAACATTTAAAACAGAGATTCATATGATTAACAATTACATTGCTCTACATTAGTTTGTCCAGTCTCATTTTAAAAATCAATATAAATATATTCCCCTGCTTTCTTCATGATATCTGGAGAAAAAGATGCAAGTAATATTTCCCTTCTTTCTCAATATTTCATCTGCCTATTTTCCTCAACTGTGAGAAATATAAAGCTTTCTTAATAAAAAAGTTCAATGCCTTAGCTGTGCCATAGCTGTGAGCTACTTCTCAACACTATAAAGAGGTTGACAAAAGCTCAAAAAGTCTGTGGTCATCAAAGCAAAATACAAGGACTGTTACCTTCTCCTGCATCCTAAAACCATGTTGTACTGGTAGTAATTGAAAAGGCATGCACGTTGTCACCCCAGAATGAATTACTTTCCATATTGGTCATACACCAATACTATTTGAGGTCTGGATTGTCCTTATTCAAAGCATAAGGACATATTCAAAGTGTAAAAGGATGAAAAAAATCAAACCAAATAAAATCATCATGTTAATATATCCCAAATGAATTTGCCTAGATTTTTCCACACAACTAATTTAAGTCATAGATTTAATAAAGAAAACCTATTAGCCAGGAGAAAGACATTAACCTTTTTTCCCTTTTACCTTGACAGATGAAAATACACTAATCAAGAAGCACTGTCCTCTAATCCCTCATACTTGATGCTCTTACTTAAAGTACTCATTCTTTCATTAAACTTTACATCTTATAGCCATAAAGAACATTCTTGAGCTTCAGCAAATCCTTGACATAAGTCATCGAAAGGATGACACTATCTGCATTTGCATCAGTCTTCGAAGAAGCTCCTTAACAAGGGTACTTTGATTCACTTTTTGGATGTAACAAAGTAGAATTATGAATGGCAAGAATTTCTAGTTTTGAAATAAATCAACACTAAATTGGGGGGAAAAAATTATATTCTTCTCTTAAAATGACAAAAAGTGCTTCGCAAAGATACATTATCCAAAAAAGGCCTTTCCAAACAGGTGTTTTCCCAATTGTGAGAAAATGGCTTAAAATACCTTAATGATTCTTCCAATGACCATAAACCAAACCACATGCAACTTAAAAAAATAAAAACCAAATCTCTCTGAAAGAGATTATTCAGCTGACTTGTAAACCAGTCATTAGGATTACATCTGGGAAATCACGCATATGTTTACCTGGGGAAAAGAAACCCATGTTCTGGCTGTCATGTTTACAGAAATTTCTCCCCTTTGATTACAGCTAATCTAGTAAAGGTGTGTTGCTAACCTGCTGTGTGGGACAGGATGACCAGATTTAGTGAAGTGTCAATTTGAAAGTGAAAAGAGCAGTGGCTTAAACTATTTAAATTAATCTATCAGGAAATCAAGATTATATAATAGAGACTTCTGTAGCATAAAAATGTGAATAGTCAAAGGGCTGATTATATCATTATACAGTTCTACTGTGGGGATGGAAGTAATCCAGCTACAAATGTACCCCTTGTTTCAGTATCTGGACAGACACACAAGTTGCTCCATCCCTTGGGAATCCTGCAAAGGGTGATCTTTTGCAGAATGATAACACACAATTCTAGCACAGAATTTAATTTCCTGGCAAGAAAGCAAGGACCACATTGAAGTACTGTTCCCCGGATTTGGTAAGGCTCTTTTGGAGCTCTCTTGACAAAAAGGTCTCTTCCTCCACTCATATAGCATAAATAGGAACATAAGTTGTTTCTTTGGTTTCATTTCGCGGTTGTTTTTGTTGTTGTTTTCTCTTTTGAATACCTCAGAGAATACAACCTTCTTTTGAGAAGCAATAGGATAGTACCAAATGGTTTCAACCAGTTTTCCTTAGCACATAAGACAAATTCAGGTTGTCGGGAAGCAGTAATTACATTGCTATCCATAATTAATCCCAGCTTTGTCCAGTAATTCTGTACATATTTTGGTTCTGTAATTTATTAATGGATGTTTCTGTGGTATTTATAAAGGGCCTTTTAAAGGCTTTTTTGTTTTACAGAAAAACTCAGAACTAATCTGACTTCTTAAAGTATGCCGTTTTATAAATGTTTTAAATGAAGCAAACATCATATACACAGTAAGTGAAAGCTAGAATTTTATTTAGGGAGAAGCGGCAAAGATTTGATCTCTTCAGGAAATACTAATGAACACAATAAACATAAAAAGACAAAATTATTTTGTTCAAATGTTCTTATCACTGTCATTGTGTAGTAGTTATTACAAAGAAAAGAATAAAAAACACTGTAGCAGAATTATTTTGCTTATATTTTGTAAATGGTCCAGTAACTCTGTAAAAACATTTAGTAGAATATAACTTCTCTATGCCAAATACTGCAACTTTAGCTGAAGTTTCTTCTCATAACTAACTGAAATTAGGTTATAATAAGGTGGATGTTCCAGGAGAGGTTTAGATTGGATTGTAGGAAAAATTTCTTCAAGAAAAGAGCTGTCAAGCACTGGAACAGTTTGTCCAGGGAGTTGGTGGAACCTCCATCCCTGGAGGCATTTAATACAGTTGTGGAACTTGGAACATGTGCAACATGGCTTAGCAGTTGTGAGTGCAGATATCCTTCAGGAAGGTTTGTAACAAGGAGATTAGGACTTGTTTCACATAGAAAATCTTTCCTGCCTAAGAAATACCTTTCTCAAAGGTAGTTGGATGTTTTTCTTTTCAGTTCCCTTCAGCATTCCAGAGAAAGCTGCAGGCTTTCCCTCTCTGGTATGAGGAGAGATAAACAGATATTACGGGCTGGCCCATTGGAAGGGGCCTGGCAGGGAGGGACCAGAGAGGATAAAAGCCTTGAATAAAACAGGAGGCCTGCCTTTCTCAGGCCCAGTACTTTCTTTTGGCAGCACTGTTAGGTTTTTGCCTTGTAAGTCTAGTGTTCTTGAATTTTGAAATAAATTTTCCAAAACTTCCACTGCCTGGAATTTTGGGGCTACCTGCACATTATTTTACTTCAGATCAGTGAAGTGCTGAGTTAATGGTTAGACTCTATGGTCTTAAACATCTTTTCTGATCTCAACTATTCTATGATTCTGTAAAAGAAACTATGGAAAGTCCTCTAAAATATCATTAATTCACAACATCAGAGTCACTCATAACAGAAAGAAATAAAATAAACCTATGTGATATTTTGATTCAAGACTTTTAAAAGTGAAGACCACAAAAACCCTATCCTTCTTTTTAGTGGATATTAATTCTTAAAGCTTTAAAGTATGAACTAACTTTTAACTAACCTAATCATGAAGCTTGCAAGTGTGCTCCTTCATATTTGCATCTTCTTCTAATAAATATTTTCATCTGAGTCATTTTGGCCTGTTACATGGTAATAGTGAATTCTGCTATTAGAGAGTGTCCAAATGAGGGCAACAAAGATAGTGAAGAGCCTTGAAGAGAAGCTGTATGAGGAACAGCTGAGGTCACTTGGTCTGTTCAGCCTGGAGAAAAGGAGACTGAGGGGAGACCTCATTGCAATTACAGCTTTCTCATGCGGGGAAGAGGAGGGGCAGACACTGATCTCTTCTCTGTGACAAGACCTGAGGGAATGGCCTGAAGTTGTGTCAGGGTAGGTTTTGGCTGGATATGAAGAAGAGGTTCTCCACTCAGAGGGTGGTTGGGCACTGAAACAGACTCCCCGGGGAAGTAGTCACAGCACCAAGCATGACATAGTTCAAGAAGGGTTTGGATATTCTCAGGCACATGATGTGACTCTTGGGGATGGTTCTGTGCAGGGTTAAGAGCTGGACTCAATGATCCTTATGGGTCCCTTCCAACTCAGCATATTCTGTGATTCTGTGTGATTCTGTGAAGCTATTTACTGGATTAGATATGTGACTAATCTAATTCTAAACTGAGGCTCCATCGGCCACTGATTCTAATTATCACAGCACCGACAGTTCTTGTTTTCATTCACTTCTAGTAAGTCAACAATAACCTCAAATACTGTCAGTCTTATCTCCCACAGATGTAGCTACCACATTTGAAGAGACTTGACTATTATTGCATTTTGATTAAGTAAAATAATTCTTACCTTCCTGTGACCCAGTTTTCTCTGTAAGCATATGCAATAGATGATGGAAACTATGTTAATTGCCTAAGTCCATCAGCTGCCAGGAAGGAGTTGTTTAGGGCGACCATAAGAAATTCTCTTAAGTACTAATGGATATTAAAATCAAAGTGGGTAAACTTTGTGTACTTTCTCTTTGCTCACTCCAAAGCAAGACATGCAGACACTCCTGAACATCCCCCTTTTCTTATCTACTGTAAACACCATTTTCATGTATCCATGAAACACAAGCAGTTTCAGGAAATGTTAAGAATTTTCACAGGAGGGGGAAAAAGTTGCTATGTCATAGATAAAAGGGAAAAGAAATTACTGTCAGGAATAAAGTGAACAATTCTCTGAACAAAATGTGGTATTAGAAAAGTTTCTGTGTTTGATATTTCCTATCAATGAGCCATTTGCTGATGTTAGGAATTTACATTTCCTAAACCTCCTTATCTGTTGCTTAGGCAATTCCTGTGAAAGGTGTTGCAAGACGTATTGAATCCCATGAACATTTGGTCCATGCTTCCTCCAGTCCAGCTGCTGAAACCCAACAAAGTCTGGGGAGCTCTTTCTATTTGAAATAGTAGACCTAGATTTGATAAGATTTGTTAGATTATTAGAGGCATGGAGACGATAATGTTTATGCAGTAGAAAGTGTCTGGACAGTGATTACAGATTAAGTTGAAGTAAGAATATTAGGAAGACCAAAGCTATAAAATGGGGCAGAACTGGGCAAATTAAACACACAGTAGTTATATTTGGACACATCCTATGTATTTCTTTAATATTTTTCGTCTTGTTTGCCTTTTCAATTTAGACTGTAACTCACTGGACATGAAGGAGCCTTTTAACATTTGGCTTTCAATGTACTTATACAGATGTATTTTGCATTTGTCTAACTAAAGGTATGTAGTTAAAGTGTAAAATAATGTAGACATGCTATAAAAAAAGTAAAAATAACTGATTTTATGCTTCCTCATGGTTCTTTGAAGGGTTTCAGACATGGCAAGAAGATATTCATGGAAGAGTAGGAAAAATCAAAAGATTTATTATATAGACACTTCTTTACTTTTTCTGTAATGCTTACAAGTGGTAAATGATGAATTAACATTTCAAAGATAGACTTCCCATTTCAGAAATCTTATATTTCTATTTTGGTACATACATATTTGACATGTATAAATAAGGCTAGAGAAGCAGCAATTGTAAGACGCTGTTCAAATTGTTATTTGTCAGTGAGGTTTGTGTCTATTTTATACTCATGGGGATTCAACAATGTAAGTATCTGGCACTGGAAGAAAAGTTAAATAAGCCTCTTCAAGGAATCAAAATACTGTTTATTCCCAGTGGTTGAAGCATTGCTGGTAACAAACTTGCGTTTGTGTTTTGATTTTTTTTATTCTGAGGTTTTTCATTTTTTTAGAGTCTAAATATTGCTTTTAAATACATTAAGTAGAAATTTGATTCAGTATTATATATGGATTATTCCAAAAGCTTTATTTTCCATCAGTAAACAGGAGGTTCCCCTGCCACTGTTGCGGTTTCACCACTTTCAGAATTTACTTGAAGCAGGAATGACTGTGTAGGTGATTTGCTCTGCCTTCTGTAAACTTGCCTGCATTTAACATTGCACTGCTGCAATTTCAGTAGTGAAGCCCAAACTACACTCCTTTAACTCTGTCTAATGATGACCATGCACTCTTGCTGATACCTGTCACTGAAGAGTCATATTTCCCCCCATGATTGCTATTGGCAAAGTTTCAAATGCAGGGAATACAAAGTTAGCTTGGGGTGTTGTCTTTATAAAACACTGATTTACCTGTGCATTTCTGGTGTAATAAACAGTTTTATTCAATTATTCAAACCTTCAAAACAGTATAGATCTCGGTCTGATTATCTTTACTCACAGGAGACTTGATTAAAATGTATCTGTAAATCAAGCAGTAAAATACATTTCCAGATAATACGTTTGGAATTTCTGTCACATATATTTACTGTAACTTTTTCATCTTTTACTGCAGCTTCTTTTAATATAGACAATATGAACTTTAATCTGGTGCTTCAGAAAGGCAAAGAGGAAAAACTCAGGCTCAAGATGTATATGTGCATTAAGTACAAGTATGTACAAGGATTTATATACAAGTACATCACATTGTAGATATGTTCAAGTGTAGAACTTCCAGAATCACCCTGAAACATGCATTCGCCATATTTATTGTGATTTGTTTGTGATAAATCATGTTTTGATTGATAAGATAATAAAAAAATTGAATTTGAAAAGAGATAGTAAATTTGGAAAGGAAAAGAACTCAACATGCAAGAAAAAAGCCTGAAGAAAGAGGGAGATGTAGAAAAGTGGAAATCAAATAGCTAGGAGTGTAAAGACTTTAAATTCAAGGTAAGGGTTTGACTGTGTTCTCATTTATGTGAGTATATACCATGGTAACTATGCAAAGGCAGCAGAGCGTGCTTATAAAACCTAAAAGGATCAGAGAAGAAGCAGAATCAAATGTTTTTATGAATATCAATTCTTAAATTGTCTCTCAGAACTATTTCAGTTTGCAGAATAGGTTGAAATTTTCCTTCTATTTACACTTTTTAATACTTATTTATGCAGTAGCCTTTCCAATTGTATTCAATATATAAGAAGTGCTGCTAATGTTCTTTACTGGGAGAAGTATTACTGGTTGACATTTTCACTACACTAATTTTGCAAAATTACATTTATTTGCATCTTTTTTCATACATTATTGTTTCAACACATGGTCAGGATTATTTTTTTTAATCTACCTCTTAAAAAAATGCTGAACATATACTTATTCTAGGTCGATAGATGTAGGAATATACAGACACATAGAATAGAGCAGAATAGAATGGAATATTTCTGTCAAAGGGGACCTACAACAATCATCCAACTGCCTGAACAATCCAGGGCTGACCAAGTTAGGTCGTGCTTTAAGGGCATTATCCAATTGCCTCTGAAACACTGTCAGGCTTGGAGCATTGACCTCTTCTCTAGGACGCCTCTTCCTGGGCGTTTGACCACTCTCTTGGTAAAGAGATGCCTTCTAATGTGCAGTCTAAATCTTCTCTGACTCAGCTTTGAATGTCCCATGTCTCCTATCACTGCACACCAGGGAGAAAATCTCAGCACCCCTCTCTGCTTCCCCTCCTCAGGAGGCTGTAGAGAGCAATGAGGTCACTCCCACAGACTCCTCTTCTCCCAGCTAGATAAACCCAAAATCCTCAGCCACTCCCTGTCAGACATACCTTTCAGCCTTTCATCAGCTTTGCTGCTCCCCTCTGATTACATTCAAGGACTTGAACAATCTTATTAAATCATGGGGTTCAGCACTGCACACAGTTATGAGTTGAGACTGCACCAGCGCTGAATGCAGATGACTACATAGCTGCTTATGAATAAAAGATAGATTTATACTAACTTTAGCTTGCAAATATTCTTCATATAGAGTCTACAGTTATTTTGGGAATAATGAAATGTTTTAAGAGAGACTGCCCTCTGTGTTGCAAAACTGAAAATTCTCAATCATGGTTAAATGTTTCAGGAATGTTTTCAATTGTTGTTGGTTTTTTTGTTTGTTGGTTTGTTTTTGTTTTTGTTTTTAATGTGTGTATCTTACTATTATAATTTAAAATGGTCAGTGAATATACAAATTTACTCAAAAACTCTGCTCTACCTGTAGAGTGTAGGAACTAACTGTGGCTACTACTGTATTTCTACTTAGTCTCTGAGATGTACACTGAAGAGTGGTGCTTTTCACAGTGCCTGGCAGAATGCCTGAGAAAAGCAACCTGGAGAAAAAAGTGAACTATCTACACTATCACGTGGGTCTTGGACTCATCAAGCCTGAGTTCATCTTCCAAGTGACTTCCATTGACTATTGGAGGTAGAGATGTGCTCCTAGTCATGCCATTCTCCAGCAACACCACTTCAGGTAGACAGATATGAAAGTAAATCATATCCTCTGGAAACAACAAGTAAAATAAAATGTCATGGCTGGTGGGAATGAAGAGAGTAATTTCTGTTTTTCTCAATGTTGAAATCTCTACAATGTCAGCTAGTGGCCTTTCAAAGATGCAAACCTGAATCTCCATGAAGCTGTAACCTATGGCTCAGTTTTATAATGCTCGTCTGTCTGTGACCCAAGTCCCAATTTTATGAATAACAATTGCATGATTGCAGAGGAAAAACTAATGTTAATGCTTCTTTGCCTGATGATGGACAACCAATGTACAGCACACATTATCATGCGACTGAGTACATTGATTCTTAAACTGTTAGTCTTGCAGGTTCCAATCATTTACCATATCTGCTAGATAATAAATATTTGTGTGCTTGTTAATTGTATGCAGAGAAAATATTACAAGGATTTTCATCATCCCCCAAAAGCTGATTATCTCTGCCCTCAACATTCACTGAAAAATTGTTTTGTATTACATGATTCTGTCTCAGGGTCATTGAAATAGGTGTTAGTTTTCGTACTTTCACATGCACTGCTCTCGTATGTACCTCGTATGTCCCACAAATCTCCCAGAACTGTGTGTGGAAAATACTCATCTCAGTCATAAAAGTCAGTGTTTTAAACTAATAACAGGAAGAAAAAATACTTTCTCCTGGGATAAATCAACACTTCTGAGAAAGGTTTGTATTATTTAATGTCTGCTGAAGCCTTCTCCATTAGCTGACACAGGGCACTAGAAGAAAAGATTAGAAGTAGTCTAAATGACAGCCATCTAACATGAGGCAAGATGAATAATACCATGTGGATGAATCACAGAATCAGGAAGTTTGACACCAGATGTGAATTCTAACACAATCTACTCCAACAATATAAATGTTTGGTCCTTCAGTGGCAGTGGGAGAGTACAAGAGTATTTGACTGCTGGTGGTAATGCTGTTAAAAGTCTTCAGCTACAGGTTCTTCAAAACTATTTTAGTTGTGTTCTAATAAATTATTCTGTAATAAATAATATTGTAGGTAAAAAGATGTGTGTATATAACATCCCTCTTTCAAAAACTCGTGCACACATGTAGCTAGATATAGTTAAAACAAAAGTTCCCACTTTATCTTAGTTTTAGCAAAATTAAACAATAATACACCAGGACTTTCTAATTATATAAAATATAACCCAATGTGTCTTTATGCGTAACATACACATAGTCCACACATCTATAACAGCTAATCAAATATAATCTAATAGATTTTAAATGAAGACAAAAATTAAATTATAATGAAGTTGCCTGAATTTTATTTTCTAACCAGACAGAGTTGTAACCCAAAAAAAGGAGCTAGCATAAGGACAAAGTAATTATTAAAGTTATTGTAGGAACATTGAGAAGCATAACTGACTGTTCAAAAAGGTGCTACTGAATTCCTTCACTTCAGCTTCTCCTTGGAAAAATAACACAGACATACTACTGTTATATGTCAAATCCTGAAATAAAAACATTTCCAATATTGTATGATTCTATCAGGATTGTTTTTTCTCCTTTCTTTTCTCTTTCTTCATAATTAAGCAGCTGGCTGATTGAGAATAGGGGTTTTTTTCACAGAAAATAAAATTATATATTTTTAAATTTCTTTATATTTTTATAAGCTTAGATTATATTTCAATCTCTTGTGGTTTAGTTCCAGACTGCAGCTAATCCCCTAAGCCCAACACAACTGCTCACTCATTGCCACCAGAACAAGAGGGGAAAGAAATGTAAAAGTGAGAAAATTCATAGGTTGAGGTCAAGGCAACTTAATGGGTAAAGAAAAAGCAGTACAAAAACCCAAAGCAAAACAAGGAATTCTTTCAGCCCTTCCCACGGGCAGACAAATGCTTAGCCATCCCTGTGAAAGCAGGGCTCCATCATGTGTAATGGTGACTTGGGAAGACAAATGACATAAATTTGAACTTCTCAACTTACCTCTTTCTCTTGCACCTTTATATGCCAAGCATGAACCATATGGCACTGGATATCCCTTTGGTCAGTTAGAAGGCCTTGACTCTCTGTAAGCATTGTTCAGCAAGAATGAAGATATCTCTGTGTTATGAACACCGTTTTGAACACCAATCAAAAACATAGCCTCATATGAGCTACTATGAAGAAAATTAACTCTATCCCAGCCAAAACCAGTGTGCAAACTCCTGTATGTAACAAATGTTTATTTAAAATTAAGATTTATATTTAAAATTTATTTACACTTAATAGATGATTTTTGATCTGATTTTATCTTGGAATATCTGCACATTCTGAGGCAAAAACGAAGGGAAAGATGCTTTTCATGTTTGGTTTATTTTGACTTTCCAACATCCAGGTCAGAATTTATTTTTACCTCATGGTTGTTCTCAGCAGCAAGTGTTTGGTCATCTATTCTAGGATGCAGAATTAACTTCTTCCTCTGAACCCATTTTGTAATATGCTGTTGGATTTCTGATTAGAGCTGTGACTCCTGACACAGGGTAATGAGATTGCTTACTCCTTGATATTTCTTCTCCTGTGCAGGGTTAGGCTGTAATCATGAAAACATGATTCAGGCAAGCAGAGGTCACAATAATACATAGGTATTATTTGCAATAGTTCTAAATACATGACGAAGTATTTGTTTTCTCAGA
Source organism: Grallaria varia (assembly GCA_013396735.1). NCBI lineage: Eukaryota > Metazoa > Chordata > Aves > Passeriformes > Formicariidae > Grallaria > Grallaria varia. The sequence continues at coordinate 38,723 of VWZG01012809.1, read as the reverse complement.
ACATACTATTCATGTAAAATGATGACTCATAAATATACCAGTTTGCCAACACTTGCCTTCATATGCTAAATACTTTCTGTTTTTAATCTGAAAAAGTAGTCAGACAGAATTTCTTGTGTCTGCTTTGTTAATTAAATAATTCCACTAGTAAACTCAGAAATTTTTCATCTTTCTTTTCTTTTCATCATAAAGGTTCAAAGCACCTGAAATGCCATAGATCTTTAGATCCATTAGCAACTATCTTCTAAAATGATTGTCTACAGGGAATTAAATGACAAAAACAAATGAAAAGGGTAGTCTTGCAGATGTTCCAGGTATCTTGAAAAACCTATAAGAAGGAGACTGCTCGTTGTTGAGATCTCTGTAGTTAGAAGGCTAGTTACAGCAGAGATCTTTCCTATAACTTCTTCAGAGTAAATAATTATGGAGAAAATACACTCTATAATTTAGGGAGGAAAGATGACCCTGAAAATTAAAAAAAAAAAAAAGGAAAAAATATACATTTTTATTTCATATTAGTACATGTCTTCTTATGCATGTAAATTATTATGGGAATACTTGCATAGCCCAATTTTGTTGAAAGGACTTAGGTAACTGCAGCTGTTAATGTGGGAATAACAGTATAGGGCTGGGACACTCAAAATTGCCTAAGGCGTTTACCAAAAATGATTGTGTTAAAGAGGATGACACTCACTAACTGGATGATGTTCATCACCTTTAGGCTAACTAGAGAATTATGAAATAATTTTTTTTAACTAAGAAAGCACAAGCTTGAAAAGCACAGAAGAAGCATGATGATTTTTAACAGGAGACAGAGCAGGTAACAAAGCATGGTCCTACCTGGAGTGGCCACAAACCCCTTCTGAGTGCCCATCTGTGTGTGTGCACATCTGTGTGTGCAACCTATTTGGCCTTTGTGGGAGGTCCGCATGGAGCTCATTATTTGTTGCAATGCTGATATTGATCTGTAGTTTACAGGTCACTGATTGCCAGTTAATTATGTGTCTTTCACAAATTAATAAACCACTTTAATCTATTTAAATCCATTTTGAATTAAAATCTTGTTTAACTAATTCTGGTAAGACGAGAACACTGAGCAGATGAAGTTTGTCAGCTGTATTCATTACTGGCAAACAGTCAATGACACAAAATTACATGTAATCACTCTACCTTACTTGAAGGAATCAGCTACTTAAATGGATAACGTTCAGATGGAAATTATTTAACGGTTCTTATTTTATGGAAGTTTTCATAGTCTGGGATTTTAAGTTCCTCTCTGGCATGCTGAAAAAGCTGCTCAATGCTAAAATTAAATGCTAAGGATTCCATCAGTTGAAACACAATTTCATGAAGTGTAATATTTTTGAAAGTAGTTCTGAATATAAATATAAATTTTATTATATTGTAGTACATTTTGGCTTTATTATGAATTTGAATTAATAAGTAATAATACATATGTTCTCACTTATCTGATCACCTCAAGTTCTCTGACGTCCTTTGTGTTAAACGCAACAGCATCCAGTTTTTTTCGAGAACAATTTTACTGACACGTGTCACAACTGCCACTTGCATATAAAAACAGCTTTGGAATATTCTTGTTTTTAATTTGTTGAAAGTTTGATCATAGAATAACAAGCTGCTTGGCCTCTATATGTATGTAGCTTAGGATACCTATTTTGCTTAAGAAACAGTACATTTTTTATCTGGGTATCAGTTATAAATACTTACACATTTACAGTCTATTAATGTGCTTCTGCAGTGTGATTCTCTCTGACTTTAAGAGCTATACATTTCCATGTGCTGGATCACATTTTCTGTTGGTTAGAATAAAGAAAAAAATGGATACTGAATTTACCATGCATACTTAAAATTAATAAGAATTTGGAAGTTGGTCACATTTATCATTTGTTGCACAATCAGGAATTCATCACCATTTCAATTTTTAATAATGTGCTTTGGGGTTTGGGGCTTTTTATGTTTTTTGTTTGGTTTGGGGGGGTGGGGTTTTGGTTGGTGTTTGTGTTGTTTTTTTTTTTTTTTAATACAGCTTATGTCTCTTGTAACTTATTTCAAGTCTAAAGAAAATCCATTCATAATCACTATTTCTTCTTATTTTTTCAACAAAGGAGACCATATTAAAAGAATTATTAGACTTCCTTTAACTTCTGTGTGTCAAGAATCGAGACTCCTACAGATTAAAGCTTTGGACGTGGAAATGTTGCCAAATGTCTCCTTATAACAGTCACTAGTTTAATGAGTGTATATTTTTCCTCTTCTGTCTTGATAACAGTGTGCATTAGTTCATCAGTGAGAAAAAATTTCTCAGCTATGAAAATGTATTAGCTTTGTTTTATCAAGACACAGTTTTCAAAATTTCCACTCATTGCACCTTTAAAATAACAGTTATTACTTCTCCTGCTGCTTCTCCCTGAAGTTAAACTAAACTGCAATTTAGCCTGTCCTTAGACTTTTATTTAAATGATAGTGTTAGACTAGCCTCCTTCCTGTCTTTCAGGATATTTCCTGTACTAAATGAGCATGGTAATGTGACATTAAAAGCCCATTCAATATCCTTCTAGTGAGTCAGAAGTCTAATATGTGCTATTTTATCTAGTCATAGTACCACATGAAATATCACAAAGTGCCATATTTATTGTAACAGTCTGTACTTTGATATCTGAAGTCTGCTGTTTTATTTTCCTATCAACAGCTATTCCCTGCCCCCCTAATTAAACACCTGCTTAAACTGCAGAGAGGGCTTACAGAATGAGTCTCAAGAAGTCTTCATTTACAAATTGGTCTAGTTTCATAGAAAATGTGCCACCTGTGGCAATAGCTCCTATCCATTGTTTCTCAATGATCTGATATACTCCTGCAAGGCATAAAACAAGCAGACTCATTACATAGAGAGCAATAACTCCTCATGTGACATTTAATAAAAATTGATTAAGTTAGAATCTGTCAAACTTGAAACACTTGCCTTCTCTTGATTCAAATCAATCAGTATTTTTTTTTTAATAGTCCAGAAAACAAATTGCATGAACTAAAGATTTACAGGCTAGAATTAGTTTATTCCCTGTGATGGTTATCAGGAAGTATAACATCGTTAATACTTGATACCACATGCACCATTACCTTCTTTTAATAAAATAAAATAATCAAGGTTATAACCACTACACTTTAAGCAATATAAAACCAATCTGTTGGACTCTGTTTCTACTATTTTATTTTTAAAGTTTCCTGTCTCAAGTGTCTAAGCGTTAGTGTAAACGTAACACAGGGCGGGCCATCAGCCCAGAACAAAGCAAATTCAAAGCAGGAGCAGCAATGGACATAAGGGGAGAGAGGATCTTGCAGTGCCTTGCTCTTTCATTGTCTTACCTCCTGCTCCATTGCTGTTCTTGCAGGAAAGCTCTGGGCACGTCTTAGTTATTAAATGTAATACTTTCAGGGCCTGTTCTGTAGCTCTAAACGTAGCTGCACAGGCTGACTTTGTTACATGGGCTACATTTAAAAATGCTTTAGCATCTGTGACAGTTTCCACATGAAAACTATTGGTGTGGAAGGACACCTGCCCTATGCTTTGTACCCACACTGTACTTGAAAGAATTGTTTGTTCTGGCCCAAAGATGTGCTGAGGATTGTCCCAACATTTAAAATATATACAATTTTTAAATTCCAGTATCCTTGCTTGTGACTTGATATTATTTATTTTACTAGCATACAGGATCTTTTATAGCCAAGATCCTTTAGAGTATGCTGTTGTTTTCCAGCTCCATAAAAACTGAAGGTATTAAAATGGAGTGTTACACATTACTTGATTACTCCTCTCTGTGCTCCTCAGATGTTTCACACCAGAGGCTGCTCTCCTTCCTTTTACTGTTGGCAGAGTTCCTTCATCATGCTGTGGATTTTGCCATTGCACAGCTTGAAGGGAGGAAGGGAACTCTGCTCCTACCAGCTCTCTGGGAATACATTCCACCTTCTTTGCTTTTCTCATTTTCCACAACTCTATTTCAGCACGTAAATCTCTGTTAAAGAACAGTCCTTATGCAGAGATGTCTGTAAAGTTACAAGACTAAAAAATATGCACTTAGTCAAAAGGTTACAATTTTAGAATTTGAAAGCCTAAAATGTTTAGTAGTAAAATTATGAGAAGTCACAAATTAAGCTTGTATGACCACCCATTTTGATCAGTGTTTGTGTTTTAAAATGCCACCTGTCTACTAATGTCCTCTGCTGTTTTCCATTCACATTATATTTTTAATATGCAATATATTCAATTATTTATATTGTTTTGTTGCTCTATAGGAGAGAGATAGATCTATATACTAAAAAAAAAAAAAAACAAACAAGCCCCTTATATGATTATAATGAGAGTATAAATTTTATTCTGAGTTAAACTTCCCAAAACTCAGTTCAATGTTGGATTGATCAATATCAAAACATAACTGGCAAGTTGTAAACATCTGTCCAGAAACCAGGAATGTTCTCTTTGCATCGTTAAGGGTATACATGAATGGAGTTCTCCTTTGTATTTCAAGTTTCTTATTAACATTAGAATTTTAAAATCAAGGTTAACATTAAAACTGTGGGGTATGGCTAAGATACTATGTATGCAGCATCTTGTGATTTCAAGTGTATTTTACTTCTAAAAACCTGCTTATTGCTTGTTACATTGGTGTACTTTTAGATCTGAGATTTGTCTGAGTTTGTTTTTAGTGGACAGAGAGGAACAGAAGAAGTTTTCACTGATTTCCTACTTTAGATGGTGTTAAAGACATATGAAGATTATGGTTGCCTGATAGCATACCAAGAAATGAGGTCTAAAGAGAATAATCAATCTAAAGGAATGAGATTGGGAAGGGAAAGTTCTTATGAAATAGGTCAGTTAATTTGTTTCTGTGCCTTCTGCTTCAGTTTTGGACTCTGGAAGTGCAATTCTCAAGTAAAAAGATATTTAATTAATAAGGTGCTGAGCATCGTTATTGAAAAATACAGTTCCAATACAGTGCTTGTTAAGACAATGTATATTTTCTTAAACCAGTGCAGGGACATCTTTTCGTAACTTTATTTGTGTGCTATGCCCTTCCCAGACCTAAAATGTTACCAAGATTTAAAAAACAGCTAGAGGAAGGAAAAAAAAATTAGAATAAAACTCTTTATTAAAAAGAAAAATAAAAAAAAAAAACGGAATTACATATGACTAGCTAGTGAACAATCCGGTTTTAGTGTTTCTTTCTTGTAGAGCTTTAAATTCTTTATCTACCAAGCCAATCTTCACTTGGAAAGACCAAACATTTATTTCCCAGCACCAGTAGTGAATCCTATCTTAAATTATCATCAATAACAATACAGGTAATCAATTTAATTCAGCCAATTATTGGTGAAACCAGTGAGCAGTTGATGTTGGCATTTGCATATCACTAAAGCTGTACAGTACAGACTATCCATTTAAATACAATATTTAAGAAGGCGTGTCTCCAAACAAAATTATCATTGTCAATATTTTTGAACAGTAAGACTTAAAATCATATAGTAATCAGAAACATTTTCTGTAGCATTGGTTTTTATCCATTCTCCCAAATTCTGGTGAAAGTTTGAGAAAGGATTTCTTTACAGGTATCCTTTATTTTCAAATTTCAATGAAAGGGTTTGGAAGTTTTCCCAAAAGAAGAGGGTGAAGGAAGTACATTTAGTCAACAGCTTACATCGTGGCTTCAAAAATTCATTGCAAAATTCATTTTAGCTAATTAGTTTGGGGGTTTGATTACTTCATATGAGACTTTTTTTTTTTTTTTTTTTTGTGTTTGGAATTTTTTTGCTTTCAAATTAAAGTCTAAGGACTGGAAACATGAAAGGTAGTAATTCTACTGTTGCTGGCCTTTGAAACTTCAGAAATGCCTATTAAAGAAGATATAAAGTTCAAAATATTCTGTAATCTCATAATTATCTGAATCCTGCACAGATAATTGCGAGCTATCATCTGGCATATGGGATTACTGTGGCAGTCCATATGCTTTGTAACAGTTGGTACTCAAATGAAAACATGCAAAGTCAAATAAGAAGGTGGCCCAGGCAACAAAGCCTGATTATTAGCAGTTACAACACGCTGCCTGCTCCAATTCAAAATATTTTCCTTTCAGTTTGTTGGTTTAATCTGAATTGTATTAACCTGTTTTACAACTCCAAAAATTTAGTGACAACATGGACTTGGATTTGTACAATAAACTTAAGTCAAAATTAGCTCAGTTTGATACACTACAGATGATTTGAAGGAGGATATTTATTCTGTTTTGTATATCTGAGCCATGCTTTATAGAGTATCTGTGGTATAGGCTTGTCAGTATGCCTTCATGTGATCAAAAATATTACAGTTCTGGAGAAGCATTGGCCCAACTCTAAACTCAGACTGGGCTGATGTTTCACACTACTGCATGCTTCAAGTGCCAAAGGTCTGTTTCATTTTCATCTCAAGTTGCTCTTTTAATTTTGGCTTCTTTTTCTGACACTTATTCTGTTTTCTATGTTTCTCAAAAGCTGCCCTGGAACCCTTGTGATAGTCACTTTTGCTCATTTAAAGTTTTGTACCTTACTCTTTAAACTCAAATCTGCTTTGAAGTGGACATTTTGATCATCCCTACTTCCTGCACTTATGTTTGCATCCTGGACTTTTCTCTGGATCCATCTACACTAAAAATGTAGTGTGTAGGATACTTTTTCCCCACTCATTGTTTGGATGATGGGGTGGGGCGGGGAGAGGTGTGCAGTTTTTTAGAGAGGGTCTTGGGTGATTTTTTACTGGAAATTGCCATGCTTTTTAGTGTCTTACAGTGTGCCCCAGAGTGCACCTCTGATTTGCTAAACGCTGTTTTCTTCCTTCTGGAAGTAAAATTTAAGTCATGCAAAAGCATCACATAGATTAATGTAATGTGGATGCATTAGCTCTGTCCTCCAGTTAGTTCTGTCTGTGCATGTGCATAAGACAGGAAAGTGCTGTGAACTGGATTTCAACAGACACTATGTAAAGCACAGTCCTAGAATGGTAATAATCACATTTACTGTGATTCGGCTTCAGTCCGTCTATATTTGCACTGTAGCAGCCAGTAATGTAGAAATTCAGTCTGAACAAGCAAACTGGATTCCTTTCAGCACGAGGTAGCGTGGAAGGTGGTCTCCAGAAGAACTTCAACAGCTAATGGGTGTCTGCCAGACAACAAATCTTCTTACTGAATTCAGGCATACTGAACTTTTTCACTCTACAGATCTGCTCCCATTGTACCTTTCTGTTTGCTAAGACAAATATAATTCTATTCTCTCTTAAGCCATTAATACTCTAGGGCCCAAATTAACCACTGTTATCTCAGTCAGCAAAATAGCATTCACTAATTCAGAAGTTACTCGCTATTTCCTTTACAGCTGGCAAACAGAGGATGATACAGGTGCCTGTCTCTACTGAGAGTAAAAGGAGCTTTAATTAAATATGTTCTCATATAATCCATTTTGGTAAGATGCCTAAAGTAAGTTGGAATGAACCAAGCTACTTAAGGCTTATTTTGGGGACAATATAGCAGACAAATAAGAAACACAGTTGAGAGGAAGGATTTTCCTTTTAGCTGGAGAAACTCTCAAATAATTGAAGGCAGTCTTAAGAGGAGGTTTTATAGTGTTGCAGAGTTGTCAAAGTTCCTTTTCTGAGTCCCTGAGAAAATTTCTGCATCTGCCACTGGCTTTCTATTGTTCGTCTTCTGTAGTGACAGACTTTTACACTCTGGTCCAACTCTACCAAATGTTACACTTTAATTCCAGGAATTAAACTTCAGGGAGAGGATGAGGAAGGGAGAAAGTTTATGGTTATGGTGTGTGTTTTTCCAAGTAACTAATATACATTATGAACACCCACTTCCCTGGAAATGGCTAAGTGTCTGTTTGAAGATGGAAAATATTAAACGAACTCCTTATTTTGCTGTGCTTGTTTATGCTGACTTGGTTCACTTATGAAGTTAACTTCACCCTGACCCACAAGTTTTCTGGTTTTGCCCCTCCCATTTTCTTCCCCCTCATGTTGGATGGGGATGAGCAAGCAGACATATTGGAGCTTAGCCGCTGGCCATGGTCAACCCACCATGGCACTAGAAATAACCTTAGACACCAGGTAACTGATAAGCCTGGTAGTCCAGTTTAAAATTTCAGCTACCCTCACCCCACGTATAATAGAAGAGATTAATAGACTGTTTGCAACAGTTACAAAGTACAGCATTGCAATGCCTGTATGCGTACTATTCATCATGTCAATCAGTCTGCCTTAATGCCTAAAATATTACAGGATGAGTAATTTTCTGCTTTTGAATGCTAGTGAATGTGAAACGCACTTTTTTCCTGTATCAGTTTTGCTTGCTATAGATATGCTGATCACATATGTTTCTTTCAAAAACTAATGTGCAAAATCATAAGCACAAGTATTCATTTTATTGATGTGCTTAAATTAAGCATTAACAGAAAACAAGACTTCAGATTTCCATAAATAACCGTCGTTTATCATCCCAAATTAAAATTCACATGCCATAAACAAATTAGTTTACATGCACACAAAGAAGTAACATTTTGTAACTACAGTATGATTAACTCTTTAGCAGCCATTGTAATCTGATCTCATAAACTCATTCTTCTTTCATCATGAGTAAATCCCTCATATTCAAGCAGACCCTCTATATTTTTCTATTGTGCATTAGATTTTTAACATGTCATTCCCTTTTCTAATCTATCTACTCAGCACAGTATTTTGGTTAAGCTCTTCACAGTGAAATTAGCTTCATCTGAAAAATCCTAACACCTTAGGTTCTAAGTTAATATAAAAAATGTACTATGTTTTAAATACGTATTATCATACTATTATCTGAGCTTAAAAGTGTATAACGGCAGCCAGAAAGAAACCAAGAGGAAAACCTTTTATTTGATTTGAATAAGGTTATTTTGCACAGTTTTTCAATCTTTACAAATTATCTGTATCTTATAAGACATTTCCTAGATTCATTCATCTAAACAACTAGCTAGCATATTGCTTTAGTGAAATTTAAGAAGGGAGAAGAAGCACTGACTGATTGATGAATTAAGACCAAAGACTTCAATATCCACTTAGGAAAAAAAAAAGTAACTAAGAGAAATACGATAGATCAATCACAAAAATTACACTAGAACATTATATGGAGTCTTTTCTAGTCAGACATGGAGTATATGGAAAAAAAGTAATTCTGTGTCCTTCACAGTTAAAGCTTCAGACTATAAGGATTTTGCAAAAACTACACAAAGTTGAAGGAAAGTGGCAACACAGTGAGCAAAGGGCAATTTCCCATTATAATATGCAAGGATGAGGGTCAATAACATGAACCAAAATTTTTTGAAAAGAAACTTAAAGGGGTTTTTTCTCCATTTGAAAAGAACGGTATTCTACATATATGACCATTTGCTGAAGCTTTGAAATTGTTTTATTTCCAAAGTCTGCACCCAGTTTTAAGGTGTTTCATGATAAAGAGTCATTTCTCCTGTGCATTACTGTTACCAGATTGGGGGGGGCGGGGTGG
>VWZG01012809.1:11202-27852 GCA_013396735.1 Grallaria varia | reverse complement strand
TTTTAATAAAAACAACAAAAAAAAAAAAAAAAAAAAAAGAAAAAAAAAAAAAAAAAAAAAAAAATCCCAAGCCTTAAATCTAGTAATTGTAAATAACTTACCTCTCCAACACAAAATCGTAGATAAGAACAAAGCAATAGATGGGTGTGACAAAGGGCATGGATCCAAAGCTTAGTAACTGAACTCTGAATCCTGAAAAAGTGAGATGTAGGCTCAGGAAACAGTCACACTAATACCTGAAAACCATTTATTGTAATGAACTGGTGCAATAGCAATTGCTGACTACTTGGTTCAAAGTTACCAGAAAAAATATTTTGAAAGGATGAGGATACTTTATAATTTTTAATGAAAACAAATTATCAATTCCAATTTCAGCAGAATTCTCTTCTGGACAAGCTTCTAACTGAGCAACTGAAAGCAGAAAACATTAAATTACTTTAAATAGCTACCCTTCTCTATTACTATTAATTGGGTTTTTAATGTGAAAACATGAGGTTTGGCATTCTGTTTCCTATCAATATCTGCATTCCAGAATGCTAAAAGTTGCATTCATACAGATATACAAGCAAACAAATACTAATTTGTTTCTAAATTGTGTGGTCCTTAGACACCACACAACTAACAAAGAACAAACATGTTCATTACATTACCTTCCAAAGAGGAACTTTAGATGCACTATTACCTTCTTTAAATACAAAACAAAAGAATGTTTAACAATTTACTTTCAGCACAAAAACGAACAAACTATCCCAGAGCAGTGCGCGTATCACCAAATTCTTTAGCCTTCCTGCAGGAGTTTGGCTGTCTGCAAAGTCAGCTCAAAGGAAGGGCAGTTGTGCAACCTTGAATCCAGATGCTGTGAAGAGAACTAATTGTTACAAAAACCTGTGAGAAACCTTGTCAGGTGAGAAACCTTGTGCTGTCTCAGGAACTGGCTAGAAACTCAGATGCTTTACTGATGCCTTAAGACTTTTTGTGTTTGTATATATTTGTATATATGTATATATTTCTGTATATTTGTAAATTTTATGTAGCTGTATAGCTTCTCATAGTTGAAGTAGCAACTAGCGGTTTCTACCTCTGTGCTGCATTCCTGAATGTCTTAGCTAAGGGTAAGATAGCAACTAGCACATTTCATTCAGGCCTCATGTACCAGGACTGGAATAACGACATGTATTGTAGTCAAAACAAGATAGAAGACCCATGAAGTTTGGAAAACCTCCAACCAGGTGAATGTGACGTGAAGAAGAGGATGGTGAAGAAGTAAGGGGTCCTGAGACCCCCTGACTCAATTCTAGGAAGGCGTGCCAAGGGGCAGACCCAAGGGAGATTCTAAGGGTGGCACCAAGGTGGTACGAGGGTGGATGGTCTCTGGGTTGGATGTAAGACTTAGTTATGATAATTAAGTAGTGTTATAAAAATAGGAATCACCTCTATGCTGCGCGCGCATCATTATACTTTTCAGTAAAGAACTCCTCTCTGCTTTACCTCAATTAAATTGCCTCAAAAGTTTTTGTCCACATTTTAGGCAACATTACCTTGGACCTTGCCTGAGCAACAGCACAGGTATGCCTGTGCCTGGATGTGCACTTTGATTATCCAACCTTGCCTTCTTGACTTGACATTCAGGCTCAACTATCAGACTTCCTTATCACCACAGACTTGTCTGGCAAACATCACTTTGGGCTGACACTTCTTGCCATCACCAAACCTGTTCTGCTTACCTTGTTCAGTCACTGTGGAACTGTGACCTTATTGGTGATGTCCCTGTTCTGTCGATCACGCCATCACCCTGTGAGCTTTGTGTCCTTTGCAGGAAAGCACTCATCACTGCTCCCTGAAAGTGATAGATCCAGTCTTTCATAAGAAATAAAAAATCATGACAAGCTAATTTTCACTGATGATGAGCACATAAATATTTCCTGCAATCCAGCTCCTTTTTCTTAGAAAGTCAAAAAATACAAACCTGTAAATTGCAAATTAACCATATATACTTACATGGTACCTGCTGTTTCCTTCCAGCCTGGATGTTTTTGGTCTTTAGACTAAGGAAGAACACAGAGTAAAGCTCCCCTGGTTAAAACACAATCTTGTGTGTGGCATCCATTCACAGTTTAAAACACATGATTTGTAGTCAGAGTTGAATGTGTAAATAGGAAATAGTCCAATTAAGCTCTGAAAAATCTAAGCTAGACCAAACCTCAAGCAGTTCTTAACACCCGTCTTCTATATCCAAAGCTCACAAGACTTTCATTAGGGTCTTGTATGTCTGAATTATTCCATATTGTAATCTTATCAATTATAGCAGGTTGATGAGCAAACTGGAGCTAAAATGTCAGTGTCATATTGATAATTCTGAGCTGTGTTTTATTCAAGGTTAAGTAAAGAAGACAGTCCTGGTTAGACTCCATGCATTACTGCAGTCAGAACCTATAGCATTAGCTGGACAAACCTGAATCCAAACCAAGCAAACATTTGGCTGGTAAGAACTTCAGTACTTGAACTTCAAGACCATTTTTTTTTTTTCTTTCTAAAGCTTCCAAATTGTGGAGACAATTGCTTTCAATGACTATGGTCCTCTCACCTGTCCAAGCATTCATCATGGTTAACATAACTCCCTACACACTGACTACAACTGTGATTAACGTCAGGATTTCATACTCTTGCATATTTTATCTGCCCATTCTTGCCTATAATTTTCTCCCAGATTAATTACTATTAAACTAAGAGATATTATAAATTATTATGAAATATTAAGGATTAGAGACATTGAGTGAGCTATCCTATCTCTGCACCTATTCTAGAAATTTGCAAGAAACATTTGAATAATTTTACACTATTGTATTTATCATTATACCTACATTATTTTTCCTATCTGTTTTTATCAGACAGGGACTTAAACCCTTGTATAAGAGGTGTCAGAATCCATTGCAAATGTTAGGACCAGCTAAGTGTTAAGCTATTAGTGTGTCCAAATGAGTGCCACAAGGGTAGCAAAGGGTCTGGAGGGGAAGCCCTATGTGGAGTGGCTGAGGTCACTCGGTTTGTTCAGCCTGGAGAAGAGGAGACTGAGAGGAAACCTCATTGCAGGCCACAACTTCCTTGTGAGGGGAAGTGGAGGAGCAAATACCAGTCTCTTCATTCTTATGACCAATGACAAGACTTAAGGAAATGAATGAAGTTGAACGGGTGGAGGTTTGGGTTATATATTAGGATATCAGGGAATGGTTTTTCATCCAGGGTGTGGTTGAGCACTGGAACAGGCTCCCCAGGAAGTGGCCACAGCACCAAGCCTGACAGAGTTGAAGGATTTGGGCAATGCTCTCAGGCACATGGTGTGATTCTTGGAGTTTTCTGATCAGGGCCAGGAGTTGGACTTGATGATCATGATGGGTCCCTGCCAGCTCATCATATTATGTTATTCTGTGACCATAAACCAACCCAAATCCTATTTTTAGGTATTTTTCAACAGTTTTCACTTATAAGGAGCTTCACAGTGTAGTTAGATATTGTGCAAAAGAAATGTTTAATCAGATAAAAAAAATTCTACCATTTCCTTTCAATGAATATTCCCTTATTTTTTTATCCCTTCATAATTAAATTTAAAAAAAAAAATTAAATTACTGTTCCCATAAGATCTAAGTATATAATGTGCTGAAATATGTGGTTAGATTATATTTGCTAGTCTTCAAAGTATTCCTGATTTTCTAATAGTGAAAAATATCTGTCCACTATTTGTGTGCATGTATTTAAACTAGAACCATTTGGAGATCCAATGGGGAATTGGAAGTTTTTTAAATTTCTCTAATTTTCTCCAAACTTTGGGCCAGATCTTCAACCGGAGTTTAACTCCCCAGTTGATGCTTCTGCTTGTTTGTGTCAATCAAGAAACTGACAGGAACAATAAGTGTGAATTTTAACGTCATTGATATCGCAGAAAAGCAATTACAGACCCCGTCAACTTTTGGCTTTAGACTTCTAGGTTTTCTGCCAAATATATAATCCCAGAAAATAGCATAATTAGCCACAAAATGTACACATACCAATTGTATTACCATATGAAAAGCACATTTTTCATTTACTTATTTCTTGCTTATGTAAACTTAGCTACTACAAGATCTGTAATAGCTCTGATAAGGCAAATAAATTACTTGAGTACTAGGTATACTCTGAGGAATTTGATTTAGGCACATGGTGCTGACAAATCGCTGAAAGTACTAACAAAAATCTCCCAACTCCCTGTTTGTCTTTTTGTTTTGTTTTGTTTTGTTTTTGAATATGTCCTGCATGCATTGCCCTTAATCTTCACCAACCAAAAAAAAAAAAATATTTGTTATAACATAAGGATTTCTGTTTGGGATATATTTCATATTATCAAGTACATTAGATTGTATAGAAAAACATAATTCTAGGTGAATAAAAAAACAGTATAGAACCTATTTCTTCAGTTTTGAAGTAAGGAGTGGGAGAAGATGTTGATTACATTACAAATTTATACAGTCATATTCACTATTGGTAAGTCATACACCATTGAAATAATTTAGGTAGCTTTACCGAATCACAGCTGTTATATGTATCTAAAATTGTGATTGATTGTGTCTGACCAACAAATTGTTTCTTTTGTTTGAGTATATAACACAGAAAATGTTGTCTTTTGACTTGCAAACAAGAAGGGCTTCAGCAGCAGAAGTGATATGTATGATATTTGTGAAAAATAACAATAATAAAAAAAAAAAATAAATAAAAATTGCTACATGTTGACCAGACTCTGATTGTCTGATGTTCAGATAGAGAGGATTAATAATATGAAGAAAGATGAGATAAAAAAGAAAAATTATTGATGAAGTAATTTATTTAAATAATCATACTTCTCCTGATTGTATATTTATTACAAGTTATTTACTTAATTCTTATTTTCAATGTCTCATTAACTGAATTTTAATAAATACCTTAGTGCTCAAGACTAAGTAATAATAGAAAGCCATTTAAATAAATTTGCCAGACCCCTTCCTTTTTCATTACCAAAGGGCAATATTTGAATTAACATAATTTAATAATAACCACTTAAACAGACTGGCATCTCTTATCTGATGTGCTGGTGACAAATGTCTTTCCATATGACTCACTCCTTTCTATTAGTCACTCTATTGAAAAACAGCATGAGTAAATGCAGTCATAAGGGAACTTTTGATCTCTGCTGGCTCACCACCCCATTTCTGCTGCAAAAAGACCTGCTCCAGAGGAGAAAAAGTCTTTCCAAGTTGATACAAAGTCAATAACATTTTGAATTTAAAACATGTTGTTAACACCCCACCATCAAGCTCTTCTATTCATATTATTAAATTATTCAAAAGATCAGTGCCTCATTCCGAGGTTTTATCATGACACTTATTTTGAATGCTAGGAGAAATGCATGTAGAGTTTGATCTGCTTCCTTGGAGACATACAGCATTAAAGCAGGGCTAATTATAGGAAGAGTTGTCCATTTGAGGAACTCCTTCTTATCACAAAGTTGCTAGCTCTGTTATTCTAGCCTAAATTTCTCTGCCCCCAGTTCATGTGTGACCAGGGAAGGGCAAGATTGAAGGTAGTTTCTCGTTAGCAAAAAAAGCCTTAATTGTATGTAAGAGAAATAGCATGATTCTGTTTTAACCTTCATAATCTGACCAAAATCAGCCTTTTAGTCCCTTCCCAGATCTATGACAACATTGGTATTAGTGACGCTTGATGGAATGTGTTCCATGACTGGAGTGCTTAGACAGAGGGCTACAGGCTGTTCAGGAGGGGTAAGCAGGGCAGGTGAAGTGGAAGAGTTGCACTTTATGTAAGGGAGATTATACAGTTAGGAATGATGTTGTTGAGAGCCTCTGGATGAGGATTAGGGGGATGAAAAACAGAGCAGATATTGTTGTGCACATCAACTAATGACCACCCAGACAAGATGATAACAGTGATGAGTTATTTTATAGGCAATTAGGAGAAAACTTCATATTGGTAACCTTTGTCCATATGGGAGATTTGAATTTCCCAAAGATCTGTTGGGAATGCCAGACAGGCATGATAAACAAGTTTGGAAATTCCTAAAGTAAGCTGAATTGAAGGTACTCATTGAGATAATCAGGAAAAGTGTGTTTCTAGGCTTGTTCTCTGCGAATAGAGGACTCATGGAATATGTGATTGTAAGTGCCTGCCTTGGCCACTATGTGTATTAAGAAAAAATCAGCAGAGTTGCTACTCTGGATTTCAAGAGAGCAAACTTTAACCTACTCAGGAAACTAGTTAGTGGTGTCTCCTGGGAGTCTGCTTTTGAGTGTTTACAGTTCCATCAAAGTCAAATAAATAAATTCTATAATCTATGGAAGCAAGGTCAGGCTTTACAGAAAGAGTACAAGAGGTGCTGTTTGCATGTATACAGAGAAACCATGAAAGGTCAAAGCTCAGCCTGGAGTTTTGTTAGACAATATAATGGGCTTTTTAAATATGTTAATAGCTACAGTAGGTCTAAATAAAATGCCAGGACATGTGGAAAACATTCAAAGTTACATAAGGGAAACTG
The DNA here is from genome assembly GCA_013396735.1 of Grallaria varia. Classification (NCBI taxonomy): domain Eukaryota; kingdom Metazoa; phylum Chordata; class Aves; order Passeriformes; family Formicariidae; genus Grallaria; species Grallaria varia. Next base: position 21,296 of record VWZG01012809.1, on the reverse strand, counting down.
ATATTAGGATTTTTGTAGAAAGGGCTGTCAAGCACTTGAACAGGTTTTCTGAAGGGTGGTCAATGTACAATGCCTGTCAGTGTTGAAGATACAACTGAAAAATGTCTGATTCATTCAGTTTATCATTGTTAGATGTCCAATATGTGCTAATGGTACTGTTGCCAGACTGAAAACCTGCCTGACTGCTAAGGGTGTCCATTCATTTTACATACCTAACTCACTTGATAACTTGAACTTTTATTGTATTCTTGTATGATCGTATTTGCTAGCAAATAGGAGTGGCTGTTAAAATAAAATAGGTGAAAGAAATTTTTATTATTTGACAAAAGCAAGGAAGGATCGTTGGCATCCAGAACTCCTCAACAGACTCTAATCTTGTCAGGTTTTCAAGTCTAGACAGAGGAATGAGAGTAATAGAGATATTTAAGACTGAATATTTGTTACAAACTATACAAAATGGATAAGTGTATATGCCACAGGAGAGGATAACAAGTGGACTTGGTGAGACAATGAACAATGGCAGGCAGGTTTTCCCCTCCCACTGCTTGACCTGGAAGCATGCCATTCTTCCTGGAAGAAGAGTCTCTTATTTTCAGTACCTCAGTGACATGAGCTGGTATAGAATAACCTCTGATTCCTAGCCATGCCCCACCCTTGGCTACTGCAAGCTTAACCCTGTCCTAACCAGAATCAAGACATCATTCAGCCAGTTCCTCATTCACTGAATGATTCATCCATCAAATACAAGTCTCATCCAGATAAAGATGTGATGGGGGCCGGTGTCAAATGCTTTGCTCAAGTCCAGGTAGATGATGATATTCGATACTAAAGAATTTGAAAAAGGCTTGTAATAAATGCCATCATTCTAATAGCCAAGGAAAACTTTCCAGAAAAAAAAACAACAAACCAGACACTGTTATTAAATAGTGGAAGAAAATCATTTAACCAAAGAAGCTGAATAGCTAAATGGCAACATTTAGCAAAAACATAAGCACATTACAACAATTAGAATTCTTAATTATTTATTGTCTTTTAAAATATGTTGAGTATTCAATTTTAATGCATACTTGATGTCAATTATTTTCATTATGGAAACAGCTGTAGGAAAAGAACTAAATCTGTAATGCCTATATGAAGACAAATGAATGTATATGAAGGTGTTGTGTCTACGACTTTAACAGAGAAAAAGTAAAAATCTGATTTTTTTTTTTTTATGCTTATAGTACGTGCTGAATTGATATTTCCATGCTTCAAAGTAAATTTGAAATTTGGAGTATTTTTTTGCTGTTTTAAAAGAAAAAAAAAAATTACCATAAGTAGATATCCAGAAATCTTCCTGCCATTCTGAACCAAGTCTCATGTCATAATTTGAATGGTGGGAGAAAGAAGTTCTGAGGAAGGAGACTTTTTAGACATTCCACAGCCTTTCCATTCTTATGTATCTCTTGGAACACAACTTACCTCAAAAAAGCACATATAACAGTACTCTCAAATTGGTTAACTTGTGCTCCCATTACTTGCAAAAAGAGAAAGGCATCAGGAACTTAACTACAGTTATATTAATTTATCCACTGCACCTAGCTCTGTGCAAAAACACCCATATAGTATGCAAGGGGATAACACACACAGCAAAAATCCCACAATGAAATAACAAAAAACCCCAAACAACAACAACAAAAAAACCCACAAAAAAAGCCCCCAACAAACCAAAAACCAGAATGTGTTCAAGCCTATAAGTCTACAATGGGGAGCAGTTTAGTTACAGAGCAGGAAGACATTGTCTCCAGGCATATTCTAATATATTGTGTCTAGCTCTAATATGTTTTCCGTAGGTCACTGACCAAAGAAAATGATCAAATTCCTATATAATTTATAAACCTTTTTAACAAAGCTGTCACTTAAAGACATACACCTAAACCAAAACGCTAAATAAATTATGAGGGAGTGGATAGCATGATATCAGAATGATATTATCAGGATTCTAACAGTCCTCTAATATCCTCCCCCCTCCCCCACCAATAAAACAGTAAGGCTATTCAGTATACTTTTCCATATGTCTCAAACCTCTTGTACTCTTTACAGCTCAACTGGATCAGCTCCCTGTAGCTCAAGTGGAAATAATGACATGAGTAGAAAAAATTCTTCCCTACTCTAGTGCTGACCACTACTCACCAGTAGTGATCTCTCACTACTAAGGGATCAAAGAAACTTCTGTTTATTCCCTATCATTAAATTTCATTTTTACTGAGCATAGACATTTAGAATTTTTCATTAGGTTTGCAGAATTCCTTCCTGCGTCCTCTTTCTATGTTGCATGCTAGTGAGCCTTGAAGGACATTTCTTGAACAACTAACTTTATTTCCCTTTCAAAATGCTTAGCACTTTTGATATATTAAAGTGGAAACTGCACCGTAAAAGAGATTATTTCCTGCATTTTATTTCTCAGAAGTACATTTCTTCCAAGTACCAACTTTCTACACTCTTCTTAATCAGGTATCCTAAATACACTCAAAATCGTTTCAGTTATGACTTCTTGGAGGAAAATAAGGGTGCACATATACTTCATTTCAATATTGATTTGCAACAACTTCACAGGCGGTAATCTGATCTGCTTTAATCTGTTTGCTGCCTCAGGCTGCATGAAAAGAAGAACTAGATTCCCAGACCACTTTGGTGATATCCTTAAAGGCAGAAAAAGCTTAAAAATAATACTTGCTTTTCGCAAAAAAAATTCAATTGAACAGGAAGACTTTTCTTAAAATAGATTCTATCAAATGGCAATTTTGTAAGGATACATGCCAACACTGTACAGCAATTTAGTAAGGAATGTGTACAATTTGGATTTTTGTAATATACTGAAGACTTTTCCAGAGTATAGCTGAAGACTGGGATCCAAATGTTACCTTGATTCCACGACGTAAAACTTTTAAAGACCATCTCAGTGTATAGGCATCATTTCAACAGAAGACATCTTTCCACCAACGTTACTTCAGTGCAATTCCAGTTCCAGTAAAAAATGGAATCATTTCACAAGATACTTTGAGATGTCTACCCTACAAACATTTTACTGGATATGCCTTCTTTTCTCTGATCACAATGTAAGCCTACATATACAACTGGGACCTGAGACCAAGAAATTAATATTGGTCTTTATCTTGACACACTTCCATAAAGCAATAACTGGTAACGTTAAAGGAGCTTTACTGGGATAATCTAAGCTACTTTTCACTGTAATGCAAGTTATAGAATTTTTATGAAATAGATCCTGTTTAAAAAAAAAAAAAAAAAGGAAAACCTGATATCGATTAAAAATTGGCATTGTAGGACATTTAGCATTAATGATGACATTCATTCAGGTTTCATTTAATATTGCCAAAAGGGAGGCATGTGGGCATGTGATATAAATTACAAAATATACTGATAAGGATATATTTAGTATTTGTTACCCTTAAACATAAATATAAACAATATAACAACAACAGCAACAAAAACAAACAAAAAAAATCAAAAAGAGAAGAATTTTGTAGTATTTTCAAGGCGTAGGCATAGAGAAGTTACGGTGTTTCATTCTGCACCACTCAGTGCACCAATGACATTGAGGCACTGGAGCGTGTCCAAAGGACAATAAAGCTGCCTACAAAGCAAACCTTATGAGGGAGTTTGAGTTACTTAGCTTGAAGAGGCTCAGGGTTGTAGCGAGGTGGATGCCAGTCTCTCCTCCCAGGTAAGAAGAGACTTCTTACCTGCGAATGAGAGCAAATGACGTCAAATTGTTTGCTCCAGGGAAGGTTTAGGAAGGATATTACGACAAATTTCTTTTCTGAAAGGGCTGCAAAACACTAAAAAGGCTGCCCAGAAAAGTGGTGGAGTCACCATCCCTGGAAGTATTTAGGAGTCAAGTAGATGTGACACTTAAGGACATGGTTTAGTGGCGGACTTGGCAGTGTTAGAGACTGTAGCTTAGAAACATCAGTCATAAAAGAGGAAAATTGGAAAACAAAGAGAACAAACTGACCTGTGTGCAAGTTGCACTTGTTAAACAGCTCTCTAGTCAGATCACCTCTGTGGCTGAGACATAGCCATCACAGTTAACTACGTGTTGACTGCAAAGACATCAACTTTGGGGTACAGTATACTCATAGCTGACAGACTATAAATGTAAAAAATAGCATAACAAAAAAAAAAAAATCATATGATGCAATGTTATATAATAATGTAATAATATATAATAATATAATAGTATAAAATGACATATAATAATAGATAAGAACTAACAATAGTTTATGTTTTAAAACCAGCCTGATTTTTCAGTCAGAACCTTTTCATCACAATGTTCTTTATATACATAGATTTCAGTGCAGAATTAAGCTTATGCCTACGTGCAGTTGTCTACCTGTTAGTGTCCACATGTGAACTAGGTGTCTAAATGCCAGTCATAACCTTTAGTCAGTGATGTCTTACCACTAGATTCCTACTTAAATGACTCTCCTTCCTTCTTTGACTGTACTGACTAGGTGTCTGTTGATTGCAATGACTCTTGGTTCACTCTTAATGAGCCTGTGGTTATTTGTATGCCATTGTCCGACTGATCTCTGTTACAGACTTTGAACTTAATTGCCCACCTAGTGCCATTTCAAAGAAACAAAAGTATGCAAGACATAGGAAGCAGGCAATTAAGACCCGGAACTTAGAAGACAGCCATACCTTTGAAGCTGATGCCAAAGGTCAGATGCAATACCCTAAGCCAGCTCTGATAATAGTACAGGCCGGAGTTTGGACTGTCATCTTATTGATACAGTCTTGGTTTGCTTACTATGAAATCTGATTTTATCTGTCCTATGTTTCAATCATTCACCTAACCTTCCTGGAAAGTACATATCTTCGTCAGTCAATCCTATATATATATAGGCCTTTAAAAACAGATCTGAGCCAGTGATAAAGCTTTTCCAGCTGAGAGAATAAAAGAAGATATGACTGGAAAATAATCTCCTATAGCAGGTCAGATGAATTGAAGGCTAAATATTTTGATAATTTATCTTAAATCATCCTTATTTAAACTTCTTTTCCCATTCTTTGTGTCATAGACTTCTTTCTGAAGATAATATGTTCATATAATTTACAACATCATGCAGTCACCTAGAGATATTTCTATTGTAATTTTCTTTTTTTCCATGGAACACATTCATATCAAAAAGGAGAGAAAAACTGCAGTAGGAAAAAAAAGGCAGCAAGGTGCTTCTTATTCTATGAAATGAATGTATATCTCTACTTGAGAGTAGTTTATGCAACTTGCATATTTTCCAACTTATATGCTTGTATTTGAAACAAATTTATTTTCTTATGGAAGAATTCTTTATTAATGTGATTTTTTAACATTTATTTGATTTATAAAACCACTGAGATTAGAGATTGAAATATCCACTACTCTTCTGGAATAGTGAACATGGCAAAGCCACTTCTACCCTTGAAGAAATGATAATGCTTCACTCCTTATAATGTGAATTGTACATTACAGGATGCAAGTTACATTAGATCGTGTCAAAGCAGATAGTTTGACATAGACAGAAGTCTGTACCAGCTTGACATTTAGATTAAAATCAAAAAGCTTATTCTTACTGTAGGTAAAGTACAATAGTTGGAAAGGATTATATCCATCATATTCAAGTACCTCTTTCACGTAAGATTGTTTTTCATTCAGACTATGCTGAAAGCACTCTGCCATTTTCTTTGACACTTCATGTAAAACATGTTTTCCCAGAAACTCATACTTTGTTAGATCTTCTACAAAGCTCTTCCATTTAATATGTTCCTTTACACCTCTTTTTAACAGAAGGCATCAGATGAGAGCATAGGAAATAAAAAAAAAACCCAGAACAACAAAAACATAGAGGACACTAGAAACAGACATCTTATATATTTCACAGTAATAGTGAAGCAGAAAAACAATAAAAAAACCCACAAACAAACAACAACAACAACAAAAACAAAGACAAAAAAACCCCACCCCAAAACAAAAAAAACCCAAAGCTTTCTGTTGGCTGCAGAGCTGTTCTCTTGCACAAATAATCTGTACTTTTCTTCACATTTTTTTTCTGTCTTTCATGGCATTTTAAATAAGAAAAAATGCAACAATATTATGCAGCTTAAAATCTGATAGTAGAATATAATAGTCTGGGTCACAGTATATTAAATGAAATGTAGTTTATGCTTAATGATGATGTGTGTGTATTGAAAATACCTGACAATTTCTCTTCTGCTGACCAAACTTCTGGGCACTGCATCCAGTCTACACTGCAGATTTATAGTAAGAGAGCTAAAGCTTTCTGTGGAAATGTTGTAGACAGTATTATTAGTATATAGACCAAACCCTTCATTTTCAAGTATAAAGCTGGTTCCAGTTGGACTGTATCCTACTATCCTGAATGGTGATGGTGGAGTGGAAGTCGTTTAAAATTATTTTTAATAGCATTACTCTAAAAGCAAGAAAATTGGCTTTTTAAAAAACTACTTTCACTTGCTTTATGAAGGAAAATCTGTGCTGAAAAGTAATAACACTCTTGACAGCCTGTTGAAAAAAACTTTATGTACAGAAATTGTTGCTGTTAGCTTTTTCTCTGGTGACATACTGAATACAATTTAACATACAAAATTTCCCAGACCACCTTAGTGAAAGCTAACTTGGAGCTTAACTTGCTTTTGTTTCTTGATTATATTAGAACTGTCATCAGAACATAGAATAAAGTATCAGTAAAGTGACTTTGGGCAGAAACATGCTGCTGTCCCTGGATTAAACTGTACTACTGAATGAAATTCTCCCACTGATTTCATCTTAGCTGTAACTGTCCTGACAGTTTCCCTTGTCTGTTCCTGACATCCTCCAGAACTCATTTACTCCACTTTCACTTTAGAAAACTCTGGACATGGTCCCAAACAAATTCTCTAACTTTTCTTCCCTGTAAGGAAAAGGTCTAAAAAATCCTGGTTGGTCACTCTTCTCTATCTAAAAGATGTAAAGAAATCCAACAGATGTAGGATCTGGCCATTACATATTTTTCATAGAATTTTCTTTTGAATACTATTTTTATATTTTTTTATAACTCAGACATTTCTCTTGAAATCTCCCACAAATCTGGCTTTTAAATCATTTAAATGATGAAAAAATTCATCAGTTAAACCTCTTAGCATGACACTACATAATGAAGACAGAGTTTTGTTCATATAATAAGCCTTGAGTAACTAATGGAACGAAAACAGCTAAGAAAAGTTACCACTCATATATTCCACATGTTCTGTCACACATTCCCTTCTTTATCATTAGATTTGTGGCTTTCAGGATAAGCTATAAAATCAAAGGAATAAAAATGCACTCAGACATCAGAAGAAACATTTTCTCACTAGAAAAAAAAAAAAAAATAGTTCTTATGGCTTGTAGGACTTCCATGACTTCATTTGCATAACACTAATATATGTATTAGACTGTGGATTGCCAGAACACTTTTCCTTCCACAAGGAATTAGTTGTTTACCTACCAGTGCCTGCAGCCGGGAGAGTGTGAAAAATGGCAGCCTTTCTGTTTAATGGTGTATGCATGAATAAATGGGATGGCAGTCACTAATTCTGAATGGGTCTCTTGCTGCACAGAGAAATGGAAAATAGTCAGCAGGTTGGAAATAGACTAACGAAAATGTTAGGTGCTCTCTGACAAGTTAACATTGTCATACTGTTTGAAAGTGCTTCTTTTATGGGTATTTCAACTCACTTATCTTCCTAAAAAATATTTTCTTCTGCAACCTCTCTAGAAAAAGCTATGATCTGTGGATACTGCAATCAACAGAAAGGCATACCCATTTGCTTTTTTCAATTTGCTTTTTTGATGAATCTGTGCATACCCTTAAAACAAGATAATTTTTGTATCTCTATATTGGTTTGCCACTCATGTATCAGATTTATGAGATACATAATGTTAGGGAAGTGTATCACTTTGCAATCAATGTATAAAACAGGGACAAGGAGTAGAAGACAAAAATAACATATTTGGAGAATTTATGGTGCAGGACAATTAACTAGAAAAGAAAAAAAAAAAAGTATACCTAGCCAAAGATGAGATGTAACTTACCTGAGTAGAACTAAGCAGTTCTATGCATGACCAGCAGGTCATTGTAACATCTTACAGGCACACAGTGATTATTTTTTCTCATTTCATTATTTTCACAATATATTACACCAATAGAGAAACAGAATATTTTTCACATGTTAGCACTTGTGAAATATACACATGAAAAACACTATACTATCTCTTCTCCCTTGTGGTAAAATGGTAAAATGAAAAAGAAAAAAAAAAAAAAAAAGAAAGAAAAGCAGTGCTTCCATAAGCAACTGTTAGTCTGTTTGGTTTGTGCATAGCACAACAATTAGATTGATTAAATGTGTCATAAGGCTAACAAAAATGAAAGACAGAAAACAAAATTCATATGAAATCAAATCAGATATTGACAAATTCAAGGAACCATGTTACTACTGCATCTAGCAGAAAAGAGGAGCAAAAAGCAAAGCAATAGAATGCAATCGATGCACCAAAATATAATATTGTAAAAAATGATGAGACAGTGAGAATTTTTGTTTCCATTTTAGACCTTTTAATAATGATAGAAGGAAAATGCATGGGCAAAAAGAATGAGACTAAATTGATCAATGTGTCCTTTCTCAAGTCCCTCAAGCTACCACAGTATTTCACTGCTCAAGGTGACAAGCAAGCATTATTGTCTTAACTGTCTGGGCCTTCTTACTCCTCTGTATCAGTGTAAGATAGTCGCAAAGAGCCATTTCAGCTATTTCAGTAAGTGACATGTCTTAATGATGTTTCAATAGGTGCCATCTATTTAGTGGCAAGGTCCTCTTAAGAGCTATCTTAGAAGCTACTGTGATTGTTGTCTCTCATGTGAGTGAAGAGGTTTGTTAGAGTATACATATGGTTAGCATGAGAAATGAGAGGATGGAGACAAAGGAAATCATTCCTGGCACTATCAAATTCTTCTCATTTTGGTCCTTAAGTGTTCATAGAGAAGGGTCTCATTACTGCATTTACAGTGACAGCCCTGTTTATTAATTTATTCTTGAGATTTATGTGTCTGTATCTTGAATGTATCTAACAGCGTTATACACTGTTAGTTATTGTTGATGGCACAAAAACTTTGTTTACAAATCAGTTCAGTTAATTAAATTGATACAATAATTTTTACAAGATTAATAAATCTCTTAATAAAACAGATTTTGACTACTTCCAAAACAAAAAGGTACATGTGCCTAAATTTACCCTTTAAACAAAGGTTTATAAATTATACAGTTAAATAAACTTGCAAGTCAGGGGATACAAGGCAGGTTTCAAAATTTTTTGGAAAGTCTAAATTAAGTTTTCACACGTCCATGTTATTTCCATAGAAGATAATTTCTAAAACCCATAGCTCATAGGCTGTTAAGCTTAACAAATCACAACTCATTCCAAGTTTTTTACTTCAATATCCTGAAGATATATGAATAACTCGAGAGTAGTAAACAATATTTCTTACATGAAATAAACTCCGTCAAAACATGGGGACCTACTCCTTCCGAAAGTTAATCCAGTGTTGACTAGCTTTGAGAATTTTAGCCGAATTACTTACAAGATTGTCTTTTATGTTTGTACATTTGGCAATTATTTACTGCAAAATACTGATGCCTGGGGTGATGGTAGGGGTACCTGAGTGGTCAAAATTTAGTAGTTTGCTAATATAAGCTTTTTATTTATCTTCACAATGTTCAAACTCTGCCTCCTTCACAGTACTGAGATACTGTGCATTAAGTTCTTAGTCTGCATATGTGTCATGTTCCAAGAATTCCCCCAGCTCCCTGATAATTACACTTACACAGCCAGACATTTTCTATTTGAAAATGCACCATTCTTTCTGATTTATTATTTATTCATTTGTATTATTACTAATTATTTCCAGAGCAGAATGGATAAAAATATTTGGATTAGAATTGTGCAAACACAAACTAATTTCTGTCCAAAGCAGTAGTAGTGACTTATACATATATGTATATAAATATAATTTATA
>VWZG01012809.1:0-10562 GCA_013396735.1 Grallaria varia | reverse complement strand
ATCTACCAAAAAAAGAGTTTGCAGAGGATGAATCAAAACAAACAGACTCTGTTATACTAAAAATACAAAAAATCTGCTTGAAATTAATAAGAATCTTACCAGTGTATGGTATACTTTACCATGTCCTTTCTTTGTACATATTCCTTATGGATAACCATCTAAATCAGTATGTAAGATTGAAAGAGAATCAATATAAAGTTCTAATTTTTTATTCATGGGATCATTTTATCATAGTTTATTATAACTTAAAGCATCAAAAAGTGAAAGGAAAATTCACCTTAAAAGAAAGGCAAAGCATGCATCTATATTGATACAAAAAAAAAAATCTGAAATTTGAGTATTTCATTGTCCAGTGAATCTTGATAACACTCAGTTAATGTCTTAAGTAAAAAAATTTTCTCTTCTTTTCCTCGTTCAATTTTCTCCTTCTATAATATACTTTAATATTTGTACTGTCAGCTACAAAATTGCTATGAACAACATTTCCAAAAGATTGTGAAACACAGAAGCTCAGAAATATTTGTATTACCACTGGATTAGGTGTTTAAATAATTTTAATAACTCAGATAGAAGTCCAACTAACTTTTTTTGACGCTCAATGCTGAAAATCTTGTAGAAGTTTCTAACTTTTTCTGCATTCAACCATGCAAAGCCAATACAATTCTCATTACCTCACTCTGATTTGGTTGTTGCTAAATTAAACTGATTTCCCTGACTGGAGTGTATTTTGTGTTGGCAAGTGTGGAGTTCTCTCTCCCTGTCCTTATCTGAGCCCATGAACCTTATGTTGTACTCACTGTCCTAAGTTCCACTGAGAAGGGGAGAGCTAGAGTGGTTTAGTGGACACCTGGCATCGTCAGGATCTGGCCACTACAACCATACAAACACAACTGAAAGAACTTCTGTCAGGTGCAGGTGAATTATTTTTATTCTTTCTTGTTGCTGTTAAGTATTGGATTTTCATCACTCTCTTCCAAACAGGGAATTGAGATTAAGTGGCTGAACTAAATTAATGAAAGAAATTTGTGAGAGATATGGTTGAACAGAGGACCAGCTTCTTGACTGGTTTCTGAATTGCATCAAGTGTTTTAAAATGTAATCTTAAAATAGATATCTCTGTCTGGAAATGAATTTTAAATTTTTCATCACTCTCTAGTTTTAAACAAAAGTTTATTTTGAAAACTACTTTATCCCTTGGTTTTTCAGTATGGTTTATCTCTTTCACAGATTATGATAAAAAAATAGAGAGAAATGTAGCAGTTTCTTTTAAAATATGTTTTTCATACATGTTTCAAAGTAATAAAGTTTGCCTCTTTTACCCTCAGGGATTACCATATTTCTTGATAACATACTGATTTAAGTGGACCAAATAAAGGCCATTTTAAAATTGTTCTATTATGATAGTGTTCAAAATTAATGGCAGAACACTTGAGCAATTATTTTGATCCTATATAGAAATTTGTGTGTACATCACATGCTTAAAATCTTGTTGTATGATGATTAGCAAAATATTTTTAACAGGAAAATACAGTAACATTATAGCATTTTGTTCTGTTTTCTGAACTTGTCTGTTACTTTACAATGAAACAAGAGTTGCTGAAGTGAACTAGTTTGACATTCAAACTGGTCTCAAGACAATATTATTCTTTAACACCTGGTAAAGTTTTTCAATGTAAATAGCTAATAAGAGATTCTAATATTTATGCTTTTATATAGTCTTAGAGTTTCCTCCATTGATATCAACTTAATTGTCTCCAACTCTAAAAACATTGGAGATTTATTAAGACAACAGAGCAGTGGACAGATGAAGTTGCTGTTTTCTTTGAATTTTTACCCCTAAGTACCTTGCACCAGGATTCAAACAGTCCCATAAACTCATCCTGTTTCTGTTGATTTTAGAGTAAATACATGACATGAAATTCAAATATGCTATTTTCATTTTAAAAAATACTTATTATTGTGTCTGATGCACTGTATAAAATTTTTAAAATGTGTCCCAGACACTTATACAATAATGTAGCATGCAGTTTAAACATCTATTAGAAACATAATCATTCATTTGCATTCATCTTGACTTTGAATCATTGTGTTATACATGTCTTTATAAAGAGTTTATGTTGGTATACCTCTTGGTTTTGTTACAGTGGTGTTTGAATATGAATATTTGGGGAGAATTTGTAGGTAGGAATTTTTGAATAAAGAACACACTGGTAATAAGTAAAATAAATTGTATCAATAAGACATTCTTCTTATGTTTAATTTTGCATGTTAGTGTTTGGAAAAGGATCTCAGTTTAAGGTAAACTCTAAATCTAAATGCTTAGAAAATAACAGACAAGCTAAAATGTACACAAGTGAGTTTACATATTTTTCTCCCTCCTAGTATCTGCCTTCAAGAGCAGGAGAAAGGACAACTTTACAGGAACTCATAAAACTTTCAAATCCAGAGAATTTCCGCCTATTCCGAATCTTTGTCTCTTTTTTGTTCTCATCCACTGTTCTCTGTTGAAAACATAAGAGCAAAAAGTTCATAGGTACACACCAATTAAAATTAGGGATCAGACATTTCCAAGATCAGATCCACAAGTTCAGAAATGAAAAGCATGTTCTTTTGATTAAAATGAACAGTGATCAGAAGCAAAAGATTCTTAGGGAAACCTTTCAGTGTTTTTTTTTGATTTTTTTTTAACTGAAAACATAGTATTTTCGTTTGACAAATAGAACATCTTTCTGAATGTTGCATTACATATCAACGATCACAGTTCATTGCCTTTTTGCCCACAGCTGTGTTTGTACAAGTAGATAAAGCAGACTGAAATCTGCTGCCTGAACATGAGTTGCAGCAATTTGCACCAGTTTGTCAAACTCTTCCCCTCATAAATAGGTCCATGTGTACTGCCCATGAGTCTAAGTTCTTGACTCACAGTATCTGCGACCATACTTGACCATTGCCTAAGAGACTGTTATTTAGCATTGGGCAAAAGCATACTGAGGAGCATGCTCACATTGAAACATGCTACAGGATTGTACAACAGATTTTCACTTGAATGCCAGTCCTACTCAATTCATTAATTTAGGCTTATGGATCAGGCTGCATGACCAGACAAGTATCCTGTAATGTCTTGCAGTTGGTAGGAAGAGAAGAAGCAGTGACGTATGGTGAGAGACATTGACTTCTCAGACTGTCTGACATGAGAAGAAATATGAAAAAAAAGAAGCTTGACAATTCAGTATTCATTGAGCTTATCCAGGAGCTTATGACATCCTCATCACACACTAAAACATAGAGGAGTTTTCTATCTCCTATACTGGTTATTATAAAAATCATTTAACACAAATGATGGGTCTCTATCATTTTAAGACTGCAAGTTCTCTGGCATTCAGTTTAGGAGGACAAATGGATGTGGTATCGAAAGAACAGTTTAATAAAATAATTTTTTTAAAAATTCAGCTCTGATGATGAAAGAGTAGTCTGACATATTGAAAGGACTTTGTTATTAGCACCGTTTCTTTCTCTCATTCTTTTTCTTAAACTCAGGAAGGCTCTGAAGAAAATCCATCATCTACAGATATCACACTGGATACCAAATTGTCCAGCTGATGACAACACATCATTTGTCTAAACCATAGATTACTTTAGTGTTAGGTGGTTAAAAATCAAGCCAAAGTCTGTTACTCAAAAGGAAAGCTGCATGTAGCCTCTGTAAGCAATTCTAATACCAGATGTATCATGCAATTTTTCTATCCCTCTCCTATACTGCTTTTTCTCTGTTTAGTTCTAAAGGGTTCTGATTATCCATGATATAAATAATGCATTTCAAATATTTTATGTAAACAATTATAAAAATCTTTAAATTTCACTTTTAAAACTATTTTTTTGGTCTCAAATATAAAGCAGGTAAAAAAGTTGCATAGAATGAGTAGTATCATAAGATATTTAAGCAATATGAAGGGTTCAACAAAACGTATAGACTTTCCAAGAGAGTTGCAATTTATCAATCTCACCTAAATTTAGATTAGAAAAATAGAATCATCAGAGAATCATAAAATATCTTGGGTTGGAAGGGACCTTAATCTAATTTCAGCCCTTCTGCCATCGACAGGGAACCTTCCGCTACACCAAGTTACTCAGATCTCCATCCAACCTGGCATTGAATGCTGCCAAGGGTGGGACATCCACAGCTTCTCTGGACAGTCTGTTCTGGTGCCTCACCATCCTTATAGTAAAGAATTTCTTTCTAATATCTAATCTAAGCCTAATCTCTTTCAGTTTAAAGGCATTCTGCCTATCACTGCATGGCCTTGTAAAAAGTCCCTCTCTCTTGTCTTCATTGTAGGCTCTCTTCAGGTACTGGAAAGTCACACTTAAGTCACCCTAAAGCTTTCTCTTGTCCAGGCTGAACAATCCTAATTCTCTCAGCCTTTCCTCCTATGAGAGGTACTCTATCCCTCCAATCATCCTGTTGGCCCTCCTCTTGACTCAGGTCCATCTCCTTCCTGTACTGGGGACTCCAGAGGTGGATGCAGCACTCCAGGTCAAGAGACCAGAGAGCCCTTGTTATTAATTTGCCTTAATGTTAGGTGCTTGACAGTTCCTTCCCTAAAGCAAAGATAAGTAATTCTAAGCTTTCTTTATAGTTAATGGAGAGCAATAGCCACATTCACATGATTTATGCTACCCTAAAACAGACGTCCAAAGGAAAGACAAACATTCTTTAAAGGCTTTTGTTTCCTTCTGCTACATATACAGGAAAGCAAAAATGTTTTGCTATGACTTGGGTAATTACCATTTAAACATATAATATTAGGACAAAGATATGCCAAAGAATTATAGAATTCACAGAATTAACACATATTTTACACACCTGGCAGCTTGGAAGAGCAAATAGTTTAGTAATAACCATGCTTCAGGATGAACAGTGAATCCAGATCTGAATATCATTTAAATAATTTCTCAGTCAGATTACTCTAAATGTTTATCTTCTTAAAAAAATAAAAATATATTAAAAAAAATGTTCAGAACTCCATATTTTTAAAAGAAATGAACAGTATCCTAAAATTGTGCTTTTGAAATGTATATAGAAAAGTAACTCTTTTCTCTTGGTTTAATCCAAGTACAAACTGCAGGAAAACTTTTGTTAAGATTTAAGAATGTGAAATAATTTGATAGGTCATCTGAGAAGGACTAACTCATAAAACAGGTTCTTCAATATTTTATTCAAACAGAGCAAAACATACACCATTGATTTCCAGCCCTGCTTGTAAGCAAAAAAGTGAAGTATAAACTTTCTGACCATCCAAGTACCATGGCAATGAACACTGTTCTTAGCTGCACAGGCTTGCTTTTCAGTTGTACTAAGGCTTATTCCTATCCTGCTGTCTTAAATATTTTAGCATTACCTTTATCAGAAGAACTTAAAAATTCAATGGCTGCTTTAGGCCAGCCAAATAAAGTCAATAATTGAAGTACAATTGTACCAGTCATAATGGACATCTTCTTTAACTGAAAACTAAGAAAACGAGCCCAGTGCATAAACATCAGTGACATTATCTTGTGTTAAGGCATTGAGTGGGCTGGGGGATCTCTGGGGACTGGGAACTGGGAACCTGGGTGGGGATCCAGACAGAACCTGTCCCACTGTCCACCAGGAGAAGGGCATGCTGGAAGGCACCAGGGGCAGCACCAGCCCTGGGCATTGAGGTCCTCTCTGGGACTGTGGGTGCGACCCACAGCTTGGCAGGGTAGGGCCGTGAGAAGCTGGAGGCTGGTATCTCTGGGGCAGGGATAGCTGGCACCAAGGGGCTGAAATGGTGTCATGGGCTATGGGTGGCTTGGAAGGAGCCTTGGGAAAGGGTGGGCATGGAAAGAAATGCCTCTTGCCCTCAGGCCCTGAGATCTTGTACTTCATGGAGAACTGCATGAGAATTAAGAAATTGCTGATGTTTTTAGCAACACCAGTCAAACAGGATGCAGCTGGACAGACAGTACAGAGACGGCAATGGGAACCTTTTTTCAAAAAGAGAGAGAGAAAAACAACCAGGGAAGAATAGAAAATTTTAATTTTCATTTTTAAAAACAAAGTATACCTCATAAACAGAGCTTCACCTTAGAGTCTGATTTTTTGACCTGTTATTTGTGTATAGTCAAACTTGTCAATAGGGAGGTATTATAAGCAGAAATTAATTTTAAACAGACAGAAACAATGTGGATTTTGGAGAGTGCAATGCATAATTTCATGGCCTGAACTTAAATCAATATATCTGTTAACTAACAGTTCTAGTTGCAGAACTATTCTTCAGTTTCACTATTTTTGTTGTTTTCCCTTCAGTTGCATTTATACAACCTGATTGAAAGTAATGGACTTGCACAAGTGATTCCGAAGGCAATACTTGACCTGCAAAAATCTTTATTATTGGTGATCCATGAGTCAGATAGAAGACAAATAAGCTCCCAAATCCCAGGCCTAATTTAAGGACTGGTAGTCAGTAAAGCATTTCAATTGTAAACTGAATTAGCTCGATTGAGAAATTATGGAGGAGAAAAATAACTATTGAATGTGACAATACTATTTTTGTAGAGTTTTGAGAATAGCCCTGTGCTTCTAGAATTAATCATGTCCTTATGCTTATTCCCTAATTGAAGACAAAATGCTCCATTTTGATATTGCAATTGGTTGCCATAGAAATGATAGGTCAAACAAACAGAAAAAAAAAAGATTATGACTTCCAGTGGGATATAAGTTGAAAAACCCTTGGAAAACAAAGAACTTTCTCCTTTCTGAATATCAGTCATATCAAATATAAAGAACAGAAATGTTATATTTTTACATACACAAATTTATATAAATTTAATAGCTTTTTCTTTTTTGATTTTAGAAAACACATCTCCATTTAGTAGCAAAGAAAGTGTGACAGGGTAGTGTATTGCTATTTAAGACCTTAACTGTGCAAACCCAAACTATAATGTAGGTAGGTAGCACACAGCGAGAAAAACAGCATTCCCAGCCACAAACACCTGTCCCAAACAAAAACAAAACAAAAACCCAAACCCAAACAACAAAAAATGCAAGGATTTTATAAAATCATTTATATCAACTTCAATAACTGAATACTTATTAATGGTTTTAAATCTGTTATGTTTACGGAATAGACTGAATTGGAAGAGACCTACAAGGATCATCAAGTCCAGTTCTTGGGTTAGTTGCCCATATGGGGATCAAAACCCACAACCTTGGTGTTCTTAGCACCATGCTCTAACCAACTAAACTAACCTCAGGGTCAATTGCAACTGTAGCTGGCTAAGGAAATCAGGTTTATATAGTTTATATGGATAAAACACAGCTGGTAAATTACTCCACACCTAGTATATAAGTCAAGCAGAAAATTGTTATGAAACATGACTCCATAAGTTATTTCTTCTATTGAGAGAATCATGGATTTTCTGAAGTCTTTCTATATCTTTATTTAGACTGGAAGAGCCACAAAAAATAGGAATAATCTAGACAAATATACGGGAATCAGGACCTTCACTCATTCCTTGTGAACTTTCCAAACTTGAGGGTCATATCCCATCATCTGTGATTCTCCCTCATCAGGTGAGGTATATTTTGCATGGGAGAAAGTGAAAGGCATTTCAACCCTAAAGTCTTACCTAGCCTAATGAAGAGGATATTTTCACGGGTGTGGTTGGTTCCTCAAGTCTTCAAAATGAGATATATACTCCCTTCTCAAATATCCAGCATACTAATGTTCATTGCACACAGTTTCCAGTATGGTATACATTTTTTTTTTCTCTTACTTATTCTGTTCATTGTCATTCTTATACCTCCTTTTTATTGACCTCCTTGAAATAATCTCCCTTTGTTTCACTATATAATGATTTCTTCCCTGGGTTACTAACATTTTCTTTGTAGATTCCTAAGATGACAATGACAAGCTTCTGTAAAGCATATTTGAGATACTTCCATTTTTCACTCCTATTTTCACACTCTCATTAGAGGGTGATGCTGAAAGTTGTATAACTGCTGTATTCATTTATTTATTTGCCAAACTTACCACTTGTGGGTTTGTTATGCAGTAGTCACATCTTCACTAACAATTTTCCAACTGAAATCAGAAAGTTAAACATGTTAAAGAATGGATTCATTATAAAGAAAGAAGAAAAGCAAAACCAAAACAACAAAAAAACCTGCAGTTGTCTCTGAGTGAATAACAAACTATACCATCTAGAAAATATCAAATTATTAGCTATCAGTTATTAGCTATCAGACTGGTGACTAGCTCCATGAATTCACAAAACAAAAATTATATTGATGGATACAGGTTATTACACAGTAAAATAGTCAGACAGTGTCCTAGAACAGCATATTAGATGTGTACGATATGTTCAGACAGCATTCAGTGGTGGAGCTTTCCTCCAGTGAGCAACTAAAATCAGTATAAATTAGGCAAAGAACTTCACTCTAGGAATCTTTTTTCACTTTTTTTGAGTGGCAGGCCTGAAGTATGTTTTCTAATTAAGTGAAAACTGATGTCAGAAGGGAAGGGGCATCATTGGCACCAATAGTTTCAGGACAGTTAAAATTTCTCAGCTGTGAAAGTTAGAAATAAATTCTAGATTCAATTTTCTTGTCTGAAAGAAAAAAAATATTCTATTTCATCCATAGTTTCCAAAATTCACATGTTAAGCAAACCTGGGCTTTGCCAAATCTGCATTAGATTTTATGAATAACATATTTCTTTTTTTCCCCTACTATAACATTGTTTGCAAGACTGTATTCGTACTTCATTGTCCAGCATACTAAACTGAGAAGACCCGAGATGAGTCAGATTATTAAATTTGTACAGAACAGTGTCTCCTGTGTACATAATTGTTGAAAATGAATAGGCAGAACAGATATTTTTATTTTCAGTTTACAAAGGTTAGAGTACAGCAGGCTAATTCCTAAGAATCAATGATCAAATGGACTTAATGGTCCTCAAGAGGAGACTGGGTTAAATAGGTTCTCATTATTTCCTAAAATAGGTCCTCTTCTTTGCTGGTCTTTACATGTCTAAAACCTGTAACCTAGTTCAAACTCATATTGACCTCCATCATGTTCTGCTACACAACTGTTACAACTAAAGAGATTTTAAAAAAATGAATATATGAAAGATAGAATATATGCAAGATCTGAAAAGCATAGGACAACCCTCTTGGGCAAATCGACGTACCTACTTAATTCGGCATCAAGATGCTAAGAGCTTTGTGGAATGCTATGTAAGTATAGGAAAGAATTGGAAGTGGGAACTCAATCTTTGGTAGCAGTGTTACCTTTCATACATGTTAAAATGATACATCCTTCCCAAGAGGTTTGCCTTTTTGGTTTACCAAAATTTCTTTTCACCTATTGTTAAACTCACAGCTAGAACTTTGCATGGCAGTTGAATGGTACCCAGCGGAATGAATTTTGCTGGAGCTCTGTTGATTTAAATAAAACTCACAGATTAAGAAGATTCACAGAGTGAAATTATTTTCTTATTTTACATCTGAAAACTGTCTGGTTTGTTTTGGTTTGTGGTGGCATTTTGTTTGTCTGTTTATTTGTTTTGGGTTTTCTTAAGTATTTTGTTTGTCTGTCAAAATATCCTCTGTCTAATGGCTATCCAGAATCTCTACTGTAATACTTCTAGACAAACTCTCACACTTTGAATAGAAATTGTAGAATAAATTAAGTCCGTAGGAAAACAGACATGATATTGACACATGATTTAATACATAGGAATTTATCAGCTCTTAAATTCTCTGCCATACTCCAAAAATTCCTGTTTAAAGTCTCAAACATTCTACATTAAATCTGCAGGGATTGTATAAAGATCGTGACTGTACATATAATCTATAAAGCATTAAAAATTTCTACCTAAACTTTTAGATTTTAAGCATGTACTTATAAGAATGATTTTAACATACTGCAATTTGCCTTTCATTTAGAACTACAAATTGAACCTGTTGTACTGCTGTTCTGTATCCGAACATGACATTCTGTGGGGCTCTATTGGTTTTGATGGGTTGCCATGGAAACTGGTGAGAAAGAAAGAGAAGGAGCACAGTTCTGTATGCTTAACTACCAAGAGTTACATCCTCTTCCGCATTTCTGAGAAAGAAATCAGTGACTGAATCTTAACTTTCAAGATAGGCCATAGCATAACATGTATTTTTGACAAGATGGAAGGTATTAATGATTTATGCTGCATTTGCATTAAAGGATTTTGTTTATACTAAGACCGTGAATGTCACTGATAATGGGAGTTCAAGCAGTCTGAAATTTTTGTCCACCTACCTACCCAGCACAAATGGGGCGTAAGAGTGAAAAATGAACCTATGAAATTGTGCTGCATGACAGGACATCAGAAAACTTCCCATTCTGAAAAGAACAAAAAATCAATCTCCTTGTTAGCATGCTCTCAGTTTACAGTGACTTTTTGCCCGAAAAATGTAGATTAAAATTAAAATAGTGATGAAAAATTTTGTATAAAGTCCAAACTTACAAGGCTATTCGACATGTATGTGTGTGAACAAAAACA
>VWZG01012808.1:53127-64225 GCA_013396735.1 Grallaria varia | reverse complement strand
GGCTGTGCCGGCCCTTCCCGGCAGCCGTGGCGCTCGGGGAGGAAGAGTGGTAATTAAGTTAATTTGCACATGCAAATCATCCGCAGTTGGAATCTGTTAATTTTATAATTTGATGTTTAATGTACATATCTGCTGTGTTTTCCCTGCCAGAAACCCAACATTTTCTGGGTGCTAATGACGGGGGCCGTGCTCCGGGGTGGGGGACAGGGACCCCCCGGCTGTGCAGGTGCTGGTGACGCGCCAGAGGTCGGCCACCACCAGGACTGGGTGCACCCACCACGTGGGAGCCTGGAGAGGCCGGTGCACATGGGGGACGGCCCCAAAAAGGGCTGAATTCGCCCCATTTTGAGGGCAGCGTGGGGTCTGTCCATCCCTCCTGCCCAGGAGGTGTTCTGGGATGGTGGTGGTGAGCTGAGCCCCGGCAAGTAGTGCCAACCCAGGGACAGAGGGCCGTGGTGGTCAGTGGTGGCACTGGTGACAGTCCCCAGCACCAACCACCAGCACCCCAAAATGCAGGATGCACGGACACGACGTCCTCCTCCCCTTCCCGATGCATCCCTGGCAGCTCATCCCGACCCCAAAGTCCTGCCTGAAGATGGAGGGGCTGCAAAAACTGGGGCTGTGCCCGGGCTGGGCATCACCCCGGGACCAAATACTGCCCTAAGGATGAGCATCATCACCTCCAGGTCGAGTGTCATCCCAAGGCTGAGCATCACTCCAGAGCTGAGCATCATTCCAGAGCTGAGCATCATCCTGGGGCTGAGCATCATGCTGGGGCTGAGCATCACTCTGGGGCTGAGCATCATCCTGGGGCTGAGCATCACTCTGGGGCTGAGCATCATGCTGGACCTGAGCATCATCCTGAGGCTGAGCATCATCCTGGGACCTGAGCACCACTCTGGGGGCTGAGCATCACTTCAGGGCTGCCCATCACCCTGAGGTCAAGCATCACTCCAGAGCTGAGCATCCCTTGGAGGCTGAGCATCACCCTGGGGCCAAATACCACCCAAAGCTCCCCATCAGCCCAGGACTGACCAGCCCCCTCCCCAAGCCCCGTGCCCCCCCAGGCCGAGCCCTGCCCGTGGCACAGCACCAGGGCTGGTTGAGGCCACCCAGCCGGGTCCCTGTTTATCTGCAGGACCAGCTGGGGCTTTGCATACGCCGGATTTGTGGGTTCCCTCTGCAGCTTCCCCCCCGTCGCCGCCGGCCCGGCAGAGCTGTCGTGGTTCCCCACAGCCCGGGGCTCAGCAGGACGTGGTCACTGTCCCTCCTTCCCGGCCCTGGATCCGGCCGGGAGAAAACCCCGGGATCCAGGCAGGGAGCGGCCCTTGGGGAGCAGGGGAGGGTGATGCCACCTTTCTAATGAAAACTAATTGCGATTAATTCCGTCTCATTGTTTACTCGGGGCTGATTTAAGCACATTTCAGGCAAGACTGAGCAGTTGAACATTTCTAATGTATTTTTCTTTCTGCTTTAATGACCTCGTTCCTGCCACCCCGCTGCCATGTCCCCGCTCTGGGAGGTGACTGGTGACTTCATCGAGTTCATCCAGAGAAAGAAGGACCTTCTATGGCTGCTCTGAGGGTGGTTGGGAAGGAGCTGAACCCCCCGAGCTCTGCGGGGACCCAGCGTGGCTTGGTGCCAGCTGGGACAGCCTTTGGTCCCCATAAATGTCACCCAGCCATGGTTGTCACCTTCGTGGGGCTCTCCCATCCAGCTGTTCCCCAAGGCTAAATCCAGCTGTTGCCAGCACTGCATGGCCCCTCTGACTGTTCTCCCCCAGATCCCAGGGCTCTGCCATCCAGATGTGCCCCCTGTGACCCCATTCCAGCTGTTCCCACTGCCACCCCAGAGCCACCCACTCGGCTGCTGCCCCCAAACCAGCTGTTGTCACTGTGAGCCCACCCAGATGTGCTCCCAGCATCCCAGTTTCTCCCAGTCCAGCTGTTCCCCTCAGTCCATGGCCAGCCGTCCCCACACCCTAGTCCATCCTGGTGTCCCCCCCAGTCCTCCCCAGTCCCCCCCAGCCTCTCACGGAGCCGGGGCTATTTTTAACCTCCTTTCAGCTCTCTCTTGCTCCGGTTCCATCCAGGCTCGGTGACTTTCACAATCTCCTTTATTCTAACTCGGAGACTTTCAGTTCTCCCTCCCTCCAACGATCCACCAACGCCCAGGGCGAGGGGGGCAAAGGGGGCAAAGGAGGCAAAGGGGGCAAAGGGGGCAAAGGGGGCAAAGGAAGCAAAGGGGGCCGTGGGGCCCTCCAAGGTGCCCGTTCCCCCAGACCCCTGCCAAGGGGCTTTGCCACATGGTAGAGCTGCCCCCACCCTCGCTCCCTCCTCGGCTTCCCTCCTTCCTCCTCGCAAGGATAAAATCCTTAAGGTCTCTATATCCTGCCGAGGAAGAGGAGCAGAGCGAAGGCTTTTGGATAAAATCCTTAAGGTTTCCATATCCTGCCGAGGAAGAGGAGCAGAGCGAAGGCTTTTGGATAAAATCCTTAAGGTTTCCATATCCTGCCGAGGAAGAGGAGCAGAGCGAAGGCTTTTGGATAAAATCCTTAAGGTTTCCATATCCTGCCGAGGAAGAGGAGCAGAGCGAAGGCTTTTGGATAAAATCCTTAAGGTTTCCATATCCTGCCGAGGAAGAGGAGCAGAGCGAAGGCTTTTGGATAAAATCCTTAAGGTTTCCATATCCTGCCGAGGAAGAGGAGCAGAGCGAAGGCTTTTGGATAAAATCCTTAAGGTTTCCATATCCTACTGAGGAAGAGGAGCAGAGCGAAGGCTTTTGGGTGGGTGGGGGTGAAGTTCCCCCCTGGGGTCCCAGGGTGGTGATGGGGGGATGAAGCCCAACCCCGCAGCCCCCCACTGACCCTTTCCCTGTGCCCTCCCACTCCCACCCCGTGCCTCGGTTTCCCCAACACACCGAGAGACCCCCCAAACCCGACCACGGCCCCACGGCTGGCCCGGATCCCAGCGGTCCCCCCTCTGGATCCCCCTTGGCAGAATGCTCTTCCCGGGGGAAAAGCCTGGCTTGGGGCCCCCTTGGCAGTGATTGTGATTTTCCCCTCAAGCGTGGCTAACGCCAGCCCTGCAGCCGAAGCCAAGGCATTTGTCACCCCCCCCTCCCTGGGGTAGCTCAGGCAACACTCGAGTGGGTGGGATCCCCTCCCACGGCCAGCAGAGATCACCAGAATTTCACTCAAAATAATGGCACAAGCTCGGCTGCTGAACCCATCCTGGCATTTATTGGGATTTTTTCCCTTCTCTCTATCAGCTGTATTTCAGCTTTCAGCACAATCCTGGAGCTCTGGTGTCATCTCTCCGAGAGGATAAACCCCAGGAACTGGTATTCTGCTCCTCAAAAAACAACCAAATTCACTAAATTCAAGGGCAGAGGAAAAAAAAAACGCTTTAAAAAAATCCTTTTTATTTATGCCGTTATTACACCCAGAGAGTAAAAATGATGCACTCCTGGCTTTGAAATAGAGCAAACAAACCACCCGAAATAGTTAAAAAAACCCAATTAAATGGTGAAAATCCTGCCCTTCCTCCCTGCCTAAGGACCAGAGTTAAGGTCAGCTCTTTCCTTCCTTAATCTGTGATTTTTTATCTGGATAGCAATTTTCCCTGGGCTGCCAGCCGGTTGGTAAACGGCCTCTTTTGTCTTTAGCCCTTCCTTTCTCCTCGGGAAAATGGAATCCGATTTTTTTATCGGTGTGTTATTTATCCCCTGGTGCCCCGTCGGTGCCTGATGCTGTGAGATGCTGCTGGTCCTGCCACAGCCCGGGCTGGAGGGGACACCCACCCTAGGGACACCCACCCCAGGTGATGGGGGGGACACCCACCCCAGGGACACCCACCCCAAGGACACCCACCCCGGGGACACCCACCCCAGGGACACCCAGCCCTGGTGATGGTGGGGGGGGGACACCCACCCCGGGGACACCCACCCCCGGGTCNGTGAGATGCTGCTGGTCCTGCCACAGCCCGGGCTGGAGGGGACACCCACCCTAGGGACACCCACCCCAGGTGATGGGGGGGACACCCACCCCAAGGACACCCACCCTGAGTGTTGGGGGGACCCCCGCCCCAGGAACACCCACCCCGGGGACACCCACCCCGGGGACACCCACCCCCGGGTCACCCACCCCAGGGTCACCCACCCTGGGCACTGGGGGTGCTTTGGGCATCAGCCCGTGTCTCCTTCGACGTCCCCGTCTGTCACCGGCAGTGCCCGGGATGCCATCCAGGAGCAGTTGGTGGTGGTGAAGTGCCAAGCGGGCACAGCACGGGTGCCTGGCAGGCACCAGGAGGCTTCGCCAGCGTTTCCTGTGGCCCTGCATGTCCCCACCCCGCCACCCTTTGTCCCCCAAGGGGTTGCTGTGACCTCCTTGGCCTCCAGCCCCTCCTGCACCCCCTCGCTGAGCCCCCGGCTTTGCTCCCAATCGATGCTCCAGCCTCTCTTAACACCTCGCTGGGATCGATGGACAAGGTTGGGAATTGCCTGCCGGGATAGGGATAATCCCCCGGCAGGGCTCTGCCAGCAGCCGCTCCCCTTAACCCTGCCCGTGCCCTGCTGCTCAGCGGGCCCTCCGGCAGCGTCACCCACCTGGGGCCCACCTGGTGCCCACCTGGGGCCCACCTGGGGCCCACCTGATGCCCATCACTGTGCCCTCTGTGCATCGCCATCCCCAGGGCTCTGCTTACCTGTATCCGCCTCCTCCAGCTCCAAAGAGCTCCAACAACCACCCAGAAGACACCAAAACCCAAAGCATCCCCCAGAACGGGACCTGCTGGTGGCACTGGGATCATTGTCCTGATTAGGGGACATCAGTGCCATCGCTGAGCTTCCCCTGCCACATCCTCTCCCAGATCCTCTCCTGGGTCCCCACACTCCACTCCCACGGAGCAATTTATTCACTAAAATGCGATTTGGCACCTTAAAATCCCGCTCTGCCAAGGGGTGCTGGGCTGCCCACGCTGCCGGGGGCTCCCGGGTGGGCAGCGTCCCCGGGGGGCTCCCGGGCCCTGGGAATGGTGTTATCCGGCCCTGCCACGTGCCTGGAGCTCCGGAACATCCTTAACCCAGAGAAGGAACCGGCTCAGTCCCGCAGAGCCCTGTCACAGCTCAGCATACCCATGAGCTCGTCACCCAGGGGACCCGGGTCCTCGAGGGGTGACACGGCCAGGGACAGCGGGGACAGTGACAGCCCATCCATGGAGCTGGATCCCATCCTGGGAAGTCAGCTTTCGAGGAAAAGCAGTGTGGGGAGAGGGAAGAGGAGGCTGGAAAAGCTCCAAGATCAGCGGCATTGATACGAAACCATAAATTATCCTCCCGGCTGTGCCGGCAGCGGGGACAGGCGGCCCCTCCGAGCGCCGGGGAAGCGACACCGCCGGCATCGACCCCGGCACTGCCACCGTCTCCCGCGGTCGGGGCCGAGCCGGGGTGAGCCGCTGCCTTCGTTAGCGGGAGCTGCAATTTCTCATCAATCCAAAGCGACTAATTAACGGGCGCCACGGCCGGGGCTGCTCCCGCATTCATCACGGCACGTGGCCCCACAACCATCATGGCACATGGCCCCGCATCCAGCATGGCCCCACATCCATCACGGCACACGGCCCCGCATCCAGTACGGCACATGGCCCCGCATCCATCACAGCACGTGGCCCCACATCCAGCACGGCCCCGCATCCATCATGGCACGCAGTCCCACATCCAGCATGGCCCCACATCCATCACGGCACACGGTCCCGNGCACACGGCCCCTCATCCACGATGGCACATGGCCCCGCATCCGTCATGGCACACGGCCCCGCTTCCAGCATGGCACACGGCCCCGCATCCATGACAGCACATGGCCCCGCATCCGTGACAGCACATGGCCCCACGTCCATCACAGTATGCAGCCCCCCATCCATCACGGCACACGGCCCCACATCCATGACAGCACGTGGCCCCGCATCCATGATGGCACATGGCCCCACATCCATCACGGCACACGGTCCCGCATCCAGCACGGCCCCGCATCCATGATGGCACACGGCCCCGCATCCATGATGGCACATGGCCCCGCATCCATGATGGCACACGGCCCCGCATCCATGATGGCACACGGCCCCGCATCCATGATGGCACATGGCCCCGCATCCATCACAGCACGCGGCCCCACATCCATCACGGCACGCGGCCCCGCATCCATCACGGCACGTGGCCCCGCAGCCGCCGGGGTCCGTGCCCGCCGTAAATCACCGGCACCGGGGCTCTGTGCCAAAAGCCGCCGGCTGGCACCAGGAGCGCCTCGGTGGGGCACAACCCCCGGGGTTTTGGCAGCTGGGGAGAGTCCGGAATGCGCTGCTTGAGTCGGGATGACTCCGGTTGCCTTCATCCCGCTCCGGCAGGCATAAACCAGCACGGCTTCCCGGCATCCCCACGATCTAATTACACCGAAGATGAAGCAGGGAATGATACCTTGCCGTTAATTAATAACTCGTCACGGCTCAGAGCAGGCAGAGAGCACGCACGCCGGGTGCTGGTGCCTCGGGGTGCCCAGGTTTTGGGGGGCACAGGCGCCCTCGGAGCCGGAGAATGGGAACCCTCAGAGCTGAAAAATGACATTTAAATAATAAATCCCAGCTATTAAGAGAGGCTGTACCTGGGAGCGCCGGCGGCCAGCGGGGTAATTAGACCGCAGCTGAAATGATGAAAAGATATCTGCAGGCTTTGAGGCCGAGGCTTTGAAGCTGTAAATCCTGTGAAGGCAGCGGCCCCGCACGCACCCGCCGCCAGATATTTACCCGGGATCTGCTTCCTGCTGTCCGCAAAAATCCTGCCCACCACGGGAAGACGATGAGCCCGGAGGGATGGTCCTGGCCACCCCAAACTCGGGGCCCCGGGGAAAGGTCACCCCAGCGCTGGGTGTGCCATGGGTGCTGCGGTGATGTGCGGGTTCAGCAGGAGGTTCTTGGGGTGCTGCGGGCACAGCTGCCTGTGCCGGGGATGCCAGAGCCTCGTCCAGTGGGGAAATCAGGGAATGTTGGAGCTTCTGGGATAAAGGGAAAAGTCCTGGTTCGACCCAGGGGTTGGATGAGCTCAGGCATGGGAACCAACACCACCACCCTGGCTGAGGGGGTTCCACCAGCACATGGAAGGGCTTGGATTCAAACCAGGCCTGTTCCATGTTGGCGTGAGCAGAGACACCCCCATGTACACACAGACACCCCTGCACGTGCACCCACCCACCCAGGCACCCACCCAGCTCCGTGGGCACCCACCCACGGGCACCCACCCAGGTACCCACCCAGCTCCATGGGCACCCATCCACCCAGGTACCCACCCAGCTCCATGGGCACCCATCCACCCAGGTACCCACCCAGCTCCATGGGCACCCACCCAGCTCTGCGGGCNCACCCAGCTCCATGGGCACCCACCCAGCTCTGCGGGCACCCACCCAGCTCCGTGGGCACCCACCCACGGGCACCCACCCAGGTACCCACCCAGCTCCATGGGCACCCATCCACCCAGGTACCCACCCAGCTCCGTGGGCACCCACCCACGGGCACCCACCCACAGGCACCCCTTGGTCCTCGGTGCCAGCGCGGCTGTGCCAGTTCACCCCAAAGGATGTGAGTGGGGAGCGGGTGCTGGATGGCACCTGCCTCAGAGAGACCCTCCCAATGGGAATCCCCTTGGATCCGGCCTCTCGCCTGCCCCCAAACCCCTTGGCACGGGGACGTGAGCCCGGCGGTGCCCGGCAATGCCGTAGGGATGGGGTGGCAGCTGGGTGGCACAGCCGGACAGCCGGAGCGCAGCGAGAGCGACGCAGCAGCTCGGCGCAGGGGTAATTAGCAGCTTTGATTCCAGATCCTCATTAGGGGCTGGCACCCCCCGCTGGTGCGCTCCGTGCAATTAGTCGCTAAGTAACACGCGGATATTTATACCCCGACAGAGAACCGGGGCCGGCACGATGGATGCCGGCATCGGCATCGCCGGGATGCTCTGGCTGGGCCCGGCCACCGCCCTGATGGTGACATTTGGGGACGAGCAGCCTGTCCTTGCAGGCCAAGGAGCTGGAATGAGGGTCTGCAAGTCATCCCGGGGCGCTCAGCAGTGGGGCAGCACCCAAGGGTGGGCACACACAGGGACACGCGTGACACCGTCACCCCGAGGAACCCACGTCCTTGGCACCACCAAGGAAGACCCGCTGCCCCAAGTGGCATTTCTGTAGGGAAGGTGTTTTATCTTCCCTCTCACCCCACCCTAATTAATTGTTTTAATTAAGGAAATGCCACCTCTGCTCCCGACTGCCATTTGCCTGCAGAAACGTTGCTAATTACGGCGAGGGAAACGAGAGGGGCCTTGTTTGCAGGTAGCTGGGAGAGGGGCTGTGAGTGGGGTGGGGCGTGGGGGGGCTAAAAATATATGGGAAAAAGGAAAATAAATGAGCTCCGAGATGAAAATCCCCCCGCAGGCAGCAGAGGGGGATTGGAGGGCCCCCTGCGATGGAAGGGGCGCTGGGATGTGCTTTGGTGCCCCCACCCATCCCCTCTGCCCGGCAGCCCTTGGGTGCCAAGGGAGCACCCCTTGTCACAGTGTCACCCATCCTGACACTGGCTTGGGAAGGGGGGCTGGAGCCCCAAATTCGCCGCCGCTCGGCGCTGGCTCTGCCGCCTCCCTCGCCGGCTTTGTCAGCAGCAGCAGCAGCAGCAGCAGCAGCAGTCGGAGCTCTGCTTTTTAACAGCTTTCATGAATTTTAATGGCCAGTTGCTGCTGGATTTCTCCTCTTCCCGCTGCTTTCCCACCCCCTGCGGCCTTTCAGCTCGCCCTTCTCCTCGCCAGGGCAGCTCCGGGCTCGGGGTACCCTCCGAGCACCCCAAAATCCCCCCCGCTGCCCCCCGGCCACCCCCAAGGGCAGATGTCACCCAATGCCACCACAACGAGGGGGCACAGCCATGGCCGGGGGCACCTGGGAGGCTTTTCCCGAAATTCCACGGATACGAAAGCTCCGGAGACGCCACTTCCGAACCATCCGTCTTTATCAGCAGCTGGTTAACACCTCCCCGAGGGACCATAACGAAGGGAAGCAACTTAATCACCATCGTGCAGCCAAGTGCAGGCGGGCACAGTCTGGCTGCCCATTCCCACCCCCCGCGGGTGTCCTCAGAGGCTCCTGCCTGGTGACAGTGGCCCTCCTGGTGGCTGCTGGCCCTCGGAAGGTGTCCCTGCTGGCTCCGCGTGACAGCATTCCGCCTGGGCCTGAAGCCTTGTCCCTGATGCTCCCTGCAGGTTCTCCGGGTCCCTCCTGGTTCTGTGATGACATCCCTCTTGGTTCTCCGGGTCCCTCCTGGTCCTGTAGTGATGTCCCTCTTGGTTCTCCAGGTCCCTCCTGACCCTGGTGGTGACATCCCTCTTGGTCCTCCAGCCGTGTCCCTCCTGGATCCCACACCTCTCCTGCCTCCAAGCAATGATGCCCCCTCTGATGTCCCCTCTGCTCCCTCTTGGTCTCATGAAATGACATCCCTCCCGGTCTCTCTTGATCCCTCCTGGTCCTACACAACAGCACCCTTCCTGGTCCTGCAACCACGTCCCTCCTTGCCCCATGATGACATCCCTCCCAGTCCCTTCTGGTCCCTCCTTGCCCCATGATGACATCCCTCCCAGTCCCTTCTGGTCCCTCCTGGCCCATGATGACGTCCCCCCTCATAGCCCATCTCCAGAGCCCACAACCATGTTTTTCCTGGGAAGGGAGGCTGGATCCTGCCCTCTTTCCATGGGATTTGGAGTGTGGGGCAGGGTTTGGACCTGCCATGGTTTCTCAGACCACCTGCCCAGGCACAGGACACTGGGACTGACTGGTCACCAGCAGTGGTGGCACCCCCTGAGCACCCACTGGGTCCCACAGCAGGAGGACCATGTTGGGGTGCAGATCCAGCCCCCCAGGCTGCCAAAGCCCAGCACTCCTCGCCATGGCTCCATCCCAGCTCCCAGCAGCTTTCCCAGCAGTTTCATTCCCAGCTCCTTTAGATTTGGGTCCCATTCCCAACACAAAGCGTCGCTTTGAAGCGACTCGTGGCTGCCGAAGGGATTGAAATAACATTTTTCTGGCGAAGATTTCACTTTGTTTTTTTTTTTTAAATGCTGCTTAGAAATTACTCGTTGCTGTCGGTCCCTCCTCTGCCACTGCCAAATTCCAGAGATTTTGGCGCTGATCCCACCTGGCTCCAAAATTCCCCTTGTTCTGGGAGAAATTTCCCAGCTCCATCCCCCACCCCAAGAGCCGGTGTTGGACCTGGATGAGTTTTGGGAAAGACAGAAACAAGGTTGAGCTGCCAGTGGCTCTGCTTGGCTCCCTGGGCTGGGAAAAACCTGGCTGAGGGACACTCGGCTGGGTGGGTGGTTGTCCAGGGGGATGCTCTGGCAGGGTGTGCTGGGCTGAGGGGTGCAGCATTGCTGGGGTGTCCTCTGCAGGGCCAGGAGTTGGACTTGGATGGTCCTTCTGGGTCCCTCCCGTCTCAGGATTCTGGGATTTCGGGATTCCATGGTTATTTATGCTGCCAACATATGTCACAACACCCGCCTTGCTCCTGAGACAGACCAGGAACAGAGGAACAGGATTGGAAAAATGAACTGGTTCAACACAGAGCAGAACATTTAAAATCAAATATATCTCCAAATATCTCCAGTTTTAACCCAGTGGTGGTTTGTAACTCACATCCTTAAGGCAGTGGGAGAGCACCCAGGCTGCCACTGCCACCCTTCTGCCTGGGGACACCCCTCAGAGGTGACAGCATGGCCCTTGGTGGCCCCAGGCAGAAGCTGGTCTGCCTGCACTGGGCAAGGCAGGGTGGGCACAGCCCGGGGTGCTGTGGAGTCCTGAGGGGGACGGGAGGAAGGTAACAGCTGTAACAGTAATAATAATAACAACAACAATAATAATAATAATGATGATGCTCTACTTATGTTATAATAATATATTTATTGATTTTTAAATCTTTAAGTACAACAGTACCGACATTGAAGCTGGTGGTGATGATATTAATATTATTATTAATATTAATTATTTTTGAGCTGGCAAAGGGCCTTTGGCTCGTGCCCCCGCCTG
>VWZG01012808.1:29935-42222 GCA_013396735.1 Grallaria varia | reverse complement strand
TTGGGGGGGCCAGGCGGCTGGGGACAGGTTGGTGGGGACAGGCTGGTGGGGACAGGCTGGTGGGGCTCTCCAGTTACTTCCCGATGCCCAGACCCGTCTCCTGTAATCCAGTGGCGTTTAATTAATTAATAGGGGTTGGAGTACCGGGAGCGGGTGGAAAACGATGCTGGCAGGATCACAGCAGGATCCCTTCCACCCCCTTGGCCTTTATCCAGGGATTCAAGGGGACTGGGAATGCTGGGGTGAAGAACCAGGAGTGTTTTCCAAAGTGGTGGGAAGAAACAGCGCGTGGGATGGAGGGAAAACCAGGGAGATCTCCACTATTAAATGTTTATCCCAGTTGGGAAATGATGTTTCTGTGTTAGAGGAAACTTGTAGCCAGACACTACAAGTTCCTCTGGCCCTGGTGAGGAGGAGGAGAAGAAGGAGGAGGCAGAGGAGGAGGAGGAGAAGGTGGAGGTGCCTCTGCTCGGAGCTGGAGCCTCATGGAGCCTCCCCCTCTGCGCTGCTCCGTAAATTATTTAAGTGCTTTCCCTTTCCTGCATGAAATATTCACCCGCTGCCAAGGGAACTTGGGGGGCCGAGCCCACGGCGCCGCTGCTGGGGACACTCGGGGACAGGTAGAAATGGTAACTGGGACAGTGTCACTGCTGCATTTGGCCCCTCTCCATAAAGGAGCCCCGGCTGGTGCTCACTTGGCAGCTCTGCCGTGGCACGTGGTGGTGCCACCAGTGCCGGGTGCCAGCAGGATGGCGGGGTCTCGTGTTGCCCCCCGCAAACGGGACCTTTAATTGATGCATGTGCCCACAGTGGTGGGGAAGATGTTTTTTGGGGGGCCCTCGGGGGGTGAGGTCTCAGCTGGGTGTTGGCTGGGGCGCTGTGGGTGCCATCCTGGTGTGGTGAGCACCAAACCCCCGGCCAAGGCGGGCACGGCGCGTGTCCATCCCCCGGGGGGCACATCCATGCCACGGCGGGGACACCCGTGGTGTCCCCTCACAGGACACGCCAACCATCTTGTCACTGCTCAGTGCTGTGACTGTCCCCAAAGGGTCCACAGCCCTGACTGTCCCCAGAGGGACCATGGCCCTGTGACTGTCCCCAATGCGACCATAGCCCTGACCCTGAAGGGACCACAGCCCTGTGACTGTCCCCGAAGGGACCACAACCCTGACTGTCCCCAAAGGGACCACAGCCCTGTGACTGTCCCCAAAGGGACCACAACCCTGACTGTCCCCAAAGGGACCACAGCCCTGACTGTCCCCGAAGGGACCACGGCCCTGTGACTGTCCCTGAAGGGACCACAGCCCTGACTGTCCCCGAAGGGACCACGGCCCTTTGACTGTCCCTGAAGGGACCACAACTCTTTGACTGTCCCCAAAGGAACCACGGCCCTGTGACTGTCCTGACCATGGCACTGTGACTGTCCCCAGAGGGACCACAGCCCTGACTGTCCCCGAAGGGACCACAGCCCTGACTGTCCCCAAAGGGACCACAACCCTTTGCTTCTCCCTGAAGGGACCACAGCCCTGCTGTGCCCTTCCGGAGCGAGGAGGAACCGGGTGACAGCAACACCCGGCTGCTCCTCGTCGGAAGGAGAAGAAGCTGTTTTTTTGAGGGTGTTTTCACAAAAAAGAAGAAGGGGGTGGGGGGGAACCGGAGCCCTGAGCCGGGCTGGAAACTTCAGCGACAGGAAGGAAGCCAAGTGGGTTATTTCAGGCTCGTGTTTGCTCCTCGGGGCGAGACCTGGCGCAGCCCCTCTGCCGACAATGGGGTCGTGGGGCCCTTCCCGGCAGGAAAACGGCCCCTTCCGGTGAACTCCCCCGGTGGGTGCTGAGGCAGCAGGTCCTGGGGGCGCCCGAGGGTGCCGGGGGAGCTGGGAGCCAGCGCAAGGTGAGCTTGGGCGTGCTTGGGGTCCGCAGGGGGCAGCCTGGGAAACAGCTCCTGGGAGCTGGGGCATCCAGCTGGCTGCATTGTGGGGGGCCCTAGGCCACTTCTGGGGTCTCTTGGCCACTTTTGGGGTCCCTTGGCCACTTTTGGGGTTCCTTGTTCACTGTTGGGGTCCCTTGGCCACTTTTGGGGTCCCTTGTTCACTGTTGGGGTCCCTAAGCCACTTTTGGGGTCCCTAGGCTGCTTTTGGGGTCCTAGGTCACTGTTGGGGTCCCTAAGCCACTTTTGGGCTCCCCTAGGCCACTGTTGGGGTCCCTAAGCCACTTTTGGGGTCCCTAGGCTGCTTTTGGGGTCCCTTGGCCACTTTTGGGGTCCTAGGTCACTGTTGGGGTCCCTAAGCCACTTTTGGGGTCCCTAGACCCCTCGGTGTCTCTGTTCCCCCCCAGGAGTGATGCTCCTTGCCCCAGATCCCAGCAGGAGAGGGCTGTGGGCAGGGGGGTGTTGTTTGCTGCAGGGAGCAGAGGGTTGAGCCCTGGGTTATCCCAGTTGGTATTTGGGAGCCGTGGGCAGCTCTGGAGAGGTGGCACTTCCTATATTTTTTATGGGCTCTGTAGGTGGAGTTTGCACTCATTGTATGGCTCAGGTTGCCCAGTGTGGGAATTCCTCTTTATCCAGGCACAGGTCCCGGCAGGGAGCCCAGGGGAGGGGAATTCCAGGCTGGCAAAGCCCTGCTCCTTCTGGAGAGGGTGCCAAAGCAAGTCCCTTGGAGCCGAGGGAAGGGAGTTGGAGCTGTGCTGCCTCTGCCCACCCTCCGTCGGCATGAAATGAGCCCGACCCGCCTGGGAGCTGCTGCCACCCAACCCCTGCCCTGTCATTTCTGTCTCCCTGAGAGCAGGAGCCTCAGCTCGGAGCTCACGCTGGCAGCAGTCGATGCTTTCCCAGGGAAGGAAGCGCTCCCAGGGCTCCCTGTTTTTCCTCAGGGCTGTAAATAACGCTGCAGGCGGCGGCTGCTCCCGTAATTCGCACCCCTCTGGAGCCCTGGGAGGGTGGAAGATGCTCAGGAAGTCAGGGCTCAGCTCCATGGGCCTTGCACAACTGGCTGGGTGAGCCTTGGCCACCGCGGGCCCCGCAGGGAGCTGGGATTTACTCCCGAGAGCCTGGTGTTGCTCCACGGTGGTAGGAGCAGGACTGGGGGTCTCAGAGGGCTCTGGGACTGGGTGGCAGCTTGGCCTGGGGGGGCACATCTGCCTGTGGTGGGGGCAGACTCAGTTCTGCACTGGAATGCTGGAATGGTTTGTGTTGGAAGGACCTTAAAGCCCATCCAGCCCCACGGGAAGGGACTCCTTCCACCATCGCAGGTCACTCCAACCTGGCCTTGGACACTTCCAGGGATGGGGCAGCCACAGCTGCTCTGGGCACCCTGTGCCAGGGCCTGCCCACCCTCCTGGGGAAGGATTTTTTCTAATATCCCATCCAAACCTCTTCTCTCCCCACGGCCAATTTATCTCCATCCATCCATCCATCCATCCATCCATCCATCCATCCATCCATCCATCCATCCATCCATCCATCCATCCATCCATCCATCCATCCATCCATCCATCCATCCATCCATCCATCCATCCATCCATCCATCCATCCATCCATCCATCCATCCATCCATCCATCCATCCATCCATCCATCCATCCATCCATCCATCCATCCATCCATCCATCCATCCATCCATCCATCCATCCATCCATCCATCCATCCATCCATCCATCCATCCATCCATCCATCCATCCATCCATCCATCCATCCATCCATCCATCCATCCATCCATCCATCCATCCATCCATCCATCCATCCATCCATCCATCCATCCATCCATCCATCCATCCATCCATCCATCCATCCATCCATCCATCCATCCATCCATCCATCCATCCATCCATCCATCCATCCATCCATCCATCCATCCATCCATCCATCCATCCATCCATCCATCCATCCATCCATCCATCCATCCATCCATCCATCCATCCATCCATCCATCCATCCATCCATCCATCCATCCATCCATCCATCCATCCATCCATCCATCCATCCATCCATCCATCCATCCATCCATCCATCCATCCATCCATCCATCCTCACCCTGGCAGCATCCTTTAGCTCAAACATTTCCTCTCCCCTCTGTGGGGATGTGTTTCGAGCACGATGCCACCCCTTCCCCTCTGCCAGGCTGCCCGTGCCATGAGCAGCCCCTGGCAGGAGCAGCCCCGGCTCTGCCCACCCATCCTGGCTCCAGGGCCGGTTGTTCTGGCACTGTTCTTGCCTCCCTGGGAGTTGTAGCTCTGTGGTTTCCTGGCCAAAATGCCTCTCCAGGGTCAGCATCGTTCTACTCCTTCGTGGTGGTTTGTGAAGCCATAACCAGCCCGAGGGGATGGATTTGGAGTGGGGCTGTAGGTGAGGGTCTGGCTGGCTGAATTATTCCCCAAGACACCTCTCCAGCCGTGACCAGCCCGAGGGGATGGATTTGGAGTGGGGCTGTAGGTGAGGGTCTGGCTGGCTGAGTTGTTCCCCTCCTGTGATGCTCGTGGAGGAAGCTGAGACAGCAGCAGAGCGAGTCCCAGCTCGTGTGGGTGTATCAGGGCAGTGCCAGGGGAAAAAAAGGGCTCCCACGCAAAGCTCCGGGAGCTGCAAACCGGCCGTGCCGCTCCGAGTGCCGCGGTGGACGTGGCCACGGGGTGGACGTGGCCACGGGGTGGATGTGGCCATGGGGCGGACGTGGCCACGGGGTGGACGTGGCACGTGGCGGTGGGGGTGACTCAGCTGTCACCTGCGCTGTCCCCGGCTCACCCCGCAGGAAGTGAGTCAGGTTTTAAGGAAGGAAAAATGTTCAAGTGATGGGGCAAGAGCCCTTCGTGCGCCGGGAGCGCGGCAGTGGCAGGAGGGAGACGGGGATGGAGGGCTCAGGTAGGGACACCGTGCCCGCTGTGGCTTCTCCAGGGAGTTTGGGAGGAGCAGGGTGGGATCACCCCGTAACTCGCCCCACCATCCAAACCTGGGTGTGAGCTCAGCTCCTGCCCGCCCTGGCACCCAGGAGCTCCCTCGGTCTGGCTGTTGGCTGGAGATGCTTTTTCTCCTGCTAAAAGGCTGTGTGGGAAGGTGAGGAATCATCGATTCGTGGAGTGGTTTGGGTTGGAAGGGACCTTAAAGCTCAGTCCTGTTCCACGCCCTGCCACGGGCAGGGCCACCTTCCCCTCGGCCAGGGTGCAGGTGAGGTGGGGATGGAGGCAGGGCGTGGCCTGACCTGCTTGTACCTGTTCCCCTCACAGAGATGGACACCTTCAGCACCAAGAACCTGGCCCTGCAGGCCCAGAAGAAGCTCCTGAGCAAGATGGCCACCAAAACCATCGCCAACGTCTTCATCGACGACACCAGCAGCGAGATCCTGGACGAGCTGTACCGGGCCACCAAGGAGTACACCCACAACCGCAAAGAGGCTCAGAAGATCATCAAAAACCTCATCAAGATTGTGATGAAGTTGGGAGTGTTGTACCGCAACGGGCAGTTCAGCCCCGAGGAGCTGCTGGTGATGGAGCGGTTCCGCAAGAAGGTGCACACCTTGGCCATGACGGCCGTCAGCTTCCACCAGATAGACTTCACCTTCGACCGCAGGGTGATGTCGGGGGTGCTCACGGAGTGCCGGGACCTGCTGCACCAGGCTGTCAACGGGCACCTCACGGCCAAGTCCCACTCCCGCATCAACCACGTCTTCAACCACTTTGCGGACTACGAGTTCCTGTCGGCGCTCTACGGGCCCTCCGAGCCCTACCGCACCCACCTGAAGAGGATCTGCGAAGGGGTCAACAAGATGCTGGAGGAGGAGAGCATCTGAAGATGGCCAAGGGGCTGTGCCTGCTGCGAGGCTGAAGTTGGGATGTTCGCCTGCTCTGGCCATCACCAGGCTCCAGGTCCCCTCCTCCTCTGCAGTGCTAACTTGTTTTCTCCTTGTTTCTACAAAAGACTTTGTCCCCCCCTTGCCCAGGGTCTGCAAAGCCCTCCCTGTGCTGGGCTGAGTCCTCTCCGGGGGATCCTGGGATTTTGGGCTCCTGGGATTTTGGGCTCCTGCTGTACAGTTTGGTTTCCTTTCCCCACCAAGTGTCCTTAGCTCAGAGTCCAAGGACTCTCAGCCTTGAACTCTGTCAGAACCCTCCAGGGAAAAAGCCACCCAGAGACTGGTGGTGTGGGACAGCTCTGGAAGGTGTGTCTGAGCAGGTGGCTGGTGCTGGTTGTGAGCCCCCAGTGCTGGAGGGTTCTGGAGCTCCATGGTTTTCTCTCAGCAGCTCCATAATGTGGAGCAAACCATGGTCCCGGATTGTGCTGCCCAGGAGAGGAAGGTGTGGGCTTTGGTCTCCTCAAAGGCAAATCCCTGAGAGCAGGAGGGTCCCACCTCACCTGGACAGGGGAGCTGGAGGGACCTGCTCCTTCCCTGCATCCCGGGTACCCTCCAGTACTCGTGGTGGGACCGCTGTGGTGGCTCCGACGCCGTCCTCGGTGGTTCTCCAAAGCTCTCCACGGGAGTTCATCTGTTTTCCGTGTCCTCGTCTGAGTGATGGTTGTTCTTTTTTAGCGAACTCTGTAGCCCTGATGAGTTATTTAAATAAACTCACCTGTGTGGCCTGGGAGCTCCATGCGGCGGTTCCAGAGTCGGTGACAGCAATAAAATGAGCCCTGGGGACAGCTGGGTTTGGCTTTTGGGTGGTGGTGGCTCTCTGTGACCTGGGGCTTGCACTCTCTGTTCCCTGGCACCGCTGCTGGCTGCTGTCCCTGCTGTCCCTGCTCCATGGCACAGCAGCTCCTGGACTTCCATGGCCAGAGCTGAACCAGTGGAATCAACAGGGTGTTCAACCCAGCACAAACCAGTAGCAAAGGTTTGAGATCCCACAGGGAGCAGAGAATTGGGATTGTTCGGCCTGGAGAAGGCTCCAGGCAGAACTTTGAGCCCCTTCCAGGACATCAAGGGATTCCAGGAGAGCTGGAGAGGGACTTTGGGTAAGGTCTGGAGGGACAGGACACAGGGAATGGCTTCCCACTGCCAGAGGGCAGGGATAGATGGGATACTGGGAAGGAATTCCTGGCTGGGAGGGTGGGCAGGCCCTGGCACAGGGTGCCCAGAGCAGCTGTGGCTGCCCCATCCCTGGAAGTGCCCAAGGCCAGACTGGAGCACCCTGGGCTGGTGGGAGGTGTCCCTTGGCAGGGGGTGGCACTGGAGGGGCTTTGAGGTCCCTCCAACCCAACCCATCCTGGGATTCTGTGCAATGCCACTCCCAGCAGACACCCCCACGTGCTCCTCTGCCTCCCCACGTCTCCACGTGTCACCGTCCTGCTCAGCAGGAGCCAAACAGCACAGCCTGGCAGCAGAAAGCAGGGGGAGACCCTGCAGGGTGGGATCCAGGCACGTTGGATCTTGGAGCAGGGATGCCCCGGCGGCTCCCAGCACGATGATCCCTGCTCTGAGCGCTGGAAATTGCCCTTTTAGCACACAGGACAGCACAGAGTCTCAGCTGGCCTTATCTCCACGACCTTCCTGTGCCTCCAGTCCCACGGGATGTCTCCAGGCACGGGCTCCCACGCGCCGCTCCCTCCCCACCGCTGGCTCGAGGCACTGATAACTCTGGGCCTTGAAAGATTCAATAAAGGACAGAAAGCCCCTGCCTCTGTCATTTCACAGCCCTGGCTCCAGCAGTCACAGATAACTAACTGTGTGACACGGCTGGGGCCGGGGGTGAAGCACATTCCCAGGGCTGAATGGAGAGCATGGACAGGACCCTCGGAGCTGTTGGGACCCTCGGAGGTGTTGTTGGGACCCTCGGAGGTGTTGTTGGGACTCTTGGAACTGTTGGCACCCTTGGAGCTGTTGGGACCCTCGGAGCTGCTGGGACCCTCGGAGGTGCTGGGACCCTCAGAGGGGTTGGCACCCTTGGAGCGGTTGGGACCCTCAGAGGTGTTGGGACCCCAGGGAGGGCAGGGGAAGTGGCCTTTGGGAACAATCCCTGCGCCCCCCGGGCTGCAGAGGAGCCAGGGCTGGAAGCTGGGGGCAGATGAGGTGAGATGGGGCTGAGGGATGCACCAGCAGCCAGAAATGCTTCGCTGTTCTCTTCTCAAGGTGCATTTTGGTGTCAGCTGCATGAACCACGCTCAGATGAGCCCCACTCAGGGCTGTTCCCTTTGTCCCCATGAT
Organism: Grallaria varia; assembly: GCA_013396735.1. NCBI lineage: Eukaryota > Metazoa > Chordata > Aves > Passeriformes > Formicariidae > Grallaria > Grallaria varia. The sequence goes on along the minus strand of VWZG01012808.1, from coordinate 34,105 downwards.
TCCCTACATCCCAGGCCCACACTTATCCCACCAAATCCTGGTACCAGCTTCCCTTCACATCCAGGCATCTCCTCTGAACCTTCCTCCCCACAGCAAACACCCACCTCAACCCCAAATTCTTCCCTTTTTGTCCCAGGGAAGCCCTGGAGAGCAGACTCTCTGCTAGAAGAGCCATCTCACAGCCTGGGTTTCCCATCCCAACCCTGGGGAATGAGTCCCTTTGCTCTGGTTCCCTCCAAGGGCCTGGTTAAACAGCAGAAAGTTTGGTCAGAGACCTGCAAATGTGGCTCAGAGCACAGGCAGGAGCACACGGGGGACACTCCTGGGTCCTGCAGGTCATCCACTGATCCAGAAAACGACAAACAGCAGAGAAATAAGCACTTCAGAACAGCCTGGAGAACAGGGCTTGTGAAATCCCAGTGCAAAGCACACCCAGACTGCCAAAATAACAGGGAACTGCCCCAAAAATAGGCAAAGCAGCTACCAATGATCACAACCATCCTGGGGCATCAAAAGTGACAGTGCAAAGTGACAACTATGGCCTTGCTGTCACATGCTGGGACACTCTTTGGCTGGGCAGAGCCCCCCTAAACCCCCTGCAGCCCCCACATTCCCGTGGGACACCTCGGCTCCTCCTGGCAGGGCAAACACTGAAGGTCCATCCAGCTGGAAAGGACAGAGGTGACAGAGCACAGCAACCCCAGGCCAGAGCACGATGCTCCATTGCTTTATTTGTGCTGTATTTACACAGGAAAGGAATTGTACATTCCCTGTTATTACTTTAGGTAAGAAAAAAATCACTTTTCCGTAGGTATAAAAGAGTCCTGCAGTTGTGCTGAGACGTGGAAGTGTTGCTTGGATCAGTTCCTGGTTTGTGTCAGAAGAAGCTGCTCTGCCTTCCCCCCCCGCTCCAAGTTATCCCAACCCAGCTCTGGCAGGGCCAGAGCACCCACCCCAGGGATGATCTCTCAATAAGGAGTCAGGAAGCTTTGGCCAGCTCCATCCCTTCCCCCTCTGAAATTAATTATTTCCTCCTGACACGCTTGTGGAGAGAGAAATCCCATCTCCCCTCCAGAGACTACAGAGTTAACAACTTCCCTTTAGCAGACCCTGCTTAAACCCAGCCACTTATCTTCCTGCATTGCTCTTCCCAGCAAGGGAGATAAGGAGCCCCCTTTCCAGGGAGCTTTGCCATATCCTGCAGCTCAGCCAAGCAGAAGGAGGGCACAGAAGGGCTGCCTGTGCACCAGGAGCCCCCGAGGAGCTTCCCAGCTGCAAAGCACTTTGTCACCCTGACACAAGACAGAATTCCATCTGCCCTCAGCCCTCCAAGCCCCACTTGCACTGGACCCCAGCACGTTTCAATATGGAAAACCCCAAAGAAAAAACCCCCGCAGTTAACCAGGAATCCTCTTTTCCTGCCTCTTTTTCTGGCCAAAACACCCCGTGCAGGCCTGGCCCCGGGGTCACAGCTCGTCACGGGGTGTTTTGGCCACAACCACGAGCTTGGACAGTTCGAAACGGAACTTGCCTTCCCTGTGAGACACTGCAGAGAGAGGGAGAACAAGCACAGCATCAACAGATGGGAAAGCACAAACAAAACAGCCCAAAAAAAGCACAAAAGCATGAACAAAACAGCCCCGCTGGGTCCCTTCCAGGATGGGAAAGGCAGCAAGCCGGGCATTGAACTTCCTCCTCCTGCACGTGACAGGCTGGTGGGACAAAGCCTTCTTCCCCCAGCTAATTTAACTGGAATGGGACCCCCAAAATCCTGTGCCAGTGGTGGATCCAGGGCACTGCACCCTGGCCCCATGTCCTTCCACACACTGTCACCTCTCAACATACAGTATTTGAGCTTAAAGTGCCTCCCACACCGGCCCCTTTCCCACACGGTTCTCTCCTCACAGACCTGTTGTTTCAGTGACTTCAAATTCTTCCTGTTTTAAGGGGATGTCGTTCTGGGCACCCACAGCAGCCTGAGACTGAAACAGGAAGGAAGAAGGTGTGACAGGTTGAGGCAATCCAAGAAGCTACAGCATTTAAACCAAACAAACAGCAGCACATTTTGAAAAAAAGGACGAATTTGTGAGCAATGTGGAGTCAAAGAATTCAGTCCACGAAGGAAATCTGAAGGAAAATCTCTGGCTGTTTTTCCATTTCCTATTAAACCACAGACTTGTGTTCCTGGGGTGACTGAAAACCTCACCCCTAAAGACTGGGAAATGGAAGAACGAGCCAGACAAAAACCCCTGGAGAGGTTTTATTCACTTTGTCACATGCAATTTGTTGAGGCAATCCGAGGCTCCCACTGTGCAGTGTCTCTTGGAGCCTGCTCCCAGCAAATCCATGGATTTGAGGGGGCAGAACCACAACAGTGCAGGTGGGCCCACCTGCAGCCCCGCTCCTGCCTGCCACCAGCCTCTAATTAGGGACGTGGTGGAGCACATTTCACTGCACAGATGTCTAATCAATGTTTTCCATGTCTAATTCATGTTTTATAGCAGCCTCCCACACTCCTGCTTCCAAGGGATCAGCTGGGACTTACATAAGCCATGGCATACTCTATCTTGGCTCCTTTCACTTCAGCTTTAAACTGGGTAAAGAAGAGATAAGACTTCCCCTGGGGCCTGAAAGAAGAAAGCAGAGTCTTTGTCAGCAGCAGAGAGGGTGGAGGTGCAGAGGAGTGAAGGATTCCCAGCTCCCTCCCTCCCTCCACAGCCACCTCTGGATCTCTTGTAGTTCCATCCAGAGCAGAAGGTGGGAGAGGGGAACACAGAATTTGTAAACCAGAGCCCACCAGAGCCACAGCATCCCTTGGGAGAGGAAAATCCTGCCTGCAGGGAAGCACATCCCTCTGGGAAGCAGGATCCTAATGCACTGGAGGGCCCCTGTCCCACAGCCCACCTGCCTGTTGCTTTGGCTGAGGTTACAGAACAAACCTCCAGATGGAGCAGGAGAAGAGCCCGCTGTCTTCGCTGACTCCGACGTTCATCTGCCATTGCTGCAGAGGGGAAGGGCCAGAGGGTCACTGGGGGCAGAGCCTGATGCTCCCACACGGCCCCGAGGCCACTGCCCTCCCCTCCAGCAGCCCCAGAGGAACACAACCCTCCCTGCTGGCCCCCTCTGCACCAAACTCAAGGCCTGGTTGCTCCCTCCTCGCCACCATTCCATTAGTGCTGGCACAGAGAAGAGTTAAAAAGTCTCCTTCCCTTCCAGGCTGAAAAAGAAGGACCTGATTCTGACAGGATTTGCAGACAAGAAAGTACAAACTGTGTATCCACAGGAGCTGCAAAACACCTTCCAGCCTCCTAAAGGAGACAGGGGTTACTCCTGTGAGGTCCTTCCCACCAACTGGGCTATGAAAACGGCACTCTCAGTTCTCCAGAGACATCCAGATTTGTTCAGCCACAGAATCCCAGAATGGTTTGGGTTGGAAGGGACAGGGACACCTCCCACTGTCCCAGGGTGCTCCAATCCCATCTAGCCCTGCCCTCTGGCAGTGGGAAGCCATTCCCTGTGTCCTGTCCCTCCGGGCCTTTGTCCCAGGTCATTACCAGGAGGGTCTGCCCCACTCAGCTCACCTCGTTGGTGCCTCCCTGGGCCGAGTAGGTGAAGGTGCAGCTGTAATCCCCCTGCCAGGAGAGAGGGAGAGCAGCTCAGCCAGGGCCTTCCCTTCCAGGGAATCCTTTAGGCTGGAAAAGCCCTCTAAGGCCATTCAATCCAACTGCCCCTCAGCACTGCCAAGGCCACCACTGACCCGTGTCCCCAAGTGNCCCCCCTTTCCCACGGGGACCCTCTCCCTTGGGGATCCCCTTCCTCCCTGAGGGCCCCCCTCCTTCAGGACTCTACTGCCCCCTGGGCTCCTCCTGCCTCTGGAGCNTGTCCCCAAGTGCCACATGCACAGAGCTTTTAATCCCTCCGGGGATGGGGACTCCATCAGGGCTGGACAACCCTTTCCATGGAGAAATGTTCCAATATCCAACCTGCACCTCCCCTGGTGCAACCTGAGGCCATTCCCCTTGTCCAGGTGTGGGGTGAGACCTCGAGTTCTGGGGGTCCAGGGACCTGCAGCCCCTCCTCCACTGGGGCCCTCCTGCTTTGGGGGGCCCTTCCCCTGGCAACCCCCCCACCCTCGGGATATCTCATCCCTTTGGAAGCGCCCCTGGAGGG
>VWZG01012808.1:2530-29424 GCA_013396735.1 Grallaria varia | reverse complement strand
CCCCTGCCCCCCCGCCACGTCCCGCCCTCCCAGCCAATCACCACGCCCGGTGGATTGAGTGACGTGGCTCGCAGCCAATCAGCGCGAGGCGCGTACCCTCTCCGCCCCGCTCCCCCCTCCCGGCCGCTCACCAGGCTCCGGGAGAAGGAGTGAACCTCCCCGCCGGGCCGCACGTCGAACTCGGCCGTGCCCGGTTCGGTGCCCGGCGCCGTGCCCGCTCCCGCGGCCGCCCGGGCCGCCAGGCACAGCAGCGCGGCGGGAACCAGCGCGGCCCACACCCGCCGGCCGCTCCTCCTGCTGGGCGCCGCCATCTTGGAAAGGAAGCGGCGGCTACGGCGGGCGGGAGGGGACACGGGGGCGGCGCCGCGGACGCCATGTTGGGTGTGGGCAGAGAGGCCTGGCAGGGGAGCTGAGGGGACAGCGGGGACACGGGGACAGGGACCACAGGGACAGTGGGGACACGGGGACAGGGACCACAGGGACAGCGGGGACACGGGGCTGTAGGGTTAGGGGCCACAGGGACAGCGGGGACACGGGGCTGTGGGGTCAGGGGCCACAGGGACAGCGGGGACACGGGGCTGTGGGAACATAGGGCTGTAGGGTCAGGGACCACAGGGACAGGGGACTATAGGGACAAGGGGACAGGGGGCTGTAGGGTCAGGGAGCACTGAAAGAACAGGATGAGGGAAAGGTCACTTTTCTGTGTGTCGTGCAGGTTTAAGGGCACAAAGCCCTGTTTGCGAAGAGCTGGGGGGTGCAGGGGCAGTGCCGTGGGCTCTGCCTGGGGGGGCGAGGCCGTGAAACCCAGCCCTGGCTTTTGGGATCCAGCTGGGAGGGAAAGGGGCCAGGAGGGAAGGGCTGAGGAGTGCCAGGCCATGTGCAGAGGGAGCCCCCAGGTCGGACAGGGCTCAGAGGAACCAGGAAGGTGGAACATGATGGTCTTTGTGGTCCCTTCCAACCCCAGCCATTCCATGATTCCACAACCCCAGCCAATTAGCCATGATGCTTTTAATCGCTTCTTGCTGCGCCCGAAGAGAAGGCCCTTTGGAGAGGGATGCAGGTGTGGCTGTGCAGGAGAGGGGCTGTGCTGGCTCAGGGCAGGGGGTAGCTGGCCACGCTGGCCACCCCACACTGGTTGCCCACGTCCTTCAGCAGGAACATGTAGCCCTGCTCGCCCCACGCCTCCGACCAGCTGTGGGAACACACAGGGGTGAGCACAGAGAACAGCCATGGGGCACCCAGAGCCCCCCGGGACAGGGACACGGCTCGGGGGGGCCTTGGCAGTGCTGGGCTAAGGGTGGGACTCGGTCCTAGAGGGCTTTTCCAGCCTGATAGTTCTGTGATTGTGTGAAGGAGGTGAGAGGGGCAGCAGGTCGGGGGGCACCCGCTCAGCCCTCACCTGTTCTTTAGGATCCAGTAGCTGGTGTTGTGCCCGTCTCTGAGGGCTGTGCTGTAGCCCACAGCCAGCATGGCGTGGTTGGTTCTCCCACTGCTGAATGAGCAGCTGAAGATGCCTGGGAAGAGCAGAGCCGGGCTGAGGTGGGGTCGGCCCCAATCCCTTCTCCTCAGGGTGGTGGATCTCAATCCCCCGGGGACGTTGTGGGGCTCACTGGGGGCTCAGCAGCCCAGCCCAGCCTGAGTTCCCCCACCCAGCCACAGGGAGCACACAGTACCCGACTTGTAGAACTGGAAGGTGCTGGCGTCCACGGCCACGGCCACGGGGCCCACGGTGGCCACCGCCTGCTGCAGGGCCACTTCACTGCCCTGGGCCACCCTCCTGAAGCCCGAGCAGTTGGCCGCCTTGTCCTGGGGGTTGTACCGGCAGCACGAGCTGTCCTGAGAGAGGGGGGTGTCACCAGGGTGGGGGACATGCCGGTGGCTCCCTGTCCCATGTCCCGGTGCCCTGCTGTCCCTTACAGTGCCCATGTAGGGGTAGACCTGCTCCGAGTTGAGGCCGCCGTTGTCGTGGACGTACTGGAAGGCCGTCTCCGTGTGCCCCCCGGCGCAGCCGTGGTTGCCCAGCTTTCGGGTGCAGTCCACCAGGTTCTGCTCGCTCAGCACCACCAGCCTGCCCGTCTGCCGGCACACCAGCCCCTCCAGGGCCCCCGTGGCACTGAACGCCCAGCACGACCCGCAGTGCCCCTGTGTGAGGTGGGCATGGCGAGGGGGTCATGGCATTGCCCCCAAAGCCACCACACAGCACTGCCCTGACCCTTCGGTGCTGCTCTCTCAGCTGCTCCTCTGAGTTGCCCAGAGGAGTTTTGATGCTTGCGGGGATCTGCTGTTGGTTCTGCTGCCCAGACTTCCACAGCCCAGGCTGGACCCCCACCCCGTGCCCACCTGGTTCTTTATGGGTGTCACGTAGCCCTTGGCCCGCCAGTCCACACTCTCTGGGGTCTTCAGGGTCGCCGAGGCTCGGAAGACCGGCCCGGGCTCCTCCTGCTGTGCTGGGATGAAGCCGTTGAGGAGCTGGTTGAACTCCTCATGTGTCTGCAGGGCACCAAGGGAAAACCCATGTGATGCCAAGGGTGCCTGGCCAGCAGCACCAACCCTCGGGGAGCAGCCCAGCCCCAGGGACCCCTGCAGCTCCCAAGGGAACGGGCTGGGGGTACCCAGTGCCAGGATCAAGCCCGGGGCACAGCAAGAGGTCCCTGATCCCAGTATCCAGCCCTGGGTGCTCCAAAGGGTCTCCAGTCCTGGGATCAAGCTCTGACTGCCCCAAGGGGCCTCTGATCCCCCAAATCAAGCCCTAGGCGCTTCAAGGGATCACCAATCCTGCCCTGGGTGGCCCAAGAGGTCTTTGATTCCTCAATCCGGCCCTGAGTGCTCCAAGGGATTCCCAATCCCCAGATCAAGCCCTGCGTGGCCCAAGAGGTCTCTGATCCCTCGAATCAAGCCCTGGGTGCTCCGAGGGGTCCCCAGGGAAGGTGTCAGCAGGTACCAGGTCCCCGAGGTGGTTCATGGCCAGACGGAAGCCGTGCTTCCCCTGCGATTCCTCCCGGTTGTGCTGCTGGATGTGGCGCAGGTTCTTCTCCCAGATCTCCCTGCGGGTGGGCTCAGCCTCCTGCCACAGGGATCACAAGGATCCGGAATGTCCCCCAGGGTCACGGGGACATGCGATGGGTGACATGGGTGGCTCTGCGTGAGGGCCGGGGGGAGCAGGACCTACCCCTGGGTACTCCTTGGCATGGAGACTCTTCCACCCTTCCCAGGCCTCCTCCAGGGTGGGATCCGGCGCGGCGGCGCAGCCCAGCAGGGCCAGCAGCACCCCCAGTGCCACAGCCATGGCTCCAGCTGGGGGGACAGGAACGGCAGGGTCAGGGGGGCCAGGCCGAGCACCCGGAGCAGGGAGGGGGGAGCTGGGAAAGGCAAAGGGAGCCACCGAGCCGGGGCAGGAAGAGGGACACATTGGTTCCATCAGCTGGATCAGGAGCTTTGGGAGCTTCCAGCCACCCTTGGAGGGGCATTAAACTGTCCTTTCTGGGAGAGGAGGGAGAAGCTGGATGGTGGGAGGAGGCAAATCCGACCAGAAGGGATGGGGCTGGTTGTCCCCCCTCCCTGCCCCACTGAGGGCCCTACAGCCTCTCCTAGTTCTTTATCTGCAAAATCCTGCTGGTTTTCTCCACCCCTGGACTGCCCCTCTCCTCCCCTCCCTACATCAGCTCTCCCAGCACCATCAAGGAGCAGAGGGAGCAGCTCTTTCCAGGGACTCAGCACCAGCAGGATGGAGCCCCAAGAAAAAGGATGAGCAGGGACAAGGGGGTCATGTCTGGACCCCTCCGGAGCAGGGCCTGTGTGTTCGACTGGGGACAACTCAGCATGAGGGGGTGGAACAAGAGGATCTCGAAGGTCCCTTCCAGCCCAAACCATTCCATGATTCCACAATCCCAGCTCCAACCCAGAGCAGCTTTGGGACTCCAAGCAGAGCCCAGCAAAGCAAGAGCTTCAACCACCCAACTGGATGGAGCTTCTTTCACTTGAAATGCAGCAGAAATCTGCACCAGCCTCGGGGAGGGGCTGGAGATGGAACCAGAGATAGGAGGTTTCTCTGCAGAGGCTGCAAAGCTGCCGCTCCACACCCAGGGCTGAGGCCTCCCATCTGTCCCAGGGTGCCTGTGTGTACGTGCTTCTCCAAAATCCCTCCGTGAGGATTTTCCAAGATCAATTTACAGCCTTTCTTTCGGCCAGCACAGACACACGGCCAGACACACAAGCCCAGCCCCTTCCATGGACACCCCCCACCCTGCTCTTTTGGGGGACCCTGGGATTTCAGAGCCCCCTCAGCTATTTTGGGGGTGCTGCCTGCACGGCCCAGGACAGAGATCAAATGCCTGAGACACCCCAGTTACCCCAGAGTTTCCACTGATGTGGCTTCCCAGGAGTGAGAGCACCTTTATTCCACCCTTTGGGAATGGAGATGCCAGGAAGTTTTCCATTAGAGCATCTTTCAGGGCAAGGAGTGACTTTTCTGAGCTAATTGTGTAGCTTGAGGAGTGATTCTGTTTTAAAAATAAGCCCTCGAGAACATCTGTTCTCCCTCTACATCCTCCACCTAAAAATAAAGCCCCACAGGGTGGGTTTTTGTGGGAGAAATGCCTCCTGAGCCACTCTCAAGTCCCAAATTCTTGAGGAAGAATCGTTTTTGCCCAGTTTCCCCAGCACCCGCCACTTCCTCTGGTCGTTACTGCTCAGGAAATTAACTCAATTTCATCCTCCAGCTGCAAATCCTCCACCCAACACACCCAGCTGCTCCCTGCTCCCCATTCCCACTACCTTTCCCTCTGGATAGCTGGGGGGGGACCTCCCACATAATTTGTATTTCAATCCCCGACAGAGCCTGTTCCATATGGAATAGCTCAGGAGTGCGGGAGGCAATTTCTCAGTTAATTCCTCTCGGGATTCTCAACCCCCAAAAGAAGACAAGCAACCCCCTTTTTAGGGCTCCAAAGAATCCTGCAGCAAGCTGGGGGATCAGAGGAGCCGACAGATCTGCAAACTCTTCTAGACAAGAGAGTCTTAAGACATTTTAAGAAACACTTGGCTTTTTGGGGACAGGAAAAAGCAGTTTAAATTAAGACTGGAAAGCAACAAACCCTGCAAAAATGAAGCTTCTTACCATGCACCGGCAGCCAGCCGGCTGTGAGGGCAGCAGGAGGGAGGGAGGGAGGGAGCAGCTTTGCAGGTTGCTCTTACAGATCCTTCAGAGAGGTGCAACTTCCTCCATCACGTCCCTCCTTCCGCCCCTCCGACCTCAAAACCCGCATCCAGCTGTGCTGTAGAGGCCAAACAACAGCTGCAAGAGTTGGGACAAGTCTTTGGGACAAGAAGATGGGGGGAAAATGTTCTCCCAGTCACCTCCAGGAAATAAAATGCTTGGATTGTAAGAAGCTTTGCATTTAAAACAAGTCTCCAGCAGCATCCTCGGGGCATTAACAGCGGGTTAATTAATGCCTGGCTCCTGTGGAAGAGCAAGGCCGGGGAAGCTTTGAGCTGCTGAGAGCGAGCAGAAGCAGGCCCAGCTCTGCAGGCAGCAGCTCCGTGTGTCCCAGTGTGGGATCAGAGCCCCCGGGCCCACGGGAGGGAGGGGGTCTGGGGCACGGTGCCCACCCCCAGCCCAAGGTCAGGCAGAGCCAGGAGCACAGCCCAGGATTCCCAGCCCTCTGTTGCTGGGATCACACTTCCCCCGAGGAACATCAGGGATTTAATATTCTCTCCACTGCTCGGCACAGAAAGGAACAGAGCACTTGGCTTTCACCAGAGACACTCGGGCTGTGTGAGCAGCTGCCACTTCCTCCCGCCCCCAAAGCACCACCACGGCTCTTTCCAATATTTTAATGAGTCGCTACATCTTACACTCATAATTATAAAAGAATAAGAATCCATAAAAATATTTTCTTTTCATAATACGCACTTAAAATACTCCAGGGCAAGTCAACGTGGTTCATTTGGGTGGGTTTTGTTTTTGTTTTCATTTTGCCCCTGGCAGAACCCTTGGCTTGAGGGGGGGATGTGCTCCCCTGAGGTGTGATTGCTCAATCCCCCCTCCCCAGAACTGCAGTTCCTGTTGCCCACGTAAATTAAAAACCAGGAGAGAGCATTTGCTGAGTAGATGGGCAAGGGGACCAGTCACTGACCCGCAGAGAACTGAAGCACAGCCAATTTCAGTGCACATCTGAAAGCTTGGGAAAGGAGGAGGTGGGATCAGGAGGCGGCACAGAGAACGGAGGGAGGGAGGATTTGCATAAATATCATCCATCTTGTGTTGCAAAAACCCAAATGCTGCTGCAAGCTCTGGAGAGAGGCTCTGGTTGTAGCCAGCTGCCAATGCTACCTGTTGGCACAACTCTGCATGTGAGCGGCCATGAGAGGAAGGATCAGAGGATGCTGTTACCAGCCCCAGCCACTTCCTCCATCTGCTCTGCAAAATGAAACTGGAAAATAGACAAAATGAAAAAAAAAAAAGACTAGTGTTGCATGCTTCTGTAGAGCTCTCTTCACATCCCAGGGCTCCAGAGTGGCAGCAGGGCCAGGACACAGCTCAATCCCCAGGTTAGCAGTAGGTAGTTCTCTCTTCCCTCCCACTCCTGGCTTAAGGCAGCTTCTGATTCGGCTCTTCTGTTTCCAACACAGGCACTGAGTTCTTGCAGGTAAAGAGTATGGGAACTGCACTGGGGCAGTGGAAGGGAAAAAGGACCGGGGAGAGAGAGATGGACACAAACCTCAGCCTCGGGAGACAGACCACTGTCCATTGATTCCCAGGAGAGAGGGAGTAGCAGCAAAAAAAGCATTGAACAGCCAGGCTGGAGAGGAAGAGGACGAGCAGCCGAGCAGGGGCAGACCTCCAGCTTGGAAAGTGAAAGAAGGTGGCACTGTCCAGAGGGAAGGTGCCCTCCAGCCCTCCCCTGGCGTGGGGGGACACCCAGCCCGGCGTGGGCACTCGGCCCCCTGTGCTCTGGGTCCGCCGGCTGTCGGGGAGCAGGAGGGCTCAGGAGTGGGGGGAGCTGTCAGTGTCCAGGTTGAGGAGGCTCGTGCTCTCAGAGGTATTCTTGTAGAAAGTGCAGCAGCGTGATTTCATAGTGCTCTCCTGACTCAGGGCACCGAATACTGTGTCTCTCGTTGGGGTAGATCTGTGCAGGGGCAGAGACAGGCACATGGTCACTGCCCAGGGCCAGAACTCCCTCACTTCAGCCCTGTTTCCTCAGCCCAGTCTCCACTGGGGCAAAGAGGTGCCAGGGAAGGTTTGCAGGACAAACCCCTCCCTCACCTCAGCCCTGTTTCCCCAACCCAGACTCCATCGGGACAAAGAGGTGCCAAGGAGGGTTTGGAGCACCAACCCCTCCCTCACTGCAGCCACCTCTGCTGGCACCAGCCAGGTGGGACAGCAAGAGCTCCTGAAGGAAAGTTCCAGGCCCCGGGGCAGCAGCCCTGCCTGCACATGCCACATCTGCCAGTGCTGGAACAGCCACAGTGCCACCTCCCGGCCTCCTCCCCGAGCCCAGCGAGGTGTTTGCTGTCACCAGCACCACCAGAGCATGTGGGAGGCCCTGTCTCCACCTCCTCCTGCCCCCAAGCACACAGCAGAGAACTTCTCCAGATTTATGGGACCTTCCAGCTCCTACCTGCAGCTGGTAAGGTTTTCCAGCCCGGATTAGCTGCGATACCAGGAAGTTGGTGTGAAAAAAGTGCACATTTTCATCCAAAAAGCCATGGAGGATCAGCAAACGATTTGGCCTGGAAATGGGATGAGAAACAGGTTGAGAAACCACCTAAAAGCTCTGCAGAGGGTCTGAGCAAAGAGCTGCCAGCTGGGCAAACCAAACTGAGCAGGAGCAGTGCCAGGCCATGGCCTCAACCCTCCCTGGCAGAGGGGGCTGGGGGTGCCATGGCCCAGCTGCTGCCGATGGCAGCGACCAGCGCCAGCATCAGAACCCATCTGTTCTTTTGGGACTGAGCTGAGGTGCCACTGGTGGCAGCGAGCAGGACCCAGGAGCAGGTTTTACTCACTCGTTGGGAAGCTTTTCCACGTGTAATGCCACAGAGCCAGCCTCGTAGCCCTGCTGGTTGTTCTCCGGGATGTCCATGTACCGCTCGGTGTAGCCGGTGTCGTAGGCCATCCACACTGTGACAGGAGCACCTGCTATGGCAATCTGGCAAAGACAGACAGGACACAGCCTTGGTTACCACCTGCCAAAGAGTTCAAGTGTTCCCTGTTTTCCTAAGAGGCAGGAAAAACAGGCTCTGGACTGTTCTGTCACTCAGAGCAGGACTGTCCTTTGGCAAACCCACATCAAGCCCAGGTTCCTCCTCCTCTTACAGTCACAATGGGGCCAATTCCTGCACAGCAGCACTAAAGGCTGCTCCTTTTCAAGGAGGACTTGTGGAAGGATCCAGAAAGTGTGCTGGGGATTTGGGAAGAGGACTGGGAATAGCATATCAATCACCCCACTGGATGGTAGGCTAAGTCTGCCACTGGCAGCCACTGGGGAAGGAGCCCACCCCAGAGCCCCTCTCCTCCAGCCCCAAAACAAGCCAAAAAGCCAAATCCAGCAGCCAGGAGTGACAGGAGCCAAGTGTCTCATGGTGACAAGCCTGTGTCCAGCCTCACCTTGAAGACGTTGGGTTTACAGATGAGCCCCATGAGGGACAGGAACCCCCCGTAGGACCAGCCATGGATGGCGACCCGGCTCAAGTCGATGAACCCGTATTTTTCTGCTACATAATGTAAACCTTCCACCTGGTCCTCTATCTCTACCTGGCCCTAAAAGGCAACAAGAAGGCTCATGTTAGTGAAATTTCTAAGTCTAGAAACTTCACACAGGAAGGTCAGAGATCCAACAGCACAAGTGGAACGTTACCATTTGGTTTTTCAGGGCCCCCTCAAATTTGAGTCCTCGCTGGCACGACCCCCTTCCATCAATCACCACCACAGCATAGCCCAGGGATGCCAACGTGTTCAGCCGCAGGTACTTGATGCCTTTGAAGGAGTTATTCACCAGCTGCACCTGCACAAGGAGGCAAGAAGAGTTCCAGAGCTGAGCAGTTGCCTTCCAGTGCCTTCCCGTGTCTGTCCCACTGTGAAGAATCCTGAGCTGGACAGCAGCCACTGACTGAGCTATCAGAGCCATGGAAATCAGAATAGATTTTGGAAAAATCATCTGAGGTTTGAAGCAGAGTCACAACACAGGGCCAAACTAAAACAGAGTAGGTTTAGATCAGGTATTAGGAGGGAGTTCTTTGCTGTGAGGGTGGGCAGGCCCTGGCACAGGTTGCCCAGAGTTGTGGATGTCCTATCCCTGCAAATGTCCCAACGCCAGACTGGATGGGGTTTGGAACTGCCCCTTGGGAGGGGGTGGGACTGGATGATATTTAAGATCCCTTTCAACCCAAACCCTCCCACGATTCTACAACAGTGCTCATTGCTACCCACAGTGTAAGTCCTGATGCAGGACCAAGCTACAGAGCTCTGCCCTGGGCAGGAACCTCAGCCCTGACACCAGCAGTTCACCTGGGTTATTACCTGAGGGCCTCCATACACAAAGAGCACCGTGGGATGCTTCTTCCCAGGCTGGACATCATGAGGTTTGTAGACCATTCCATAGAGCTCAACATCTGACTGAGTACGGAAGTGGAAGATCTCCGGAGGGACGTAATCGGGGGGACAACCTGCAGCAGGAAGGTCACACTGGCAGTGAGGTCACTGGCGCCAGGGCCTGCCTCCCACCCCACCTGAACAACCTGCTTCTGTCCAAACCTGACCCTGGTCAGGGCTCTTTCAATGCCAAATCACACAAAGCCTTAGCAAAGCCTCTCTCTGGGAAATGGGGAGCCTCACCCTGAAGTCAAGAAGGGATCCCACAGGAAAACCTCACCAGTTGGGAATTCTCCAACAAGGAGCTCTGTGCCACAACAGCACCGTGTGGGAGTTCAGAAAATGGATGGAAAAGAACATTTGCAGGAGGGGTTCAGTTGCTGCTTTGAGCTGTACCTAAACCTTCAAAGCTTCCAGCAAGAATGGAGCAGCCACTGCATCCCAGACACCTGTCCCTTCCCTTTTCAGACAAATCAGGAATAAAAAAAACACCCTGGAAGTGTCCAAAGCCAGGTTGGATGGGGCTTGGAGCAAACTGGGCTAGTGGAAGGTGTCCCTGCCCATGGCAGGGGGTGGCACTAGATGGGCTTTAAGGTCCCTTCCAACCCAAACCAGTCTGTGATTCCATGGTAAAACCACAGCTTTGTGGGAGTGTAAACCCTGCATCCCTGAGCTCTGTTTTTGCCTGAAGTGTGAAACAGTAACACCTCAAAAGCCCACAGAGCACCTCCTGGGCGAGCTGCCCATGACGGATCTCCCCCACAAGGTAACACAATCCCTCTTCCCTTCAGAGTGAAGCTGCTCAGGCCACTTCTCTCCCCATCACTTTTGGTTACTGCTGGAACAGGAGTCTCTCAGGTGACGCAGCACTGGCACGTTCCCCAGCACTTACTGGCTGCCTCCATCATGCTGGCCCAAAATTTGGGCTGCTTGTGGAGCGGGTCGTCATCGGGGCCGCTGAGCTTGTAGATGTGCACACAGGGTGGAGTGCTCACACTGCTGTAGTGGCTGATGAACATGTCAAAGTTCTGCCATGGGAGAGAGGGGAGTTAGGGCAGCCAGGGCTTGCACCTCCCACAGCTCCCCTCCTCAGACAAGAGATCCCTCGGGACTCATGACTGCTCCCTTCACTGCCATCCCTACTTGGGTCCCTGCCAGTCAGGAGGTGAGAATGCAGGGAACAACAGACCTGGCTCATGGAACAGCTGTGGGAGAAGCCTGGAGTGGTGAGTCGCATGATTTCCCCAGGAGACTCGTAGCTGACCACGTAGAGGTGGTGCTCCAGTGGGGTGTCCTTCGTGCCTTGGAAATACACCAGCTTGGTGGCCTCGTTGACCCAGATCTGTGCGGGGAGAGAGGGCTCAGTGACACAGGGGTGACAAGCTCTGCTCCTCTGCCGGCCCAAAGGGGTGTCCAGGGGCAGGGGCAGCTCAGAACACACACTGTGACGGGGTGCTGGGGATGTCAGGGGCCAGGGAACACCCCCAGACTTGGAGAACAGCACACAATCCAGAGCAGTGAAACACAGTCCTGTGGCTTTCTTTTTAAGACTCAAAGCATTCGCTTATTAATGAGCATGAAAAGCTGGGCTTTGTTCCCCACTGGTGAAATGAGGAAGGTGCTGTGCTTAAATCTGGCATCTTATAGAATTATGGAATCATTTATGTTGGAAAAACCTCCAAGATCACTGGACCCCACCATTAACTCAGCAGCACCGTGTTCACCACTAAACCACGTCCCCAGGTGCCACATCCACATGTTTTTTGAGCACTCCCAGGGGTGGTGACTCCACCACTGCCCTGGGCAGCCCTGCCTGCACCTGACAGCCCCGCCAGTAAAGCCATTTCCCCCTAATCTCCAAACTAACCCTTCCCTGGTACAACGTGAGGTCGTGTCCTCTTGTCCCCCCACTCCTTACCTGGGGGAAGGGACACCCACCTGGCTCAAACCCCCTCCCAGAGTATGACTGGATTAGAATGGTACAGGAATATTTTCCCCAGCAATCATGATACTGAATTCTCATTTGTGGAAGGACCAGTCTAACACCCCTCAGCACCAAACTTTAAGACACACCAAAATAGGTTTTTACTGTCCAGATAAAGCTGAGTCTAAAAACCACCCACCCAGTCAGGAACAGAGACAACAGCTTTTAAATACTGCATTGATCCAGCAACAGTAACTGAACTGTTTTCCACCTCACAGTTTCCAAAAGCTATTTCTGGCTAACCCACAGTTAGAAGACCCCTGTGAACAGCAAAGGGGGAAAAAATATCCAGCTCAATTGGCCAGGAAAACCAGGCAGAGCCCTGTGGAGCGACAAATGCATCACAATAATCGCTGCTAACACAATTTTAGCCATAACACATGCAGGGAAGAGCTCTGGCCAAAATCAACAGCATGTACAGTGACAATCCACATGGGGAGGGACAGCAGGTTAATTGCAGATTGAGGAAAAGCAGCAGAAACCAAAAGCTTGGAGCTGTTGGTCTTTTACAAAGCGAGAAGTGAAAATCCAGATTAATTGGAAATGAACAGGCAAGGTCTTTATTTTGACAGAAATCACCTGGGAGCGTTAAAGATCAGACCCAGAGTTAATTCCTGAAGCAAAAATGAAACTAGGTTTCTACAAGATTAATAAAAATTCATTTCTGGCTGTTCTGCAACCAGCAACAGATACAGCTTCTCCATATTCTAAATTGCTTTATATTCCCAAGCTGCTTTCTTCCTAAAGGCTCTGCTGAGGGATCAGCTGGAGACCAAGAGTTCACTCTGAGTGCCAGGACACATTTCCACATTGCAAGCACTCATTGGAGTTAAAATGCCTCAGCAAAGGCAGCAATCCCAGGCTTCTCCACAAAATGGTTCTTTGTTGCTCTTAAACCTCAGACTTGTGTCCTTTTTGATGGCCTGACCCACTCCTGGGATATACCCAAGGAGCAATCTGAAGTCTGATTAAAAAGGCAATCAGATCCATGTGCACTGGCCTACAGCACTTCTGGGAAAGCAGAGGCAGCAATAAAGAGAGAAACAAAATGAAGCCTAAGCAGTTCTAGCAGGTCCCAGGCGTAGCAGAGGACTCAGGCCAGACAACACAGAGCTGAAACACTGCAAGAGAATAAAATCACCCCCTACCTTCGATCCATGCCTTGCCAGCACCTCCCACTCCCCACCAGTCAGGGCAACCTCCTCCTTGATGGGACATTTGAAATTATCTGGAAGAAAGAGCATGAGAATAAATCCCTGCCTTTCCCAAAGAACAGCATAGAGCAGTCATAGAAGGAGCTCCCAAAGCCCTCACCCTCACTGTGGACATATGGCTGCACCCAGTTGTGGCTGCCTGGCTTCAGGATTGCTGTCACCCTGTACAGGTGACAGAAGCCCGTCTTGCACTCGTTGGCTCGGAGAAAGCAGAGCTCTTCCTCCTCTCCCTCCGGTTGGATGAAAGGGTAGAAGATATCATGGACCTGTCGCACAGGAGGAAAGACCTGTGAGTGACTCGTAGTGAGACAGCAGAGACAAACCCAGGGGAGACCGTGCTGAACTGCTGGGACTTACAAGGAAGGGAGGGGTGGAGAAAATCAGGGAAAAGCCATTCCATACTCTCCTACTACCACAGAGAAACTCCAGGCCCATGTGCAGACCACGTGCTCTGGGCTTTCCATGGCTGTCACCAAAAGCAGCACCAGCCTTGCCTCTAATATTTCAGCCATACAAGTCCCACTAGTTGCTACTCCAACACCTTTGGAATGAACTTCAGGCCCCATTGTCACTCAGTACCAAAATGCTGAAGAGGCTGAAGTTTACTCCCCATCCCTTATGCCCATCACTTATCTAAAAACCTACAACAAATTCCAGGGATTGGGGTTGTTGATGCCTCAAGAAGCCACTTAATCTCGTAATAAAACCCCCCAAAAAGAACAGCAGTGTTGCATCTCAAAGTGCTACGCTGTGCAAGAGTGCCTGCGTTCACCAGGAACATTAAAGAATTAAATGAACAGTTTCAACTGCAAGGAGATGGCAGGATCCTCATCCCTTCCAGTGCTCAGTGCACAGAAGTCCTTCTCATGGCTTTATCAAACCCCTGAATTAACACCAAATCTGAGTAGCAAAGCTGCTGCAGCAAGGACTGAACTGGATGTCCAGGCAACATGAGAACAGTTAACAGAGGGGCAGGAAGGGGCAGCCTGTGCTCTCCTCCCAGCCCCGAGCCTCTTACATTTATCCACACATCAGTGGTTTCTTCATAGATCACAAATGGCTGGACATTTTCTGGCACAGTTTTGGCAAATTCAGCACGCTGCTCCTCGTTTTCTGGGACTGGAATAAAGAGTGCTGGAGGCAAAAGGATTAACTGCAGCCGCTGCTGAGGCCTGTCCAGGAACATAGCCCAGGCACTGGGGAGAGAAGTGGGGAGTGAATGTCAGTACCACAGAATAGCTGTCCCTTTCTAACACTCAGAACATGCACCCCTTTTTTCCCCCCTCTCTTGCTGGCAGAAAGGATTTGGGCATCTGCATGCAAAGCTTTTCTCATCATTGCTGCTTTCTAATCCCTTGGAAGCTCTGCCAACACACACACAGTGCCAGACAGCTCTGGTATGTCACAGGGGTGTCGCTCAGAAAAGTGTCTGACAGATCTGCCAGTGTCTTTTCCAAGGGAGCACCTCTGACAGAACTCTGTCTCTGGAACACAGCTCCTGCTTGGGCAGAACCTCTGTTTGTGTCCCAGCTCTGAAGTGATCCCTCCCAAAGGGATCCATTTGCAGCGTCCTCCTCGCATGCTGCACTGACAGGGAAAGCCACAGACCTAAAGACAAGTGCCAAGTGAAGGAGTCACTTCAGTCTCAGCCTTGTTCCTCTCCAAGAAGAGTCCCTGGAAGTGGTGCTGCTCTGCAGGCTCTCAACATGACAGATGGCAAAGCACTGCTGCACAGCAAGGCCACGCAAAAGGCCTGGAAGTGCATCAGGGGAAGTCTCATCATTAAAGACAGACTTTGAAAAGAGCCAGTTCTGCCACAGCACGGATTCCAGGAATGGAGATATTCAGCACATTTAGATAAGCTCTGGTGCAGAACATCACAACCACCTCTGGGATTACCTGCTGGAAAGCTCTCTGAATTGCCTTCCCACAGCAGAGAATTAATGATGAGTTACAGAATGCCACCTTCACAGACAGCCAAGTCACCTCAACTTGATCTGTGCAGACACTGGTTAACAGCCAAGCAGGCTTTTGAGGGGAAAAAAATTAAGAGCTTTAAAATCTCAAACCAATCAGATTGGGGTGAATTCTGTAACTCTTCAGGCAAGATTGTGCATCCCATTCAGAGCAGCAGCCAGTCCCAGAGCAATCCTTCCCCTCTTGTACACACTGCATGAAGGACACAGCACCACAGCACCTGCCCATTGTCCTGTGACACATTTGTCTTTGATCACACACTGGACCAATGAACAAAGATAAAACTGCTTCCAGTACACTCCCCTTTTCAGGAAAAACATATTGCATTTGTGTTAAACATCTTCATCTCAACAGAATTCCCTAGGAATGCCCACTTACTGCATCAGTGTCATTTACCTTTGTGGTTGTGACAAACCCCACAGATTGTCACTCTGCTCTTCCTTTGCTTCATTCCTACTTTTAGGATGTTACAGCACTGATGCAGGCAAATATTCATGTGCCATTTCTGGCACTCATGGCTTTAAAACCAGGCCGTGACTACAGTGCAAAGCATGTTGAGGGTGTGCAAGCAGAGAAGCCCCTGGGACTGTTAGTTTGGAAGGAAAATGGACATACTATTTGCCATCCCGGGTCCATCCAGCACGGGCAATGTACTCCACGGTGGGAAACAACGCAGCAAACGGTTGCACCAGCTCCTTGTCCTGAGCACACACGATCTGCAGCAAAAGGAAGGTCCAACACCCAATCAGGCTGCTACCAGAGCTCCTCACCTCCTGCCAGGACAGCTCAGGGAGGTGGGAGAGCAGGGAAGTTCAACCACTGGCCTAGTTTAACTAGGAAGGGTCAGGCCAGGAGAAGCAAGGCTTGCTACAAACAGCAGGAAGAGAAGGGAAAAACAGACTTCAAAGCAAAATGATTTTGGCATTCAGCCACAGGAAAGGACACAGGCAGGGACTGAAGCCCAGGATCAGACCAGGCTCCAGCCCTCCTGCTTAACATGGACAACATGGTGCACCAGGATAACCCTATTTCCCACTTCCCTCCCTGCTCCCAGCTGAATTTCCACCAGAACATTTTGAAGTCTTTCTGTTTCTTGGATAAACACATTAGAGAACCAGGTGTTACAAGAGGATAAAAACCCCAGACTATCTAGGATCTCTCAGAGACCTTGTTTTAATTCTAGAGAGCTTCAGAAACAGTCAACCCTCCTGTGTAATGTCCCATCCCGAGCTGTCATCACTTACCTTACCCTTGCTGTCTGTTTTAAATTCTGCCAATTTTAATGTAATCTTGGGGTTTTTGCTGCCTGCAGAGAAGTGAAAAAACACGAAGATGATCAACCTGAACAGTCCATGATTATACAAAATACAGCTCCTAGAGAGGAACTGCCCCTGGTCCTCCTGAAATGGGCAGGTGTGAATGTACAAATATCAAATATGTGTGTGAGCAAAGACCATTTGTCATCACAGAGTCATCCTGGGAATGGCAAGAGTTTGCTTTGCCTGGTTGGCTGTGCATGTTCTCAGGAGAGCAAGGAAAGATGGGATTCAAAATGTATTCCAGGATATGCCACCAGATAGATTCCACTTTCTCAGCAATCCTTTCATTTAGGCTGAACTTTAAATCCTGGTCCTTTCTTGCTGCAGTTTTTGAGCTCAGAGACTCAATTAGACCTCAACATTTACAACCACTTTCCATATCCTACTAAGTACCCAGATTGATCATGCACAGTTTATAGCACCAATATACTGCTGCTGCCAATGGGAGGCAAGAGCTGCAGCAGGTGTTTCACTCACCTGTCCTGGGGTACCGATAGGAATCTGTTTTTCTCTCCTCCAGGGCAGGTGAAGGAACATGAATTATCTCTACCTCTGACTCATCCACTTCCTCATACAAGATCCGCAGTGTTTTCAAGTCCTCTGGACCTGGGACAAAGAGCAAGAGTGTTTCCTGCAGTGTTTTCCAGCTGTTTCTGGCTTGCCTGGAGCACTAGGGCAGAGTGAACACCCAGAGAGCTGCAGCGCTCAGTGACCACCTGCAAACACTCCTCTGAGCACAGTTATACTCCTCTCAGTGCCTCATTCCTTCAGGTGATCTCCCCAGAACAGTCCAAACCCAGGCCAAAGGAAAACTGTGCTCCAAACACCATTCCTAGCAGGAGGCAGCAGTGACAGGGTCAGGATTTGAGGAGAACACCGACTGACCTTCTGTGGAAGCTGTGGGACACCACCAATAGCCCGTGAACCGGTCAAACTCCTCCTGAATGACAAAAGTGGCCACACCAGCAGACTTGGGGTCATCAAGAACATTGGATAAGCCTGGGGAGGAACAAAGAAGAGATGGCATTTGCATTTACATCTCTCTGGAAAAAGCTGATCCAAAAGAATAAGCCATAAAGACATGTGTCTTTCCAGGCCACCTTTCTCAGAAGAAATGTCCTTTTGGACTGGGAAGAAGCAGCAGTTACCCAGTTACCTTTATGGCAGTATGTCATCCTCTTCTCCTCACCAGTCTCAATGTTTGCCACCCACAGATCGTTGTTATTAATGAATGAAAAGAAGGCTGGGTCAGCAGGGCAGATTTTGGGGTCCATCCGTGGCCCCGAGCACTGAGTCTTGATCTCCAGAGGCTTCATTGGGGACACCTGCAGCAACAGACACACAGGGCTCAGTACCAGGGCAGCTCCAGCTCAGCAGTTAAAGGGCCTCAGGCAAATACAGCACAACACAAGAGTGATGGCAAACGTGGCCCTGAGAGGACAAGAGAAACCACCACGACCAAACAGATGCTCATGTGAAACATGTGGATCTGTCAGAGCAGGTCCAGAGGAGACTGCGGAGCTGCTCCGAGGGCCGGAGCCCCTCTGCTCTGGAGCCAGGCTGGGAGAGCTGGGGGGGCTCATCTGGAGAAGGAAAGTGCCTAATGGGCTCCAGGAGAGCTGGAGACAGACCTGGGACAAGGGATGGAGGGACAGGACACAGGGAATGGCTTCCCACTGCCAGAGGGCAGGGTTAGATGGGATACTGGGAAGGAATTCCTGGCTGTGAGGGTGGGCAGGCCCTGGCACAGGGTGCCCAGAGCAGCTGTGGCTGCCCCATCCCTGGGAGTGTCCAAGGCCAGGTTGGAGCAACCTGGGCTAGTGGGAAGTGTCCCTGCCCATGGCAGGGGTGGCACTGGATGAGCTTCAGGGTCCCTTTCCAACCCAATCCATTCTGGGATTCCATGTGCAGCCTTCTCCAACCCAAACCACCCAGCCCTTTCCAGGTGACATTCCCCATGATCCCAACACACTCACCATGAATCCATTCTTGCCCCCGTCTCGACAGTGAAAGAGGCTGTTGCTGGCCTGGAAGAGGAACAGGCCACTCTCACTGTGGAAATCATACGATGTTATCCCAAAGACACCGAGGCGCTTGCGTTCCCTCAGGAGTTCCTCTTCTCTGGAATACATCCCGTGGTGGGGGGTGGCCTAGAATTGAAGGGAAGGAAAAGCTGAAGGAATCTGCAAGGAGAGGAACTTCCACAGAACAGGGATGCTCCGAGCCCGGCAGCAGCAGGGCTGTGAGTGGCCCAAATGCAGCAGCCCAGCCCAAAGCAGGCAGCAGTTCCACTGTCTGGGTCCAGAACTCCTGCACTCCAGGCACAGGTGTGGGGTCCAGGAGGCCCAAACCACCCACTCCCCCCAAACTTCTCTCCACAAGAGAGAGGAGCTGGGAATCTCCCATTTCTGCAGTTGGCACCTCAGCACGAACTGAGAAGAGCTGCACTTGCGCTGCTTATGCAAATCAGATGTAAGCAATTAACTTAATGACGTTATCTACAGCCTTCACAAACAGTTTCCATGTCAGACACTGCAAACAAAAACTCTTCCGGGGATCTTGAATTACCCTGAAGAGGAGCAGCAGCCCAAATGGGGTCAAGGCAGCTAAATCCTCTTCCACCAGGAAACTTTTTAGTAGGGAAAAAAGACCAACACTCTTCACTCTCTGCATCAGTGTTTTTAGTGGCACAGGACATTAAGATCTTGAAATCAGGGAGAGGAAAATTCCCTGCCTTTCTGACACACAACAGAGTGTAGGGCAGAAGCAGCAACTTAAACTCAACTCTCCCAACTTTATAAAAGCAGGAAAGAATGCAGACACCAGATAGATGTACCCACCACAGCAGCCCCCAGTTTCCCCAAGCACTTCACAATTCCACCTACCTGAAAGTGATCCAGCATCTGTTTCCAGGACAGGAGTAGCAAGGCCTCCTTCCGTACCTTTTTGGGAATCTCTGAGTAAAGAAGGGAATTCTCTCTGCTACCATATGGCATTCCTATCAGGAGGACAAAAGCATCATCCTACTTCAGACGAGTTAGCCAGGACAAAGACGACCAAGAGCAAATGCAAAAAGTCTGGTAACAGAGGGACTGGGGCTGCCCAGAGCCTTTTACCAACATCCATTCCCATGCAGCTTCCAGTTCAATCCCAGAATAACAACTATTTAAATTTAGATTTTCATTAATTTGGAATTTTCCCTGAGCAAGATTTAACACTTAGCAGCCTCTTCATAAATTACTAAGTCCAGCTTTCCCCTCTGTGTCCATTCAGCCCATGCCCCAGGAACACTCAAAAAAGTACCACTCCCTAAGTGGGTGACTCAACATTACTCGCCACGTTTCTCATCCAGGAATTTGCTACAGGGACTCTGTTCAGGCCAAGGCAGCAGCTTGCAAGAGAGGAAGAAAAAGCTTGGAAGCTCTGGAGAGCACATTCAAATGTGAAACAGTATCCCACAGAGTCAAAAGACCTTGTCATTTTACATAAGCCTTTGACTGTGGTTATCAAATAAGCTCCTGGCCTTCATCCAACTTCCAAAACATCTATAAAATATCCTGACACACAGTTTTGGCAGTTTCAACAAAAACAAATAGCATGAACCTGCCCTCTGCGTCTGGTGTAGAGACTCCCTGGATCAGGAACTCACACAGGGATATGTGCCCTGATACTGCCTACTCTGCACATGTTCTGGGCAGAACAGAGAGATTTCTGAGCTGGCTGACCCAGCAGTACAGTTACTTCAAATTAAAACTGAAATATTAATAAGTGCTCAGGAAGCAAAGCAATATGTGAGGATATAATCCTCAGAGACACGGGAACACCAAAGTGCTGAGCATGTGGTGTTTAACATAAGCAGCATCTGCCATGGTACAACACAAAATTCTACGGGGAGGGCCCAGGAATGATTTAAGATGGTCAAACAGAAACACTGCACAGAGGAACAAATGACTACACACACGTATTTGACACTCAGGCAAGTGTGACCTGGACGTCCCTTCTCCTTATATCAGAACTTTCTCCAATGACCTCAGCCTGACTACAGTCAATTGGCATTTACAAGAAAAATAGCGTCTTCATCCCCAAAAGACATTTTACTTCGCTTCCAAGTGAAGAAAAGTATTCAACCCTACAGGAAAGTTCTTCAGGAGTCTCCATCCCTCTCCTCAGCACACAGTCATTCACAGGATTCATGGAAGAACTTTAAAATGTTTTTTAATGCTGGGGCAGTGACTGAGTCAAACACCTCTGAACTTTTTCAGGTTGGGCAGAGAATCTGTGGCTGCCCCATTCCTGGAAGTGTCCAAGGCCAGGTTGGACATGGCTTGAAGCACCCTGGGCTAGTGGAAGGTGTCCCTGCCCATGGCAGGGGGTGGCACTGGATGGGAACCCGAACTACGCTGTAATTCCATGATGTGCTGCAGTGGGCTCTGAGTATTTACCAGCACACATCAAAAGATGCTCATTATGGCAGAAGAATCAGCATTTACCCTTTATTAGGAACACCTGAAAAGAGGTACCCTGGGATTACCTGGCTGACACTGATCTTAAGTGATGGATCAATCTCTTCTAGGCCCTGCACAATTCCTTAAGGAAGGGAACACTGAAAAGACACTCGTCTATCCTCATTCTTGGTTCTGGCTCCTGGAACAGTCACACCCTGGCAGAACACCAACCACTCAGTAGCTGGTTTGGTTGTCATTTCATACAACAGGAACATTAAAATAATTCAAATTAGTCACTTAGTTCTTCAGCCATCTAGATCAAAAACAGTATCCAAGTGTACCTGAAACACATCCAGCTTTAAATCAAACCTCCCTGTTCATACTCAACAAGAAAAATATCCCAGCTCTGGACACTGCCCTTCAGAACAGCACTTGTGTCCCAAGAATTTATGAGGAACACAAATCAAGTCACTGGCACACAGGAGCTGCTTAATGGCAAAACAAATCAGTCCCTCAAAACCAGCATTCAGTGTCCCACAGTGACCTACACTCAAAATCTGGGAAAACAGGGAAAAACAGCAGGGAACAGGGAAGCAGCTGCACATCAGGCAATTTCTTTACTGGCCCAGTAATGATCAGCTCATGCCCCAAAGCACAACAAACTCTTTATAGTCTATAAAGCTTCCCAAGTTACCAACCACAAAATTATCCAGTTACTAAAATCTGACCACTCTGTCACTAATTACATTGTGGTTCCAACTGTAACAAGGGACCTGTACAACACATTCTGCTTTCCATCCTACTCTAAGGAAAGGGACATTTCCCTGCAAATGCCAGTAACAGCTCATTCCCACCTAATTTTTTTCCCTACTCTTCAAAGCATTCTACCTTCACGGCACTTAATAAAGCAGGAGACACCACCACCCTGCCATTTAATACGTTGCAACACGTAATTAGTAATTACTGACAGTGCATTTCTTGGAAAGTCAGTCTGGTTAATGAAGCAAGTAAATCCCATTTCTCCCAAGCTATAGAGGCAGAAGAGAGGATATTCCTCAGGCTCAGGACTTTCTCCTGGCCCATCCCCTGGGCGACCAAGGACACAGTAATGCAGGTTAGCCAGCCAACACCTGCCCTCGTGTGGGATCAGGGAGGTCTCAGCTCTGGGGTAGATCCTGCCAACCTCCAGCCGTGTTGCTCAATCTGAGTTGCCCCATCTCGTAAACGGAGGTCCCTCCCATCCTCTTCCTCGCCTGTTTAGCTTGGAAGTGCTCCCACCCACATTCCCAGGCAGCTCCTGGCACAGTGGCTTACCCAGGTAATAGAGACGATGCGAGTGCGGGCTGGACTCCTCTGTTTTCCGGACAAACTGGAAATCATGGGGAGCTTTGTTCACTATCATGCCCGAATACTTCCTGCTGCTGTGAATTATGTCACGCAGCCCGTCCCAAGAATGCTTTTGCACCTGGAATTGGGAAGGCACATCCTCCATCTCGACCACTTCGGAGCTGTCTGATAGTGTGTCCACTGCAGTCATCCTTGTTTCCCCTTCAGAACTGGGCAAAAAACTGAGGGAGGAGTTGAGGGACAGAATTAAGCCTTAAAATCAAGCAAGCACTCCTTAAACTACAGATCCCAGGATTCTCTGCACTCCAAGATTACTTTTTTAAGATCCTGAAAGGAAAACTCCATCTCCCATCCTGTAAATGAAGATACTCACCTCAGAAAACTCCCTTGACCAGGACTGGGTCCAGAAATCAGCTGTCAAAGGAAATGCAAGCAGCAAATTCTGGTGCAGAAAACAATCAGCTTGACTCAAAGGGAAACCATTCCAGGAACTTCAATGGATAAGTCACCAAAGCCATGACCTATCATAAAGGCACATAAATTCTTCCCCTGTGAGACCACAGGAGTGAAATCCCCTTCCTGTCCTAAAGGAAAGCCTGCTCATCACCTGGAGAAAGGTTTACATCCAAGCACAGCAGCCCACTTACCTGAGGAGCTACTGAGTATGGAATGAAGGAGGAGAGATGGAAAAACAGGAGGCAAACAGTGCAATTGCTTCTCTAACAGAGAGGAGGCAGCAGGACCAGACCCTGGCTGTATCCTGAAACACGTGGCACACATTCCTCAGACATTTCCAAGCTAGCAGGTATTGAGGGAGGGGACAGAAACTACCTCCACATTAACACAAATGTTAATTTGAGGTGAGGTGAACCCACAGGCTTGCTCAAGGTGAGTGACGTCATCCAGTGCAAGGCAGGGATGAGCAGAGGACTAGGGAAACCAGTTTTGGACCCCTCATTTGAGAGGCAGGATGTCCCTCTGTGAGGACATTTGAGGGTACCTGGAAGAATGTTACAAAGAATTTCAGAAGATTTTCTGTTTACTGAAAATTAGGGTGAAGAAATTTGCTCCATGGAGACAGAATCAAGACAGGAAACCAGGGACTAAGGATTACACACACACACACACAAAAAAAAAAAGTCTTTTTCTCAGCAACCCCAAGATTTAAATTCCTAAATAAGATGTTTTTGAATGCTGCCTGTCATTTGGCCAGCAACCTGCACTGACAGAACAACTCCTGAGATGCAGCTGTCACATGGAAGGATTAAGCAAGAATCACACAGAAACCAAACCTCAAACACTCCAGCCTCAGTATGATGCACAATGAATTCTGTTCCAGAAGAAATAAAGGGAAAGGAACAGGATGACGATTTCTGTCACCACAAGAACACACTCCCCTCTGCCCATTTTCTACCATGAGTAATTTTCAGGAGAACCCTGAATGCTCCTTGAGGATTGGAGAGAGACTACTTGTAGTGACAGGACAATGGGCAATGGCTTCTAACAGACAGAGAGCAGGTATAGATCAGAGATTAGGAAGAAATCCTTCACCGTGAGGGTGGACAGGCCCTGGCACAGGGTGCCCAGAGCAGCTGTGGCTGCCCCATCCCTGGAAGTATCCAAGGCCAGGTTGGAGCAACCTGGCCTCGTGGAAGGTGTCCCTGCCCATGGCAGGGGTTGACACTGGGTGGGCTTTAGGGTCCCTCCAAGCCAAACCACTCCATGACTCCCTGCAGCTGGCACCTTCTAACACACTCTCCAAAGGGAAGTTCTCACCTAGTTTGAAGTCTTATGCAATTACAGCAGGAGATGAACAAAGATAAACTCAAGTACATTTGGACTTCCCTAAACTACAGGCACACAGTACAAGGGCTGTAAATAAAACATCTCCTCAAACTGCAAGTCCCTAAAATGTACAACTATACTAACACAAGAACAGGCTCCCAAAATAAATCTGTACATACTCCTGATACCTACTGCCCAGCAGTAAATCCACAGCTTGGAAACAGATAAAGAGGAGTATTTTCCAATCAAAGCCAGGCAGGAAGCCCAAGTGAAACCACAAAAGAGAACATGATGGGCTGTTCTAAGACTGTGAGTGTGTCTGTGGCCTCAGCCTGTATCCAGGGCCTCCACTGCAGCAGCTGAAATCTCATCTGAAGGCAGAAGTGCAGCCTGTCAGAAACACATGACAGGAAGACCACTAAAATCCATAAACTGGGTGCAATTCTCCCAATCCAATCCCTCAGCAGGTCAATTCAGCCAATTAAAATAACCTGGCTTTGGCTCAAGGTGCTCAGCCCTCAGGTTGCTCTCACCCAGCTCACGAATCCATCTTCCTCAGCCAGGCTGACTCCTCACAAGGGAAGGTTTAACCTTCAGGGGCTCAAACCAGTCCACAAATGTGATACTGGGAACTGTCCCAAACTGAACTGGAGCCCCTTCCAAGCTGTACTGCCATGATTTTATGGTATGAACAGCCTGGTACTGTTCTCACCCTGGTGACTTGGACAATAGAACAGAGCGGAGTTGTGGGATAAGCAAAGCAGCCACCACACCAAGTGTGGAATACCACTGGCATTGCTGGAGTGTGGTGGAGTCTCATAAAAACGCAAAATAATGGAATGGTTTGGATTGGCAAGGACCTTAAAGACCATTTAGTTCCCTTCTACTAAAAGGGAAAAAACCCTAAAATTTAGGTCCTGACATGATAGAGAGTAAAATGAAACTCTGGGGAAAAAGACAGCCAGTATTTGGCAACACTGTACACGTAAGTACACAAGAGGAGTAACTTATCCCACAGTGAATTTTGGGATTACATTATTCAAAGGTGAGCTGGATCGAGGCACCAATTACTAATGATCTTAGGCAGCAAGAGCACATCTGAGATGCACACCTTGCTGGAAAAACCCTTTCCCTCAAGCCCCACGCTGAGGCAAGGATTTAGATGATTCAGGGTTTTTGCAGGAACACTGTTCTGCCCACTCCCAAAAACATGGAGGTCTTTTAAGTAAATGCCTTTTGTGCCCTGCCAGTGAGAGGGATGAGGCATCCAAGGCCTCCTTTGGGGGAAGGTGTCAGTCTGGAGGGAACAAGCAAGTACAGGTGGGAAATCAGCACGAGAAAAAACTGTCAAGCTTTGGACTGGGAGTCAGGGAAACAATTTATTGTCCTGAGTCACTTCCTGACTCACAGATCCTGATAGAGCTCCCTGGGCAGGGCTGCACAGCTGGGGTTTTTCAGAAGCCTCCTTCACTCCAGGGGTGATCATTGCTGTCCCACACCACCATAAAGGCCCTGGGAGGGACTTGGACACGTACCTTCTCCAACTTCCTGCAGTCTCGTTTTCCAGGCGAACCCTCTTTATCTTCTGCATTAACTACTCAGAGAGCTGGGCAGGACAGGAAACTGGGAAGGAAGAGGGGAAAAAGGAAATTTCATATAACTGCTGTAGAAAAGCATCCCCCATAGGTCACATTTCCAACTGAGCCCAAATAAATCCCTGCTTTTCCATCCTTGGTCCAAACCTGTTCTGCCAGGCATGGTGGATATGAACAGCCCTGATAAATCTGAGAGTCTTCTTCACCTGAACAATGGGCCCCACTGAACTCTGGGGTGTGCCTCTTTCTTTCCTAGAAAATTCTTCTTAAAATCCAAAAATGCTCAGTGCTGAATCTTTCTGTCCTTCATTTCCCAAATCCTGACATTCTTGCAAGTATCAGGCACTAAAAACTAAGCAAACAGAGGTCTGGTCCATACACTGAGAGGCAAGAGTCAAACAAAGGACACACCATAAGGAGCCAGCCAAAGGGTCACAGCCCCACCACCAGCAGCGTCACAGTCCCACCTGGGACATAA
Organism: Grallaria varia; assembly: GCA_013396735.1. NCBI lineage: Eukaryota > Metazoa > Chordata > Aves > Passeriformes > Formicariidae > Grallaria > Grallaria varia. The sequence continues at coordinate 3,691 of VWZG01012808.1, read as the reverse complement.
AAAACACATTTATCTTCCAAGCCTGATTGCAGCTTCCCTCTGCCTCAGTCTGCTGCCACAAGGAGCCCCAGCCCACCACACAAATCTGTTTCCCATAAAAAGGTGCTTCACTGCCCTCCTCTCTCCCCAAGTACAAAGATCTTTGGCTCTGAATCACAGACACACTCAAGACCCACCACTGTCCTTTGCTGAGGCTTCTGCTCTCCCCAAAGAGACATTTCTCCATGAAAACTGCACTCACAGGGGATCAGGAGAGACAAAGCATCACAAAGAAACTCCTAAACTGCAGAGGAGAACGGAGGGAAAAAGCAGCAGCAGCAGCCAGTAATTTAAGGGCAATTTTTGATGCAGACATGAAGGGCAGCGGGAGAGATGCAGAGGAATGCTGAGTAACCTGCTCTGATCTCACAGACCTGACCCTGCCTTGAGCAGGGGGTTGGACCCGAGACTTCCTGAGGTCCTTCCAAACTCGGTTATTCTATGATTTTAACAATTCAGAGCAACATCTTAACCCTCATCCCGCCCGGAACAGCTCACACGTTCCAGGGAGCCAAGGAACAATCACATCCTGAACCCGGAGGGAGAAAGAAATCGAACAGACCAGGCAGGAGAGACCAGGACCCGGCGGGAATCGCCACCCCAGTGCGGCAGCGAGACCCCGCGGTGTGCCCGGGGAGAGCCAAAGGGGCACAGTCACCTCCAGTGTGTCCCCGCAGCTCCGAGACCTCCTGCAGCAATTAAAGCGGCCGAGGGCGGGATAAACCGGCGGGGATTCCTGCAGGGAGGGACGGGGATTCCTCCGGGCAGGGCCGGGGGTCGGGCAGAGCTGTGCCCTCTGCAGAGGGACGCCCGGGCCGGGGGGCAGCAGCATCCCGGGCCGCCCCCCCGACACGGCGCTTCTCCCGTGGGAACCGCAACTCCCACGGCAGGGCACGGCAGGGCAGGGCGACACTCACAGACCCCTCCGAGGGCAGGGGGACCCCCCACCCCAGCCAGGGGGGCAGCAAAACGCCAGCGACCCCCTCAGGGCCGGGCCTGGGGGGCAACCTGGGCGGGCAACCCCCCCTTCCCGGGGCGAGGGCCACCCCCGGGGGGACACACAGCCCGCGAGGAGAGGACACACAGCCCACGGGGAGGGGGACACACAGCCCACGGGGAGGG
>VWZG01012807.1:162709-175787 GCA_013396735.1 Grallaria varia | reverse complement strand
TGCCTGTGCCTGGCAGCTGTCGCCGGCCCCGGTGACCGCCCCGAGCCCCCCGCACCGCATCGCGTACCTCCCGCAGCCCGGATGGGAGCGCCCTTGGGTGCTGGGCGCCCGCAGCCGGGATGGGATGGCCCTTGGGTGCTGGGCACCCGCAGCCGGGATGGGACAGCCCTTGGGTGCTGGGCGCCCGCAGCTGATATGGGACCGCCCTTGGGTGCTGGGCGCCCGCAGCTGGTATGGGACCGCCCTTGGGTGCTGGGCGCCCGCAGCTGGTATGGGACCGCCCTTGGGTGCTGGGCGCCCGCAGCCCGGATGGGACCGCCCTTGGGTGCTGGGCGCCCGCAGCTGATATGGGACCGCCCTTGGGTGCTGGGCGCCCGCAGCTGATATGGGACCGCCCTTGGGTGCTGGGCGCCCGCAGCTGGTATGGGACCGCCCTTGGGTGCTGGGCACCCGCACCTGGTATGGGACCGCCCTTGGGTGCTGGGCGCCCGCAGCTGATATGGGACCGCCCTTGGGTGCTGGGCGCCCGCAGCTGGTATGGGACCGCCCTTGGGTGCCCGCAGCCCGGATGGGACCGCCCTTGGGTGCTGGGCGCCCGCAGCCCGGATGGGACCGCCCTTGGGTGCTGGGCGCCCGCAGCTGATATGGGACCGCCCTTGGGTGCTGGGCGCCCGCAGCTGGTATGGGACCGCCCTTGGGTGCCCGCAGCCCGGATGGGACCGCCCTTGGGTGCTGGGCGCCCGCAGCCCCCCGGCAGAGACCCCAGGCTGCCCAAACGCCTCTCGGGCTGCCGGCTGTCGGCTTGGGGGGGTTGCAGAATAGCTCCACACCGAGCCAGGCGGCAGATGGAGATCCGGGCGGCGGCCGCTTCCAGCATGTGTTGGGGCCGGGCCCGGCTTCCCCCGCTACGGGCTCTTGGGTTCAACTGGTGCAGCTCCAGCTTTCCCTGCCGCGGGTTGCCGGGGGAAAAGCGCTGGCAGGAGGGATTCGGGGCTGGATGGGGATTTAGCGAGAGAAAGCCAGGCGGGAGCGGTGACGGCGGGCGCGGAACCCCCTGCCCGGCTCTTCCCCCATGTCCCGCGGGAGGTGACCCCTCTCTTCTCCTCCCAGCCACCCGCGCTGATTTTTATTCCGATCTCACCGAACCAGCCTCCCTGTGGGTTTGGAGGTGAACATCTCCAGCCCCTCGGGAGCTGCTCCTGGAGCTGTGACCAGCATGCGGTGCCAGGCGCGGGTGTGCGCGGCCACCCGCTGCCCTGTCACCTTCGGTCACCTCTGCAGCCGGGGCACGGCACAATCCCAGCCCGGGACAGGTGATTCCATCCTTTACTCCATGCGTTCCACACGTTCCTTGCTGTGCTGATGTAGCTCCCAGCGCTGTTATGTTTGAGGGCATCCCAGGTTGGCACGGAGCCCTTGCTGTGCCCAGAGACACACTGTGACCACGCTGTGGTGGCACAGAACCAGAGGGGCGACTCTGCAAACAAGGGGAAAGGCAAAGGGGGAGCTGAAACTGCCAGGAGGTGCCTGCATGGAGGGTGAGATTCCCGAAGAAATGGAGAACTTGAGGATTTTTTTCCCCAGTCCCATCTGGATTCTGTGCAGCGGCTTCTGACAGCGGTTTCTGTTCCCACTGAGCAGCTGAGATGGGGTGGGAAAGGGATGGGGAGGGGCTCATGGGGTAGCAGGTGCCAGTGGGGCTGAGAATTGTCACCCGTCCCATGGGTGCTCAGCTGGACTCTCTCACCCTCTGGCAACTGGGATCCTCCACTCCCTGAGGATCGCACAGTGGTTTGGGTTGGATGGCACCTTGAAAGAGCGTCTAATGCAATCCCCCTGCTACGGGCAGGGACACCGTCTACTAGACCAGGTTGCTCAGAGCCCCATCAAAGTCAGCTTTGAAGGTTTCCGGGGACGGATCACCCACCACATCTCTGGACAATGTGTTGCCAGTCGGGACCTGATGGTTATTCCCAGCTTTCTGCAACCTTTGGCACTGCCCAAGTGCCTGGGGACAGGGATCTTCAGCAACTGCAGTGCTTTGGAAGGTGCATTTTCTGAGCATCTCCTCCTTCCTCCCAGGGCAGCAGCAGCCCTTGTGTCCTGCACCACAGTGGAAAACTGCAAGGTGCTGGGACGGGCTTTGAAGTAGGATGGGGAATGCTGTGTCCCACACATTGTGCCTCATGGGAGAGGAGGAACAAGAGTTTGGGGTTTTGAGGGCTATCAAAAGAGGAGAGCAGCACCGGTGGATTCCGTGCTGCTCCGAGCTGGCTGCAGAGGAGCTGCATCTGCTTTTATTAGGCAAAGCTGGGATGATGTAACTGGCCTTCTGCAAGCCTTGGAAAGGAGCTGAATTTTGTAGGAAGCTCCCACACGATGCCAACACAGGTCACGGCCAGTGCAACACTCCCGCAGGAGCAAGGAGGGGTGGTCCCTCTGGCCGTGCTGGTGGAGGTTTGGGTGCCTAATTCCCCAGAGGGATGCTGAGGGTGGCAGGGAATCCCACATCCCTCCAGCTGGAGAGCGTGGGGAGCCGGGAAGGGCAGGGTGTGAGCGGGTGGTGGCTGCAGCATCTGTGCCCTTCGCCCACCGAGCTCTGAGAGCCAGAGAGGGGGGAGGTGAGTGTCAGCCAGTGCCTAAGAACCCGGGCTCTCATTTCCTCCCCAATAGACACCCACTGGCCGGGCACCAGATCGTGCTCGAGGGACGCGTATCGGGTGGCCGTGGCTCGCATTATCGGCGGCTTCCCCGCTCCGATCCTGTCCATGTGGCCCTGCCACGGGGATCGGGTTACGGGACCTTCACAAAGCACCAGCCATCTATTATTCAGCCGCTGTGCTACTGTAGATGTTGGCGTGCAAGAGCTGAGCCGGGCCGAGGTGGGCCCCCGGCAGAGCCTGTGCCGGGGGGCTGAGGCTGTAAATCACCCCTGGTGATGATCAGGATGAGAGCAGGAGGCTGGTGGAAACCACCCGGAGGTACCTGGCTCCAGGAACGCTTTATATAGCACCAGTGAAAGCCATCCCATGAATTCCCATCAGTGGGACCAGCACCTTCCCGTACATGAAACTGGGGAACCTCCCAGTGGGGTCAGACTGCGGGAGATGGGTCTGACCTCCCTGACCACCGCGTGAACGGGAGGCAAAAAGCCCAAGAGTGGGATAAACCTCATGCCCAAGAGGCTCCATGTCCGGGAGAGCCGGGAACAGGGAGCAGCCACCGGGGCCTTGGCCGTGGCTCTTTGTTCAGGGCTCGCTCCCGGCTCGGCGCTGTCAGCGTCGAGCACCTGGAGACATTCAGTGAATGAGAAAAGCTCTGAGAAGAGCTCGGGGCAGAGCGAAAGGAAATATTTCTGCACTGTTCCCCCGAGGGGGGAAATATTCCCACTGGGTTGGAGCGTCTGGGGGGAAATGTTGTTTTGTTGACGCTTGGGGTTGGTGGGAGAAATCCGTTCGGATGAAATTTCAGTTGGGAAGCAACCAGACAAATGAAAGTGAGCAGAGTTGATGGCGATGGCGCTGGGTTTCATTACAGTCAGAACTGAGTATTTTTGTTTTGTTTCCACATTAACTTTGTTCTAATTCATTAAACTTACTTTGCTTTTACCGCTTCCTTTCTTTTAATAAAATATCCAGTAGAAACAAAAGCATTGTAGAGCTATAAAATGGGAATGTCCCATTTAGCCCAAGCCAGTTTCCCACACTGCCCTTCTCCAAATACCTTCTTTTCCAGGAAGTCCAAATCTCAGCCGTTCCCATCAAACGGAATTCCAAGTTCCTGCATTGCTCTGTGTTTCTCACCAATGCACCTGTAGAATTAACTGTGCCCAGTAGCAAAGACATAAAAATCAGCAGAGTTCTGGGCAGGAGAGGGGGCTCTGGTGGCCCCTCCGGTGAAATAACAACTCACGGCTCCCCAGTTAACGCCATCCAAGTGCATCTTTCACGTTCTGTTTTCCTCCATCTCTCCTGTTGATGGTTGGGATGTGGAGCAGGAGAAGAAGATGGAAACACCAGCAAGATTCCCAGCTTTGCAAGATCCGAAATCCTGGGGAGATCAGGAGTCTCTACATCATCAAGTCCATGGAGAAAGTCTCACTTTTGGCATCAGTGATGGTTCCCCAAGGATATAACAAAACCAGATCTCCTGTTCTCCCCTCCCTGCCTTCCCAGGGAGCCTGGTGGGGCTTGTAGGCTCTGTCAACATCTGTCTATCCTTTCCCACCCTCCTGATCCCAGAACTACTTCCCACGTGGAGCTGTGCTGGCAGAAGGACGAGTTGCCCACTCCACTCCCTGCTCTGCAGCTTCCCTGGCCCAGCCTCGCTGGCCCTGCCTGTTATTTCTCAATGGACAAGCTTAACAGAGATGTCTTGGGTTTTTAAAAATAGTTAATATTTAAATATTAATTGAGCCATTAATTACATCTGAGCCCCAGAACAAAACAGCAGTGAATAATTAATGAGAGGGCCTATGGTAAATGCCTCTAATAATTCACAAAGCAACCGAACCAGGTATTTTCAGAGCATTCAGAGGGAGGAGAAGGAGGGAATGGGGAGGCAGGGAAATGCAAGAATGTTGAAGGAAGGGGCTAAAAGGCAAGTTGGAGCATTATGGGCTGTTTGGTGCTGTTCTCCCAAGGCATTCTCAGCATTATTTGAGCAACCTGATCCAGTGGAAGGTGTCTCTGCCCGTGGCTGGGGGCTGGAACTGGATGATCTTTAAGGTCCCTTCCAACCCAAACCAATCTGGGATTTGGTGATTATTCATCTCCATAACATTCATTTTATGGGGATGGGATTTCCTCTGTGATTTGTAGTGGGGAAACTGAGTCCCAGGGATGCTGAGGGTCACACAAAAGCAGACTTAGGAAGACAACCAGGACTCTTGGCTCCTTCTCCCAGAGCTGCACATCAGATGTTTTGGACCACGTCTCTCTTAAACACCGGGGTTTGGGGTAGGGGTCTTGGACCCCACAGAGGTGGCTGCTGTCTGACCAGCCTGCCCTGCAAAAGCAGCCAGGCCATAAGCAGAGGGAAGGCTTTTCTTCCCACCCTCCCTTCCCTCCTCCTTCAAGATGTTTCAAACACTCACTCTGGAGGCTGCAGTGAGGAAGGTGATGCTCATGTACACACTTTACGGGGCCTGGCAAAGGACTAATCTGTGATATTTACACTCAGTAACTGCAATTCTTGATTACAGGTGGTTTAAGCCTCAAGTAGGGCCAATGACTTCAGCTCTGAACACACAGCCAGACAACAGAGATCTGCTCTGTGCCTCCTGGAGCTGGGCATCTTAACCGTCCCTTTGTGCTCCAGTTTGTTTGTGCAGGAGAGTGTGACTAATGACCCCATTCATGGAGCAGCTTCTTGCTGGAGCTGCTGAGGTCTTGGAGGCAGAGAGATTTCACCTCCTGCAACTGCCTGCAAGGCCCATGTCCTGGAGCTGGTCCCTGGGTCTGCCTCCACAGCTGCTGGAGAGAGGATCCTGCACGGCCAGGTACAGAACAGAGAATCACTGAATGGTTTGTGTTGGAAGGGAACTTAGAGCCTATCTCATTTCATGCCCCTTCTATGGGCAGGAACACCTTCCACTAGCCCAGGTAGCTCCAAGCCCCATCCAACCTGGCCTTGGACACTTCCAGGGATGGGGCAGCCACAGCTTCTCCGGGCAACTTGTGCCAGGGCCTTACCAACCTCACAGAGAATTTCTCCCCAATATCCCATCTAATCCTGCCTTCTGTCTATGTGAAGCCATTCTCTCTTGTCCTGTCACTCAGGTCCTTGTCCCCAGTCCCTCTCCAGCTCTCCTGGAGCCCCTTTAGGAAGCACTGGAAGGGGCTCTCAGCTCTCCCTGGAGCCTTCTCTTCTCCAGGTGAACATTCCCAGCTCTCCCAGCCTGGCTCCAGAGCAGAGGGGCTCCAGCCCTGGAGCATCTCCGTGGCCTCCTCTGGACTTGCTCCAGCATCCCGATGTCCTTCTGATGCTGGGCCATGAAACGTGCTGTGGCTGCACCCATCTCGCTCTGTACCTGGAGGAAGCCCAGGCAGCCAGTTTGGACTCACCTTTAGGAGCTGATGCTACGAAAGGGGAATCCCAGCCCTGGGTGACTTCTCGTTGTTCGCAGTGGCAGCGAGCAATAATTGCAATAATTGCATCCCAGCCAGGGAGCAGCCCCTCAGGGATGTTTTATGATCCCATTTTCCAGTGCCCCAACCTCTGCTGTCGAGTGATAACCCCCGTCCTCGCTCCGCAGTTGACTGACAACCATTAAATGCGCGGGGGCTGCGTCCTCCGTGGCAGCCCCGTGGATACCCGACACACACCCCACTGGCACCAGAGCAGCTTCTCTTTGCGAGGGGTGAACACGATACAACTCGCCATGTGCTTCAAAAGTGTGACCCTCTGAAGCATCTTAACGACCGTGTAATCAGCAGCATCAGGGCCTGGCTAATGAAGTGGTGCCGCTCTCCCCCAGCCCCAGAAACCGTTCGCTGTGTGTGTCTTTGTTCCTTTTAAAAGATGAAAAATTCAGTTGCCTTCCTCAGCTTACTGACCTCCTACAAATACAGGAGAGAAGGACATGGAGCCCTTTCCATCTTAAACAGCGTGATATCCATGACTTGGAGTTCTACAGAGAATAACAAAATGGATCAGAATAATTACCAGCAATGCCTGCTTCTCTGTCTATGTGGATGTAGCATTTATAAATTAACCAAAAACACTTGCAAATCTGCATAACCAGTTACCCATGTTCCTAATGCTTTCAATTTATCCTAATAGACATTTAATGAATACTTTATAAAGCCTTAGATGGGGAATTTTAAAATCAATGGTGCTATTTTATTGCTGTTTGTATTATCTTTATTTGGACGGTGTCTCAGCCCTGTGATGCCCATTGATTTCAGGCCTTGATCAATGAAACCAGGTTTCAGCTTAAATACATCGAGATGCACAGGAGAAGGTGCATCTGGGGGTAAGGGGTTCTTCTGCAGGTGAGGCAGAGCTGAACTCACCCCCACAGCTCAGACTAAGGGGAGCACAGGTAATCCAAGATATTGTCCTTGCTCAGCTCTCCCTTCACCTGCGGCTTCTGGGGGAACAACAATTAATTGTCCTCAAAGCAGCTCTGCACTCAGCAGATCGGGACCTCTCCTTTTGGTCAAGCTGACTCAGTCCCAAGTGAGGGGGTTTTATGCCCATTCAAACCATGAAAATTCTCCTAAATACTTTCTGAAATCCTCATGTGACTTGCCAGGTGTTGTGGCAACTGTGCCCGGAGCTGATGGAGGGATATGAAGCTTGACAGCTTCTCCCATCAGTATCAGCTCCTTCAGTTCCATGTGCATTGATTTCCCTGTTCTGGCTCTGATTCCCTCCAGCCTGGCTTGGTCTGGGTTGATCCTCTAATGAATTGGAACACCTGGGCTTTTGGGGATGGTTTTGGGGAAGAGCTGTCTGAGCTAGAAGACACTGTGATTTTTTTCCTTGGATTTGAAATCAAAATTGAAAGGCAAGGCCATGTGGATTTTTTTCCTGTATTTGGAAGTGGCTGTAAATTTCACTGAGTTTGTCAAACTGGGAAGATCGTAGAATTACAGAATGGTTTGGGTTAGAAGGGACCTTTAAAAGCCATCTAGTCCAACTCCCTGCTCAACTGGACCAGATTGTCCAGAGCTCCATCCAACCTGGCTTTGGATACTTCCAGAGATGGGACATCCACCACCTCAAGATGTTGCATGAAATATGAGTGAAGGAAACTGGATAGTGTCAGCTGAGAAAAAAGGGAAAGAAACGCCTTTTGGGAGGTAATGGCACCAAACTGAACAGCAAGCAGGGAGCCCTTTCCCACCAGGAAGAGGTCAAATTCTCACTCAGCCAGCAGGAGTTGCTGCATGCTGGGACCTAAGTCCACACCTCCCTGTTGTAGGAGATCTCAGTGATGTACTTCCCTGACAGATTTGCTTTATTTTGCATCAACCTCTTGAAAATTCACAAGAGAAAGGATTGAAGTTGAGATGTCTTAACCACTGGACTCAAGTCACGATCACACGCGCCCCTGTGTGGATATTGAATTGTTCCCTGCCAAGTGGAAGAAGTTTCACAGGAGTGAAGAGCTCCCAGTCCCAGAATAGCCTGAGGTCAGGATTTGGCTCTAGCAGGAGTGACCTGAGTGTAAGTCCCTTCAGGAAGGGCTGGGAATCCTGCTCAAGGCTTCCCTCGGGGTACTGAAGCTTTCCATCATGGAAAGATAATCTTTTCTCACTGCTGCCCTTGTGAACAGCAGGTCCCTGAGTCCTGCCAGCCCTTCACCCTCCTTTCCTCTTGTGACACTCACCTGCATTGCCTGCCAGGCTGTTTTTAGTTGACTTGGGAAGTTTTCAGCTCTAGGCAAGAAAATCCTGAGTCAGACCATTTCTGAAATCTCCCTTCTTGTTCTCCCTTTGCTCACCCCTGCAATCCCTGCCCGTGGAGCCCTGCTCTGGTGTCCGGGCTGTGGCTCAGCTGCACCCTGGTGCTAATGCATTGCTCAGGGCACTAATGAGGGCCCCCAGGAACCCCCCCACGGCGGGTTCAGCCCATCACGTGCCCGCTGGCCATGGCCAGAGCTCACACACGGCTCCACGTGAGCCCTCGCTGACCCACGGCCACCAACGTGCCCACCCACCTCGGCTGCTCCAGAGCTCTGGGTGGGCCACCCGGCTGGTGCAGCTCCAGGTTGGGCCACAAAGTCCCATCCCAGAGACTTCTGCATCTCCTTGTGAGGACCTTTCTGCTCCTGAGTTGCTGAAGCCCTTCAAGGGCACTGGAGCTCCAGGGGCCGGACCTCTTGCCCTCAGAGCAGAAAGCTGAAGTACCTGGTTAACCCTCTCTGCTGCCTCTGTACATCCTTCCCCCTTCCAGCCCTCTGGTTCTGTTCTCCCTCCAGCCCTTTTCTGTCTCCCAAGTGGACATCCCAGCATTTTGGAATACCAAGATCAGCCTGTGTCTCCTTTGCCCTTCATCTCCACAGCGCCCTCAGGGCACAGCCCCAGTTAATCTGCTGGCACTGATCTCCTCTGGGACAGGGGATAAGAAATGGGACAATATGGGAAGGTCTGTGGGTCAGGCCATGGCCTGGAGAGTTCTTAACCCTTTCCTCCCCTGACTGCCCCAGGTCCTGCCTGGAAGAATTCTGCCTGTTGGAAAAGGCAGGGGAGATTTATTCATGAAGATCAAATAAACCATCCCACTCAGATATTCCCCCATCCTGTCCCTGAGAAATGAGGGGAATCTCTCCCGTAGGGCTTGTTGGATGCTCTCCTGTTAAACACCCCTCTCCTCTGGCTGCAGGAGACCTCAGGGGACCTGACAGGATTTGTCACCTTGTTGTTCTTCTTGTTTTGGTGGGAAGTTGGAAATCTGTCTCTGTTTTGTGTCCAAGTCCAAGGGCAGTGGAGGTGGCTGTGGACTTTTGGCCAGAGTCACCCTCACCTGGCATGAGACTTCTTCTTGGTTGCCACCACGTGGTTGCCAAACAGGACATCTCAGAAGCCACGGGCAGGTCAGGTGTGAGGAGTGAGGCCACGACAGGGGCTGTGCATCGCTTTTCACCAAATCACGCTGACCCCAAAAGGATGGTGTCCTTCGGGGGACACATGTCCCTGCACCAGGTCCCCAAGGATGGGCAGTCAGCCCCGGGCTGCTCCAAGGATGCCCACGGCCGGCGAGGAGAAGCACCGACCACCAACCTCTGGGCACCGGGGAGGGCACTGGGAGAGTCGGGACCATCCAGGGCAGGAAAAACGGGGCTGGAAATAACGTGGCACAGGGGAGCGGCTTTGATGCCGTTCCCAGGAGGTCCGGGACACAAACGCACAGACAGCTTTGTCCCCCTCTGAAAGGACACAAACCTGCCGCCGGGATAACCTTTCCCCGCCGCGGCTGCTCGGCTGCCGCCCCGCGCTCGCTGTCCCCCGGAGGAGCGGGGACAAAGCCAGCTCCTGTCACCAGATAGCCCTGCGAGGGCTCCCGGCTGCCGCGTCCCACTGCGGGGCACGGCGGAGGGTTTGTCACCGCCTGGAGAGCCCGGCTGAACTGCTGCCCAAGCGGCGCTTGGGCTCAGTCTCCTTTGTCCCCGCAACAAAACCAGCCCCACCGTGCAGCTGCTCGCGGGTCCTCGTCACCCCCAGAGGTGCTCGGGGCTGAAATCCCCTCCTGTTTCCCACCCAGGGATGTCGGTGCTGACCCTGCACCTCCGGGTTGTCTCCGGACCACCCCAATCCTAGTCCCGACGGGCTGGGCTCCTCCTCTGCCCTGACCTCCTCTGGTGTGAGAGGAAGGGGAGAAGGGCTTGCAGGGGTCGCTGGACACTGGGGACAAGGGTGGTGAAGTCTCTGGGACAGCGGTGACACCACATCCACATCCCAGATACACCCACAGCTTTCCGTGAGTCATGGGAGTATCTGGGGCTGGCGGATGAGAGACTCATTTATTCAGGCAAGCTTCACTGCCTGCGGGTCTCCCAGAAGCAAAGCAATTTCCTCAAGTGGCTTTGACACTTGGAATTAGTCCTTGATTTGCCTTTTTGCTGATTTCCCTTCCCTGCTCCGGGAGGGTCAGGGTTGAAGATGCTCCTTTGCTTCAGCAGGGCTGTCTCAGGTCAGTGCCAGCCTCTGCTCCCAGCCCAGCCTGGCAGCTCCTCCAGGCTTCACGGGGACACAGTTTTTGGCAGGGCAAGAAGGAATGGCTTTAATCTGATGTAGGGGCCACTTAGGTTAGATATGGGGAAGAAATTCTTCCCTGTGGGATTGGGGAGGCCATGGCACAGGGTGCCCAGAGAAGCTGTGGCTGCCTCATCCAAGGCCAGGTTGGATGGGGCTTGGAGCAACCTGGGCCAGTGGAAGGTGTCCCTGCCCATGGCAAGGGGCTGAAAGAAGGTGACCTTTAAAGATGCCATCCAACCCAACCCATTCCATGATTCCCTGCAAGGTGAGGTTCCTCCTCGGCAGAGGAACTCCGCTCCAGCCCATGCTGGTGAGGATCACTGGAGGCTTCATGCGGGTCACAGTTCCTGCTGGCCAGCTGAACAGAAAAATTGTGCAGGCCCAGAACAGAAACTCCTGTTCCAGGCGGTCTCGGTGACGCTGGTGTGGGTTTGGTGCTGCTCAGCAGCTCTTGGCTGCGGCCAAGGAGCACAAGGCAGAGATGGAGTGAGGCAGGATTTGCAGTCAGAGGGCTGAGGAAACAGGGACCCACATGCAGATACCCAGGAGGCAGACTGGACACCTCCACTTAATACCACATTAATGAGACGACCTCTTTCTTCATGGATGTCCACCTCGTGAACACCAAGGCACAGCAGTGTCTGCAGGAACTGGGGGATTGTGCCCAAATCTTGCCCACATCGAGGAGCATCTGCAAGGGCTGTGGATCTGGCAGAGCTCAGGAGGCAGGGCAGAGGCAGAAACAGGGCACGACAAGAATGAGGAGAACCTCCCAAGTGAATCTTTGCCAGCTCAAACTGCTGCCTTGGCTGATGCCGTGTCCTGGTTGGCGCTTTTCTCCAGAGCACAAATTTCACAGTGATTGAAATAAATCCTGCTTTTCTGGTCATAAACATATTTACAGTAGCTGGAAAAAGTTGAAATGAAGGTGGTGAGTTACAAAATTACCTAATAAACTTCATATCAATCCCTGATGATTTCTGATTAAGCTTTTTTTTTTTTCCCTAATGCACTTCTGTCTTTTCCTTTTTTTCTAATCTGTTGAGAAACTAAAAGAGTGAAAAAAACCACCCGTAACTCTACCAGTTTTCCTAAGGAATATGGAGACTGATTCTGGTTCAAAGGAACACAAATTCTGTGTGACTCTGAGATATTTTTGGCAGGAAAAGGGCCAGGTGATCTGTCTAATGAACACCAGAGCAACAAGTATTGCCCCTGTAAAGATTTTTCCCCTGCTTGTGAGGTGTAGGGAATAATCCAATTATTACAGCTATTCAGAAATAATCCAGTATTAGAGATACTGAGAAATAATCCAATATTAGAACTCAGGAAAACCAAATAGCTCTTACTTTCATCAGATAATCACGAACTGACATTCCTTGAGTAATTAAAAACCCAAATACAGACAATTTCAAAAGAAAGCTAAAACAAGGTGAGAAAATAAAAAGAAAATGTGGGCTGGACATAAAATAAATTAGTTTTTAAATTCTTGGTTTCCAGTAAAGAAAGGAATTTTTTTTAAGTAGTCAGAGTGTTTCCCATGAACACTCCCGTGTAATCACAAGGGTATTTTATGAAAACTAAAGCTGTAGTGATTTCTTTTTCCCCCCGACTTGCAGATTTCTTTAGGGGGCTCAATTTGGAAAGCATCTATCCAGGGAAAAGGCTGGGGATATTTTGGCTGTCCTTAGGGCTGTGTATGGATCCTTGATGGGTCCTGGTGGGATGGGAGGGTTGGAGCCAGACCCACTCCCAAAGGGCTCAGAGGGACTCCCCACCCTGGTGGGATTGTTAAAGTGGAATGCCCTTGGACACAGGGAATGCTCTTGGACACAGGAAGTGCTCTCAGACACAGGGAATGCTCTCGGACACAGGGAATGCCCTTGGACACTGGGAATTCTCTTGGACACAGGGAATGCCCTTGGACACAGGGAATGCTCTTGGACACAGGGAATAGTCAGGCACAGGGAATGCTCTTGGACACAGGGAATTCTCTTGGACACAGGGAATGCCCTTGGACACAGGGAATGCTCTTGGACACAGGGAATTCTCTTGGACACAGGGAATAGTCAGGCACAGGGAATCCTCTCAGACACAGGGAATGCCCTTGGACACAGGGAATTGTCTTTGACACAGGGAGTGCTCTTGGACACAGGGAGTGCTCTCGGACACAGGGAATAGTCTTGGACACAGGGAATGCTCTTGGACACTGGGAATTCTCTTGGACACAGGGAATGCCCTTGGACACAGGGAATGCTCTTGGACACAGGGAATAGTCAGGCACAGGGAATCCTCTCAGACACAGGGAATTCTCTTGGACACAGGGAATGGTCTTGGACACAAGGAATTCTCTTGGACACAGGGAATGCTCT
>VWZG01012807.1:146804-161251 GCA_013396735.1 Grallaria varia | reverse complement strand
TGGGTTCGGTGGGCACCTGCCACCCAGGGGAGGGTCCCCAAGCGGTGCTGTGGGTTTGATGGGCACCTGCCACCCAGGGCAGGGTCCCCAAGCGGTGCTGGGGGTTTGATGGGCACCTGCCACCCAGGGCAGGGTCCCCAAGCGGTGCTGTGGGTTTGATGGGCACCTGCCACCCAAGGGGAGGGTCCCCAAGCGGTGCTGTGGGTTTGATGGGCACCTGCCACCCAAGGGAGGGTCCCCCCGCGTCCCATCGGAAAAAAATTTGGCTTTGCAAATGAACTGCAGCCCCTCTCCTCGGCCATCAGAACTCCCCTGAGGTCCCCCCCAAAGCTATGTCCTTGTCCCTCCCGGGGATCCCGGAGCCTCTGTGGGTGCAGGAGCTGGGAAGGGGGTGTCCCCTGCTCTGTCCCTCCGAGGGTGGTCCCGGCGCTGCAGCTCGGGTCGGTCCCCTCCTGCCACGTGGGCTGAGGTGGGCAGGGAGCAGCAGGAGGCAGGTGGAGCTGGGGATGCAGGTCAGGTGCCACCAGCACTGTGGGGACACCCAACACTGCCCCTGGAAGCATCCTGGATTCCACAGCCAGATCCACCACAAGGTGAACCTCCACCACTCTCAGCTCCACATCAAAACGTGTCCCATCTCAGGACGCTTTCCATGGGGGTTTGCTGGGCACTGACCCTCCCCACCTCCTGTCTCCACCTGAACAGGTAAATACGGTGGGGCACCGAGTGTTTGTGTGTCCCACAAGGAGTGAAAGGCCCCCTCAGAGGTCCCTGCTCCCAGTTGCCGTGGCTGTTTCATGGTGTTGTCACCAATGCCATTCAGCCACCAGCTGCTTCCAAGCCATCCCTGGGAGATCCACCTGTCCTGGGGAGGTGTTTGGGATGGATATGGCCACATGAAGTCCCTTCCCATCATCACCACCTTCAAGAGCTGCATGAAGAGTAAGGGCTGTGTGAGAGCTGGGGTAGGAAGGTGTGAGCTTTTCCCTGAATCCTGCAAAGAACTGGAATTGTATTGTCCAGGACAGAGACCAAATCTTTCCCCACTCATTGCCCTGGAAGCAGGTTTGGCTCTAGTGCCTCTTTCCACCCTGCACTGGGTGCATTATCAATCCTTCGATGGAGGGACTTGCCCTTCCTTCTGTTTCCAGGGCTACCTCAGCCTTCCTCCAAGCCACTGGGAATGGCTTCATCTTCCTGGTCAGGTCTGGCTCCCCGAGGAAGAGGAGATTTCCTTCTTGCAGCTTTTCCCACTGGGTGGTGGAGCCATGGCTCTCTGGACCATGAGACGGAGATGAGTGGTCCAAGACATCCAGGAACCAACCCTGGACCCCCTTGGCTTACAGCATGACTGGGATTCCCTCCAAGGTGGAAACACCTGGGATGGGACAGCTCTAGTCTTCAGGATCACATCTCCATGTCCTGTCAAAAGCTGAGGAGGTGAAAAAGGCTCCGGTTCCTCCAGCACCTGCCAGGCTCATCTTCTAGGATGATCCCAGAGCGTCTTCCCCTGGGGGCAAGGAGGAGGTCCCAGCCACCCGTGCTGGGCTCCCAGCTGGTTCCCCGTGTAGGGAGGGGGCAGGGGGGACTCTATTGAAGGGAAAGGGCCTTCATTTGGGCCAATTATTCTCAAACTGAGGTGGGGGAAGCCGTCATTTCAGTGTTTCCTTTTTTCCCCCCTTTTTACATTTGTTGTGTGTGTTTTTTTAACACTCTGGCAATGGCTGAATATCACACAAGTGCCCTGTCAAGAGATATATTCAATAAACACTTGACACCCAAGCTCAGGAATACATGGCCCGTGGCAAACATGAATTATTCAAATGGAAATCAAGATAATTTTGCTTCTAACTCAGAAAACCAAGACTCTCTCTTTCCTTCCTTATTTTTCCTCTCTTTCCCTCCTCATTTTCTTCCTGTTCTTTCTTTCTTTTTATTTTCTTCTCATTCCTTTCTTGTTTTTTTTCTCCCCTACTCTCTTCTACTGGAAATCCAACCTGCATTCATTTCCAGGGAACTCCCTTTGCTTAATAAGCCAATGTGAGGACCAGGAGGAACCTCCTTTGGATGAGGAGATCGTCTCCTGGAGCTGCTGTATCCCTTTGGAAAGAGCTCATGATGGTGGGGGCCCCTGTGCCCAGGCACCATGGAGGTGCCATGGCAGTGAGATGTTGGATCATCCAGCCCAAAACTCATCTCTCAGTCAAACAGGAGTTTTTTGGGAGAAGCAGGATGGCCCAGCTGGCCCAAGGATCCCTGTCAGTCTCCTGACAGCTGTGGGAGTTGGTCAGGAAGGGGTGGGATGAGGTGGCATGAGGTGTTTGGGATGCTGGGAGCTGCCTGGGGATCCCTCCTGTAGAAAGACCGGAGTCTCATGAGACCAGGAGTAGCTGGAGAGCTGAAGGAATGGTGGGACAGGGCCACAAAATAGAAATGGTGGCGATGCCCAAGGCCAGAGGAAAGGAAGTGACCTCTCTGCCCACCTTTCCACATTGTCTCCCATCACTTTCCTCCCCCTCTACAATTTCTTACAAACCTGA
Organism: Grallaria varia; assembly: GCA_013396735.1. Taxonomy (NCBI): domain Eukaryota; kingdom Metazoa; phylum Chordata; class Aves; order Passeriformes; family Formicariidae; genus Grallaria; species Grallaria varia. The sequence goes on along the minus strand of VWZG01012807.1, from coordinate 158,711 downwards.
TCTCCAGCTGATCAGCACTGGCTGGTACCAAAGGCATTGACTCCTGGAAGCAATTCCCCAGCCCGGGTCTCAGTGGGACACTGGGGAGAGCCAGAGGTGACTCTCAAGAGGGCTTTAGAAAAGGGATGCCTTGACCAAATTTGGGCAGCAAAGTGGGCACATTGTCCTATTTCCTGCCCGCATCTGGAGCTCTCTTCCCAGCTGTTCGTGGATTTCTCTTCCATAAGCTGATGGAGTTTTGGCCCCTCTGTTGACTCATGCCTTGGTGTTGGGCAGTGCTGCCTGCTCAGATGTGGGTTGGGATTTTCCTCCCCATCACGGCACAAAAAAATAAAAGAACTTGAAGAGTTTGTCTCTGCACAGAAACACGTTGGCTTTTGATTTGGTGCTTTGAGCCCTCCAGGAACACCAGGAACTCTTCACAACAAAGGAATGGTTCCAAGCAGCACTTTGGGGCTATTAGACGTGTTGAGGTGGGCAGGTCACTGTGCTGGTCCCATCAAGCGTCTTCAGTGCTTTAGGAGTCGCAGAAGTGCAAGATGGGTCAGAGTAAAGGCAATCCCCCCAGACTGTCCATGCTGTCCCAATCCCACCAGAAGTCCATGGGGCTTCAGTCCCACCAGCAGTCCATGGGAGCCTCAATCTCACCATCAGTCCAGGGTGTCACAATACCACCAGAATTCCATGGGGTCTCAGCCCTGCCAGCAGTCCATGGTGTCTCAATCCCACCAGCAGCCCATGGTATCCCAATCCCACCAGCAGCCCCTGGTGTCCCAATCCCACCAGCAGCCCCTGGTGTCCCCAACCCAGAAGCATCCATAGCACCTCATCCACAGGGTCCTGGCAGCCCCTGACAGCAGGTAGGACAATCAAGATGCTTCCCACAGTTGCTTTCCTCTAGTCAAAGCTGTTGACTGTTTGACAGCTCCCCTTCCTCCCTTCCCCGTGACATCCCCTCTGGGTAGGACTAGGCTTCATCCAGCTCCATCCTTCCTTCCTCTCCTGTTCTCCAACCCTGTTGGCAAGGCTGGAGCTTCCCCGCTCCCGGTGAATGGCCGTGGTTACTTGTGAGGTTGGGACTGGCTGTCAGCCAGTCACAGCCCAGCAGAGGGATCTAATGGCCCCGGCGCCAGTCACTGCAGAGGCAGGAGAATATAGGTCATCAGTGACATCATCTCTCGGAAAGGTGGGGGGAGAGGGAGAAGAGAGGGGGAAGCAATCGTTTAAATTTGGAGAGGAGCTAACTGGAAATTTGGGCCATCAGGAGAATAATGGGCCGAGAGGAAGAGATGGGGATATTAATAGAGCTGGTTTCTGTAAGAGCTGGAGTAAGCAGCGAGGCATGGAGAACCACAGAGAGCCTCCGTGCTGGCAGGAGCAGGCTGGGAGCCCCCAGAGGCCCAGGAGCATCCGCCTGGATTCCTGTGTGGCCATGCTGTGCAAAATCTCCCTCTGCATCCCAGGACCCCAGAAGGTCTCTCCTCCTGCTGCTCATCTGGTGGTCTTCCATCTCACCTCCACTCCATCCTGACTGGTCCTGCCTCCCAGCCACAACCACCACCCCAAGAAGCCCTTGGAGAAACCCCAGGGGGTTTGTGGGGATCACTCTGGATTTTGGTGTGTGTTCCAGCTGTTCCCCTTCTCTGCCTGGCTGCTGGTGCCATCCAAGCTCAGCTCCATCCACAGCCCCAATGTGTTTCCATGCTAAACCAGGTGGATGTGACATCCCCACAAGGGTTTTGGTTGCATTTGTAGATTAAGACCTTTGGTGGCCTCTCCCTGCTCAGTCACCAGGAGCCCAGAGGCACTGTGATGTTTCCATCCTCAGGGATGTTCAAACTCCTCTGAGCAACCTGCTCTGACTGGCATGTAGGGCTGGAGACCTCCATGTATCTCTTCCAAATCACAGAATCCATAAATGATTTGGTTTGGAAGGGACCTTAAAGACCATCTAGTTCCAGCCCCCAAAACTGGGGCTCTAAACCCTTCAGAGGGCAGAGGACCTGCAGAGCTGACCACTCCTGGGACATACTTGGACATCCTTTTCCAGAGGGAAGCACAGCTCCACCTTGCCCATGTCCCTGAGGCATCTGAGAGTGCACATTCCTGGTTCCACATTCCTCATGGCAGCTTCCTACGTGACCAGTGCACTCTCTGGAGTGGTTTGACCTGAACCAACTGGTGCCCTGCCACAGCAAACTGGGGTGGGGGTGGTGGTGGTGGGGGACTCTTGGGGTGTATCACAAATGCCAGGATGAGCCAAGGGGTGGGGACAACACTGTGCTCCACTTTTCTACCTCTGGACCAAACATCCTTCACTCCTGAATGCTCTTCCCTCCTCCCAAACTCTTCCTGTGCTCTCGGTGGGTCTGGGTTGTGGTGCTGCTGCAGGGCTGAGAGATGCAGGAGCTGAATACGTATGAAGAGGGGAGGGAGAAAGGCTGAGGGTGTTCCCCTTGTTAAATATTTACCATCCCAGGCGGGTGATGTGATATTTCCTCCCCTCCAGGAATTCCTATGGACTGATGAGGTTGACCAGAGAGGAGCAGGGGTGTTCTCCCAGCCTTATCCGAGGGGCAGAGCCTGGTCCCTGTGCCAAAGGGGACAGAACCCAAATGGTCCTCAAAGGGGATTGTGTGAGATAACTTGACAGGACAAGAGGGAATGGCTTCAAACTGTCAGAGGGCAGGGTTAGTTGGGATATGGGGAAGAAATTGTTCCCTGGGAGGGTGGACAGGCCCTGGCACAGGGTGCCCAGAGAAGCTGTGGCTGCCCCATGTCTGGAAGTGTCCAAGGCCAGGTTGGAGCAACCGGGGCTAGTGGAATGTGTCCCTGCCCATGACAGGGGGAAGAACTAGGTGACCTTCAAAGGTGCCTTCCAACCCAAGCCAAGTGAGGATTCTGTTGTCTATGACTTTGTCGGCTGCTTCAGCTGGAGTGACAACAGCCAGAGCTGTGCCGAGTCAACCACTCCTCCTCGGACTGGTTTTCATGCTGTGCTGGGGAGGAGGGACCTGGTGAGTTTGGATAAGGTGAAGTGTATAGGGCAGGGGTAAGACTTCTTCTCCTCACACCCATCAGCCATACCCAGGGCACCGAGTGTGCCCACCTTGCATGTGGAATCATTGAATTTGGAAAAGGCTTCCGAGATCATCCAGTCAAACCTGTGCCCGAATCCCCACCTTGTCCCCCAGCCCAGAGCACTGAGTGCCACGTTCAGTCATTCCTTGGACACCTCCAGGGGTGGGGACTCCACCTCTTCCCTGAGCAGCCCTTTCCAATGCCTGACAGCCCTGTCATGGAAGAAATTCCTCCGGATGTCCAACCTGATGCTCCCCTGGTGCAGCTTGAAACACTAATAATGGAAAAGCTGTAAGAGGCTGCATGAGCTGGGACCTTTGGGTATTTTGAAGACCATTTGTGCTGCTCGTGTCCCTCTGCTGTCCTTCCCCCATCCTATGCATCTCCTTCCCACTCCCCTTCCAAGCCAAGGTTTGACCCACCTGTGACTGAGAGACACCTTTGCACAACCACTGTGAGCCGGGACAAGGATACAGTACTTCCAATTTGCCTTGCCAAGAGCAAAATCTGCTTTTCCTGCAGAAAGGGCGAGGAAAACACTCGCTTTGAGGCACAGAAAGAGAAATTTGGGCTTCTTACATAAAAGAAAACCATCAGGGCAGGAAAGAACCCATTTTCCAGAGGAAAGTACACATTCCCACGGAACCCAAGCGCACCCTAAAAGTGGGCTAAAGCCCTTTGCAGCTGCCGCTGAGCCCCAGTTACACAATGGAAAGGGCTCAGGTAGTCCCTGGCTGCAAATACACTTGATACACTGCAAGGGCTGCGGGAGCGAATCAGCTGAAGCTCCTCACTTTGCTCAGGCAGCCCATCAAATATTTAACGGGCTGCCATAGGCAATTACATTAGAGGAGATAGTTAAACACCCCCTACCCCAGGGCACCCCCCTGCAATGTAAATCAAACAAATTGGACTCTTTTCACAATTGACACACACGATTTTACTTACTGTAAATAATTTAGTATTAAAAAGTCGAGCTACACTTTGCCCCATCTGGATTTTCTTTTCTCCTGCTCTCTCTCCCGCTCCACGGAGCGGAGCCGTGCGGACTCCGGGCTCCTAATGCAAGAGATGGAGTGGAGGAATTTTGCTGCCTGGGTGAGCTGTTAAAAGATTCCCATTTCCTAATGGAAGAAACCACACTCAGGAAACTTGTGAAGTTGTCCATTTAAAACAGTCAGAGATGTTCCAGCTAACAAAGGATGGGAAAAATGCCTCCCTCCGGAAGGAGCTGAGTCTATTGCTGGTTGGCATCTCCTGGGGTCGCAGCAATCTCCTATAAAAGTTGGCTGAAGGGCTGCACTTTTTAATTAAAAGCTATCTTTCCCGATTAGGCTCAGTGGGGTTTTAATAAGGATTTTTACAAGCTGGATGGCAGCATTGGCCACACGGATCATCTTTCCTTTACACCTCAAGTGCTGGACCTGCGCATTAAACATGCCGTGCTCCTCAGCTTGGCGAGGAGACCTCATTGTTGGGAGCTATTTCTGTGTTTTCCTGCAGAAACAGGCATTTTAAAAGCATGATAGTTTGAACCATGACTTGGCACCGTCCCTAGAGGGGTTTAAAAGCCATGTGGATGTGGCTGTTGGTGACAAGGCTTAGTGGTGGCTTTGGCAGTGGTGGGGAACCTTTGAACTTGATGACCTCAGAGGTCTTTTCCAACCTAAATGATTCTGTGACTTTACCATTCTGCTGTGTATTTCTACTTGCAGCACAGTTTGGCCTCTGTGGAGTCTTCCACAATGCCACCACTTGCCACAGAGTCACATGAGGTGTCACTTCAGCCCGTTGTGATCCTGTTCTTGACCTCACCCCAAGTTTCCATCAGCACAAGAGCCCTGTGCAGCAGGAACATTCTTCCCAATGCCACGGGCCTGTCTCAGAAGTGAGACAGAGTTTAATTTGGTTGAAAAGCTCTTGAGCCTCAGCTTTCCTTTCCTGTGCTTTGAGTTGCATCAGACAACTCCAGCCATCACCTGGTCCCAGCGCAGGGACCTCTGGTAGGTAGAGCCACTCACATGTGTTCTGACAAAGCCAATTTTCATCAGAAAACGTCAGTTCCGATGAGACTGAAGCATTTAATCCCCAAACACTTTAATTCTGATGGCTGGAACCTCCTCGGGGTTTCCACAGATTGGTGGTGGGTGGTGTCAGGTCTGATGTGCTCACTGGAGCCACGGCCCTGGGACAGCGAGGATGCTGCTGGGGCTGGGCAGAGCTGCTGGCAGGGACTGGGATGGCTGCTGGGACTGAGAACTATGGGCTCTTTGGGGCTGAACATTTCCAGTGCACTAGAAACTCACCGTTTTGGGGCTTCTTCCACACGCTTAGGCCCTGGGAAGGACCACAAGGAAAAGGGAGGGGAGGGAAGAAGGGCCGGTCGCACTGACCAGGTGGGGTGGGACCCTCCATGCACTGATGTCCTGATCTCTACATCACCCCATATAATGTTTTCCAGGAGCAGCCCTGACAGCCAGTGTAGGTGGGGAGCTGTCCCTAATGTTTCTACGTCTTTTCCAGGGTGACACCCACCCTGGACCACCCACTGGCATCATCATTCACTGCTGCAAAATGTGCAGAGTGAGCCTGGGATGGCCGAGCTGAACCTCCCCTGATGAGAAGAAAGTGGCAGTGGTCACCTGGGGACAGAGCCATTTCCAGCCAGCCCAGCTGTCTGCTTGGGATGCAGGGAGTCGTGTCCCTTCTCCAGCGGATCCTCTCCTGGAGCCCTGGAAAGCCGTGTCCCCTCTGCTCCCTCTGTGTTAGTGTCACTCTGGAAGCCCTTAATCGCTGCCAGTGGGGTTTAATTGGTGGCGAGAACACACAGGCCCCATTAAAGCCCACGAGGGTGCCAAGGGCTCTCATTCAGGCACAAATGAAGGAGCAATCAAACCCACTTAGGTAATAAAAACAGCTGGAGTCTGGAGGCAACTGCCTGAGGCACCGAACCACATGGCAGGCAGGATGGCCCTCTGCAAAGCCTGCATCCAGCTCCCCTTGGATTGAAAACACCGGGATGAGGCGGAGCGTGGCAGCATTTTATGGGTTAGAGGCAGGAAGCCAGACCAAGGCTTTATGGGTCATCCACGAAAAGCAACTGAGAGATGGAACTTCTTGAGCACAGGCCTAGCTGGAGAGCATCTCCAGGATTATTTTTCCAGTGGGAACGGCAAGCCAGAGTATCTGTGCACTGGCTGTGGATGTCACGATGCCCACAGTATCCCTGGCACCACGGGCTCCCTTGCTGTGCCACGGCACAGAAATGCAGTGTCTGACCACCAAAGGGAGCAACAATAACATGAAGAGCTTTTTGGGTCTGCATTTCTGCCCAGGAATTTATATCAGAAAGGGTCCCCAAAGCCACTGACCAGGCTGGGGTGTCAGCTCTTTGCCTGGAAGCTGGGTTTCCCCTGGAAAGAATTTGTTTTCCAAAGATTCACATTATGAGGGTCTTTATTCAGGGTTTTTATAGGTGAGATCCACGTTTTCATCTCTTTAATCCTGGTTCTAGTGAAACACTTCCTGCTCCACAGGAATTTCTGATGCAGCTGAATGAGAGAGGTGGGTCAGGATTATTCCATTTGTGGAGCAGTTAGGGAGAAAAGCTGGAACAGACATGAAAGGACTACAGGGAGGGGTGCAGAGCTGTTCCATCTTAAGACAGCCAGAGTAGAGAGCTGGCATTCTCCTGGAAGTTCATCCTGCTCCTTGGGAAGTCCTCTGCCAAGATTCAGAGCTGAACAGGGCTAAAGCAGGAACTGTGGAAGTACTTTAGGTGCCTGTGATAATCGTTGCTGTAGAAACTCCTCCTTGTTTGATGCTTCCACATTTTTGCACACCCTGGCTGAAAGATAGGATGGTTTTCCCTGTTTTTACCTCCTCAGGAGAAACCCGATAACTCCTGACTCAATCTGGAGATTTGATATGGAGGGCACTGCCCTCTTCCCTGCCGGGACCAGCACATGATTCCATGCAGGAGGTGGCAGGAGGGTGGGTTCATCCATGGAATGGGGCTGGGAAGGGGCTCCTGTTCTCCATGTGTTGCTGCGTTTCAGTGCCAGAGTGCCCAGAGGTGCCCTTGTGAATCCTCCCGGAGAGTCTCTTCCTCAAAAAGTTCATTGCCAAGATCAAACAAACATCCAGGGCAGGATGCTCAGGGGTATGATGAGGAAAGGGACCCAAGGATGGAGGCTTGGCTGCTTGGAAAAGTCTGTTGATGCACAGGGGCATGGGAGGGATCTGTTCCTAGATGAACACCCAAGACCCGAGGCTGGCTGAGCCTTTGGAATGACCTGGGACAGCTGTTCTCCTGCTCCAACCATCTTTTCAGTGGTTGTAAGTGTGGAAAATGAGATGAGAAATTACCCTGTGCACGTGTTGAGCTCACCCGCCTTGTGTTGCCCTCGGGGGGGCTGAGTTTGTTCAGGTCCTGAGCTTCCTGGAGCTTTGGAAAACCAGCTGCTGAGCCCTCAACATCTGATGGAGTAAATCATCTGATTTCCTCCTGCCCCAGATGACTTGCTGAGTGCTGGACAGAAGAGAAGCACGTCTAGGACTCATCCCAGAGTCCCCAACCTCCTGGGCATGTTCTGGAGAAGGGGCCGGAGTCAGTTCCTTGCAGCAAAATGCAGCTTGGCACGGGTTTGCTTCCTTGGGGAGAGTTCAATCCAGGGCCAGGAACTGCACTGCTCTGTCCAACCTCTGAGCTGCTGAAGTGCAGGAAACGAGCAAAAAGAGGGTGGAGGAGCCACCAAGAAGAGCCCAGCAAAAGGGATTTTGAAATACCCTGACAAGCTTCTGGAGTCATGAGAGTTAAAAAACCTGGGGGTGTCAGCCGGAGAGGAGAGAACAGAGAACCCGGAAGGGACAATTCCCTTCCTCAGGAATTCTGCTGGAGTCTCCGTGGCACAGAAGCCTCCAGTGAAGCTCTGGCAGCTGTTCTGCCCATCACCTGATCCTGCAATGTCTCTGCAGGCAGAGGAGGAGAGGCCATGACTCAGAGCTGTGCCGGCAGAAGGGAGAAGGGAAGAGGCTTCGGCGCTCCTGCCTGTGCTCCCCTCTGGATAGTCAGAGCGTCCTGTCTGGGCCTGGTGGCCTCTGGGACACGTGGGATGCTTTAGAGTACATGAAGGTGGTGTGGCCACTGACATGTGTCTCTCAGGCCACCAGGGACAGGGCTTTCCTGGCAGCACCGTAGTGCTGATGCAGTTCTTCCCCAGGGAAGACTATTCCAGAATTGGGATTCAGCCCTGCAGACTCTCCTCCATCCCTCTGCATGAGCCACGTCCTACATGGAGCTGGTTTAGGAACAGTCTTGCTGCAAATTTGGTGGCTGTGCCTGAGTCTGGGGCAGCACCGGACATGGTGATAGAGGTTTTCAGTCTCCTGTCACTGGATCTGACCTTTCCCCAGGCAGGTCCAGCATCAAGAAACTGTCTTTGGTGGTTCCCTTCTGTCCCTGCCCATGGCAGGGGCTTGGAACTAGACGATCTTTAGGTTCCTTCCCAATGCAAACCATTCTGTGGTCTTTTGGGGGTCATTTCAGCCTCTCAGGTAAGGTGGGGCTCAGGTCAAGGGCTCAGGTCAGGATTTTCCTTTCCCTGAGACACTCGCTGACCCTGCCTCTCCCAAAGATGCCTGGCAGGGCCCCCATGAGAAGAGACATCTCAGAGGATGCAAAGCAGATCCTAACCTGGCCCCCTAAAACACCTGCACTGCGTATCATCACCGTTATTGGGGCTGGATTTTCGGGGCTGGATAAGCACACCCTGTGCCCACATTTGCCCTGAGCATGACCGAGCACCCTCCCGTCCTGCATCACCCCCAGGCAATGGGGCTCCCCCTCCATCAGCCCCCTGCTCTGCTGGGGCTGCCGGCGCCGTCCCACTTCTCCCGTGCCTTTTGGAAGGCAGCCGGAGCAGCCGGGTGGTGCTGCAGAGCTCCCCTTGATCCGGCAATCCACCGAACTTCACCTCCACGCACTTTTTGCGGGGACGGCAGCCGGGCTTGGCGGCAGGAAGGAAACACCGCGGGCTGCGGGGAAATTCGCACGCGTGGGGGAATGGGAAGGATGGAGGGGCAGCACAGACAGACGTGGAGCCCGTGGGACACTGCCCAGGAGGATTTGGGGAACGAGACGGGGAGATCCAGTGAAACGGGGGAAAAAAATTAATTGGTGAAACTTTTCTTTATTTAGTTGTTTTTATGTTTTTTAACCCAAGGTTCTTCCCTTCAGAGGGAGAGGAGGCGGAGGAAGGTTCCTCTTCAGGCACGGGCTGCTCTGCTTCCCAAAACCACCCCGGTGGGAACCAGCCCGGAGCAGCGGGCAGGGCGGGCAGAGGGTGGGCAAGGGACGGGCAGGGCTAGACGGGAGCTGATCCCTCCGACGGCATCTCCGCGAAAGGGGTGACAGGCAGAGCGAAGCACTCGGGGGGAACTCGGGGGATGCGCAGAGGGGCGGGCATGGGGGGCTGAGCCCCGGCTTGGGGGCGTCAAAGCGGCGGCGGAGAGTTCACCGACGGGCGAGGGGAGCTCTGGGNNGACCTCCCCAGCCCCTCCCGGTGGGCGGGGGGCGGGGGGGCCGGGCTATAATGCCATTGATGCCGGGCGGCGGAGCCAGACAATACCGCGCCCCCGAGCCGGGTGCCCGGAGCGCCCTGCCCTGCCCTGCCCGGCCCCGCTGCGCTCCCACCATGATGTCCATGAACAGCAAGCAGGCGTTCAGCATGCACCCCATCCTGCACGAGCCCAAGTACCCGCACCTGCACACCAGCTCCGAAGCCATCCGCAGAGCCTGCCTGCCCGCCCCCCAGGTAAGCCCTCCGGCCGTGGGTTCCGCACCCGCCGGCTCTCGCCAACTTACTCCGCTTTCCGTCCGGGTTTGGGGTTCGTTTGAGTTCCGTGGGGTCCTTTCCCCTCCTCCCTCCCCCGTGGCGGCGGCTGTTGCGGGGAGGGGGTTCTGGGGCGGCCGGAGGGCGCGGGGCGTCGGTGCCGGTCGGGGGAGGTTCAGCCGTCCTGCCCCGCTCCGCCTGCCCGCCGCTGGGGCCGAGAGGGGCTGCGGGACCCCCGACGGCTCCGTCCCCTCTGCGGCTGCCTCCTCGTTTGGGGAGGTGGGTACCCGACTGGGAGGGCGAGTGCTCGGGGTCTGGCCCCGCGATCCTTTTATTCGAGGGCTGCGGGTAGGACTCGGTTCACGTTACCTGTCCCCGGCACCGCTGGCGGGGCAGAGCGGGATCTCCGTCCCGCTGCTTTCCTTTAATCCTCTGCCGCTCTTTCGGTTTGTTTTCGCTCCCACTTTTATCCCCCACCCCGAACCCTCCCTCCAGATCCAGGGGAACATCTTTGCGGGTTTTGACGAGACCCTGCTGCGGGGTGCCGAGGCTCTGGCCGCCGTGGATATCGTCTCGCAGAAAACCCACCCCTTCAAGCCGGATGCCACCTACCACACCATGAGCAGCGTGTCCTGCACTCCTACCTCGTCCTCCGTCCACCTGCACCACCCGTCCGTGCTGACCACGCACCATCCCCACCATCACCACCACCAGCCCTCCCAGGGCCTGGATGGGGAGCTGCTGGACCACCTCAACTCTGCCCTCCCGCTCGGAGGGGTGCCGGGCCCCGACGTGGGCTCCACACCTTCGCACCCTCACTCCCACATGTCGGCCATCAACCACATGGCCCACCACTCGCAGCCTATGAACATGTCCCACCCCCACGGCCTGGCTTCCCACGCTGTCATCTCCGGCCCGGAGACGGAGACGGACCCCCGGGAGCTGGAATCCTTCGCCGAGCGCTTCAAGCAGCGGAGGATCAAGCTGGGGGTGACCCAAGCGGACGTGGGCTCCGCGTTGGCCAACCTGAAGATCCCCGGCGTGGGCTGCCTTAGCCAAAGCACAATCTGCAGGTTCGAGTCCCTCACCTTGTCCCACAACAACATGGTGGCCCTCAAGCCCATCTTGGAAGCGTGGCTGGAGGAGGCGGAGAGGGCTCAGAGGGAGAAAATGACCAAACCCGAGATCTACACTGGGGGGGACAAGAAACGCAAGCGCACGTCCATCGCCGCCCCCGAGAAGCGGTCGCTGGAGGCCTATTTTGCCGTGCAGCCGCGACCCTCCTCGGAGAAAATCGCCGCCATCGCCGAGAAGTTAGACTTGAAGAAGAACGTGGTGCGGGTCTGGTTTTGCAATCAGAGACAGAAGCAGAAAAGGATGAAATTTTCTGCCACCTACTGAAGAAGGGGCCAGGAGGGCAGCGGTGTGGGGGCGCTGCCCCTCCAACCACCCCGCAGCCATCCTGGTGCCCCGGCCCCTCTGAAACAGGCAGGGTTTGGGGTTCTCGGCTTTATTATTATTTTTTGGGAGGTTAAAAAAAAATTGGGAAAAAAAAGAAAGAAAAAAAAGAAAAAAAAAGGAAAAATAAACCTAAAAAAGGGAAACCCGCCCAAAGCAAAGCGAACAGTTTGGTGCCCCCGGGCGAAGTGGCCCCGCTGTTCTGACTGGTACAGACTGCTTTTGTAGATAAAACTGAAAAAAAAAAAAAAAAAGATGGAGAAAAAGGAAAAGACAAAAATGAAAAGGCCAAGGGGGAAGTTTTGGGGGTGCCCGGAGTCGGGGTAGCAACAGCAAGAGCCCGGCAAGTCTTTGTTGCAGCCCCTCGCCCTGTCCCGGCTCGGGGGCCGTGGCACTGCTCGCTCCTCNACACACACACACACACACGCACCTGCATGGTTTTGTTCGCTCCCCCGCTCCCCCGCAAACCCATCGCGTTTTTGCAGTACCGTTTCTGTTTCTACCTCATCGGCTAAATTGAAAAAAAAAAAAAAAA
>VWZG01012807.1:92324-145995 GCA_013396735.1 Grallaria varia | reverse complement strand
ACGGAGCGGGGGGTAGCTAGCCCTCGCCGGCTCATCCCGGAGGGTTTTTCCCCCTTCCCAGCCCGGTACCAACCCGGACCCGGCGTGTCGTGGGTCGCGGGTGGTGTGGCCCCGCAGCCCCGGGGATGCTCCGGCGGGCGGGGGTCGTTGGCGGGGCCGGGGCAGCGCAGCCCGCAGCGCCCGAGCCTCCCGCAAACGGCGGCGGGGACGGAGCGCGACCCTTCCCCGCCACCCCGCGCTCTCCGGCTGGGGGACACCCCCAGGTAGCCCCTGCCACCCACCCCGACTGTCCGGGCTGAGGCTTCAGCCGGCTCGGGAAGGGCCATTCCCCCCGCCCGGCTCCGCAGCCGAACCACCGAAACCCCCGAAACGCGTTGCAGTCGCTGGGCAGGCGGGCGGGGGGCGCAGAATGGGGGGGTCTCCTCTGTTCAGGGGGAGCAGAACCTGGGGGTCCGCTCGGTCTCGAGGACACGAGGAAAAAAGATTAAAAAAAAGGTAAAAAGATGCCATTCTTGTTGCGTTTATTTGCTTGGGGGTTTGTTTGTTTATTTTTATCTGGTCGGGTTTGTTTGTGGTTTTTTTTGTTGTTGTTGTTTTCTTTTTGTCTTGTTTTGTATTAGAACTTATTCGGAGGCGGAGATGGGGGGACGGCGGGAAATATACGACGCATGTCACGGTGTTGAGTCCCGAGAGCCGGGACCCTGCGACTTTTAGAGCGGAAACTCAAAATAAAATAAGAGAAAATCAAGTAAAATAATATAAAGTAAAAGAAAAGAAAATAAAAGAAGAGAAAATCAAGTAAAATAAAATAAAGTAAAATAAACTCATGGAATTAAACGAAACAAAGTAAAATGAAATCAAGCAAAAACCAAACAAAACCTAACCTACCAAACCAAACCAAACCAAACAAACACCAAAAAGAAATAAAAAAGCGAGGGAGGGAAATTGTTCAGCGCCCAAAATAACTGTGTGGGAGCTGTTTCACCTGGGCAAGCGGGGCCGGCCCCGCGCTGGCCAACAGAGCCCTGCCCTGCCCGCGCTGGAGGAAGGAGACACTTCCACCACCCCGTCCCGCACGCCCATCCCGCACGCCCATCCCGCACATCTCCGTTTATTCCCGGGAGCTCCCCGAACCCCAATCCCTTTGTTCTTGCGCTCCGTCGCTGTTTTTTCCATGCGGCGAAAAGCGCATTTTCATAAATAGACCTTGGCCGAGCGCTGCCGATGAAACTTTAATGAGGCGGGATGCTGAGTGCTGCCCGCGGGGGGGGCCCCGACCCGGCTCCGCGCAGCATTAANCCCGGTGCCCGGTGCCCGGTGCCCCCCGCTCCGAGATGATCGCGGGGCGATGCAATATTTATCAGTCGCGCTCATAAAAACGCCGAGTGGGTATTTCCCAGGCACAAACGCGAAGCGCTGGGCTGGGGAGCCGGAGCGGGGTCGCCCGGGGACCCCCCCGCCGGCCCCTCCACCAGGTAAGGGGGGGCTCCCACCGGGGGAAGGATGGGCAGCCCTGGGCAAGGGGCGGCGGGGCTGGGGTCGGCAAGGGCGGCCAGAGACACCCGGAGCAGTTACAGGGCTTGGAGAACTATCTCGTGAGCCCCAGGAGACCGGGCAGGAGACTTGATCCTGCTGCTTCGGCTCCTGCTGTTATCCCTGCTCCCCTCACTGCTCCTGTTTCTGCTGCTGTGCTCCTGTTTCTGCTCCTGCTCCTTCCCTTCCTCCTGCTCCTGCTTCTACTCCTCTTTCTTCTCCTGCTTCTGTTCCTGCTCCTGTTTCTGCTCCAGCATCTGATCCTGCCGCAGCTCCTGCCCCTGCTCTTGTTCCCATCTCAGCTCCTCCTCCCGCTCCTGTTTCTGCTCCTGCTCCTTCCCTTCCTCCTGCTCCTGCTTCTACTCCTCTTTCTTCTCCTGCTTCTGTTCCTGCTCCTGTTCCTGCTCCAGCATCTGACCCTGCCGCAGCTCCTGCCCCTCCTCTTGTCCCGGTTTCAGCTCCTGCTCCCGTTCCTGTTCCTGCTCCAGCATCTGATCCTGCCGCAGCTCCTGCCCCTGCTCTTGTTCCCATCTCAGCTCCTGCTCCCACTCCTCTTTCTGCTCCTCGTCCTGCCCCAGCAGCACCTGCTGTGCCCAGGCTGGTATGAGCCTCTGGGATGAGTAAAGATGAGTCCAGGAGGGGCTGGAAAAAAACCCCTTTTGCTTCCCCTTCCCCTGCTCCCGAATATCCACTTCCTGGGCACAGGGCAGGCAGAAGCTGCTGGTCCCTGCTGGTGGCAGGTCTGGGGGCCAGGACCACCCAGGGGCAGGTCCCAGCCTTGGTCCAGTATCTCGAGTTCTGTGTCCTTGAGGGTCTCTCCTCCTGCCCTGGGGCCCAGGCTGGGCACCCCAAAGGACCCAAAATCCCTCCTCTCTGCAGTGCACCTGGCACAGGGTGAGATGGTTGAAGGCACACGGTGAGGTGGGAGAAGGCAGAGGATGAGGGGGAGAAGGCACAGGACGAGGTGGGAGAAGGCACAGGATGAGGGGGGAGAAGGCAGAGGATGAGGGGGAGAAGGCACAGGACGAGGTGGGAGAAGGCACAGGATGAGGGGGGAGAAGGCAGAGGATGAGGTGGGAGAAGGCACAGCCTGAGGAGACCAAGTGAGGGAAGGAAAAGAAACACACACAGGGGTGTCGGGCACTTCCTGTGCCTGGAGCATAAAGAACATCCCTGAGCCCTGATCCTGGACCCGAAGCAACGCTAAACAAAGGGAATATTGATTGGAATTGACACAGCTCTCACCATCGGGTTTCATTTGAGGTTTGATGTGTGAGAGAGTCTTGAGGTTCATCAACCCTCTCGCTTTGGTTGCAGGTGCACCTTTACAGGTACCTGTCCACCCTCCACTGAGCTGGCCCAGAGCTCCTTCAGAAGGTGACAACCACCTTAGAGGACTTTGTTCCTCATCTGTCCAAGTTGATGGTGTCCATGGGGTGGGCCAAGCCTTCTTTCTCCTTTTCCCACCCTGGTCAGGAGATGGTGCACCTTGGGAACTCAACAGCGTCATACCAGCTAATTCGCCAGGGATTTATTTGGGATGCTTTCTGGGCCTACAAAACTGGGGTGCAAAGGTGAGTGTCAACCTCTGGGCTCCAGTGAGGGTCACTGGAAAGGGACCAAGAGGCTCACAGTGCAGTTCAACTCTGATATCAACATCTGACTTGGGACCCAGAGGCACCTTCATCACCTTAAAGCCTATAAAGATGCTGAATGACCAGAGGGACACATTATATATGGGGACATGATGGTTCAGTCCCACTCCTGATGTTGCAAAGGCTTCCCAAGCAAAGTTGTCCACCAGTTCTGGGCTGCTGAAGCTCTCAGACATCAGTTCTGGGTTGCTGAAGCTCCCAGGCACCAGTTCTGGGCTGCTGAAGCTCTCAGACATCAGTTCTGGGCTGCTGAAGCTCTCAGACATCAGTTCTGGGTTGCTGAAGCTCCCAGGCACCAGTTCTGGGCTGCTGAAGCTCTCAGACATCACTTCTGGGCTGCTGAAGCTCTCAGACACCAGTTCTTGGAGCTCTGCCCAGGGAGCCCTGGGAGCGGAGCTGGTGCTGTAGCCAGGATCACTTTCCAGCGAAGTGCTTATTCCCAAGCTGTTTGCCACCATGTAATTCTCTTTTATATTACCTTTTCTTGCTCTAAAAGCCAAGACCCTCCAAGAAATTGGCCATCTGAGCCTCCTGTGCGGACAGAGACATGAGCCAGGCCAGTGTACCTGTGCCACCACCCACTAAAACACACAGGGGTGTGTTTTAAGTTATCCAGGCCTGAATGGGAGTCTGATGACTCCAGGTGAAAGCAGATGTGTTTGAAGAAATCCTTGGGGAAGCCCTGCCTCTCCTTTAGCTTTTAGAACAATTTAGGATGGTCCATGGCTGTAAAGCTGCACCAGATCCCCTTCACCCCACAGGCACAGGGAGCAGCTGTGCTTCCCCAGAGCAGGGTGACAGCAAATGGTGCCACCACAACCCTTGTGCCCCAATAAATCCCATGACCAAGGGGCTCATTTCCCCAGTGGGAAACAAGGCAAAGGGGAGCATCAGTTGGTTCCACCTCTTCACCCATGTTGCTCATAGTCCTCATACAGAGTTTAAAGGATGTGGGGAGACAGCAGGGTGGCCCCTACCACCAGCCAGGCCAGCAACAGCAGCAGGCACTGCCTGATCCCAGAGGGATAATCCTCCAGACCAAAGGGAGAGATGCCTGAACCCATCCTTCAAATATTAGTGGCACGCCACAGCTTTGCTCTCAGCTCTGGGTTGGGATTAGAGAAAATGCTCCATGTTCTTTAAAAGATCCAGCCTTTGAGAGCAGGTACTGGGTGCCCCCGCTCCGGACTTTCTTCTATTATTCCATGTGTTTTAGTGAGGTGCAGAGCAGATGCATTTTTAAAGATGCTTGGGGTAGGCTCTGTTCCACTACAGGGAAAAAAGGAGTAAAGCCTTAATTAGGGGCTTCATCAGCGTCCGAGCAGGGAGGAGGAAAGCCAGGGGTGAGGGGGAGCCCAGGAAGAAGGCTTTGGAAAGAACTTGGGAAATGTGGCAAAAAAAAGGGTGTCACATGGGGTAAACCCCATTGCTGGTTGCAGGGTAGGATGGGGGAAATGGCCTCAGGTTGTGCCAGGGAAGGTTTAGGTTGGATAATAGGGAAAAATCCTTCATGGAAGGGACCTGGGTTTGGTTCCTTTTTACCCACGTTAAAGAAATACTTACACTAATTTAATCCTGTACTTTTCCCAAAGTCTTTATCTCTCCATCCTTAATCTAGAGGAACAGCCCTCCTGAAGCCCTGAGGGAACAGCTCCTCATTTTTAGCTGTAAGTTCTAAGGAAATGCTGTGGGATTTGGCTTTGGATCCTTGGGGGAATCCTCATTTTCCCCACAGGGAAACTCACAGGTGATTTCAGAAACTTTGGGATCCTGGCTATAGAAATATCATACATAAAATCTGTGTTTCATCTGCAGCATCTCACCGATGTTCCCAGCAGCTACAGGAAAATCGGAGCTCTGTGGATAAAGTGAAAATGTCAACTAAGAACCATGTTTTATTTATAGCAGGCAAGGAAGGTTTTGGGTTCACACAAGGAAAAAAGTGTGTGCTTGTATAAAATCCTGCTCCACCACTCTGTGGCTACCCAGCTGCAACCTGGGAATGCAGGGAGTCTGTTCTGCAGAGGGTGTTTTGGTGAAACAGGCTCAAGCTCACCAGCAGAAACGCTGCCTTATCCCTCACCAGCTCCAGGAAAGCTCTTCCCAGGCTCGCTGCAGGATGAGCCACGTTTGCCTCTTCCATAAACCAGAGCACCCAACTCAAGGAGGAAATTCCTTGCCATAGGATGGGGGAGTATCCACCGCGTGTGGATCTGTGATCTATCCAGGCTTTGAACCGGTTCTCAGCTCCAAGAGAAAAGTTCAGTGCAGGCTTTTCCCTTTTCATCAATATTTTCGCCCCGTCCTTGGAGCCCCAAGGAGATCAACATTAAGGATCCTTAGATAGGAAATGACAAATTCACCATCCCCTTTTCAGCCACTAAAACATGAACATGGGACTGGGTCACGGTCCCACTGGTGGAAGTGGGAGTTCAGGGCAGGAATGTTGTTTTCATGCAGGCACCCAAATCAGTTAATTTCGGGAGTAAAATTTGGGAGGCCCCTTTCCTCCCTCTGAGCCACACCAGGAGTGAGCCTGTTCCCTCTCACACTTGCCCTTTGACTTTCTTCCTCCCCCCATCATCCTCTCCCTCCATCCTCTCCATGGTTTCTCCTGCTGTCCTCTCCTCCCTCTTGCCTAAGCACAACTGTCCATCCATGCAGTCTGTCCTCGCAGCTGGTCCAACCCAGTTGCTCAAACACTCTCTCACATCTACTCCAGCTCAGCTCCTCCAGTGTCAGGGCTCTTGACCATCCCATCCCACGGGAATGGTGGCACCGTGTCCCGCGTCCTCCTCTTATGTTTCCCTCCCAATTCTGCCACCCCAGCCTGCCTGGCATGGGGGACACTCACCCCTGGGGGGTTTCCCTCCTGCTGGAAGGGCCATTTTCTCCCTCGGAAGGACCCACCAGCTCCGACCTGCCTGCGGAGGGAGTGGGTGCTGGAAGCGCTTGCCCTCTGCTCCTCTGCCCCACCTCCCGCAGCAGGAGCACAGGGCAGACAAAGCGGGGCTGAACCCAGGGCATGGAGACACTGCGGGAGGGAGCCCCGGGCTCCAGCCTCTCCCATGAGAGCCCCGAACCTGCCCGCGGGGAGCTGGGAAAGCAGCACAGCCATGGGCTAATGGCTTCTGATGGCTCTTCCCGGAGATGCTCCCATCGCCTTTGCCCGGGTTTCTCCCTCCCAGGCTGTTTCACTCCTCAGCTCTCGGAGCGCTCGCCACCTCGGGGTTCTCGCATGGATTTTTTCTTAGCCTGGCTGTGCTCTTTAGTTCAGATCTAAGCGAGCTTTCCGAGCGTGCTGCTGGACGTCTTTATTAAAAGACACAGTTTAAGTGGAGGGGGTTGGGGGGTGCTGCTGGGGAAAGAGGGGGATGGATCAGCTCTGGATTCACTCTGTAGCCAAAACCATGGGAATCTCCTGCTCCACAACTGTTCCCAGTCCCCGACAGCTGCGCAGTACAGCCAGGCGGGACACGGGGTCAGTTCTCTGGCCATGACTAATTCGTCCTGGAGTGCAGCCCCTCTGCTTGGTACCCTTGTGCTGTGTCTCCTCGGGTGTGAAGGCAGGTGGGCAGACAGGGACACGGCCCCGAGGGGTGTGAACAAGCCCCGGGGAGGGGGCAGTGGGTGGCGGGCAGGCTGCTGGACGTGCTGGGCTGTGCTCCCCACGGCTCGTGGAAGGAGCCCAGCCCTGTGCGAGGGATGAAAATTGGTCAGTCTGTTCATGAGAGCGGCTTCCAAAGGGGAGGTTTCCCTCGGGAAACTTGCGGGCCTGGGTCAAATTTTGTTCTCAGATACCTGGAAATCGAGGCAATCATTCCAGGCAGGACTGACAGCGCGGAGATTCCTCTGGGAATCCCTCTGCTCAGTGCCAGCAGCAGCACCCACCGGTGCCTGGCCCCTGGGAGCAGGGGGGGAGCAGGATCCCAGTGCCTGGGTGGGACCTCCAGCACTGACTTTGTGCAGAAGTTGCCTGGAGCTGTCAGTGGCCAGAGCGGTGAGGAAAGCAGGTTTGCCTTCCATCAAGAGCTGTTTTCCCATCCAAACAACACACCGACCAACCCAGAGGGCTCAGACACAATTATAGACTTCTCCTGGTGATGTACCTACCCTCAAGTCCTCGCCAAAGGTTCCTGACCTTCTGCCACCCCAAACTGACCCTGCACTCCGGTTTAGACATCCTGTTTTCTTGGCTTCTTGTCTGGAAGAGTGCTGTGGAGCAGCTGCCTGCCCTGCACCAGCAGCAGCTGCATTAAGCCCTTCTTTTGCTGGGGAAGTGGCTGATTTTTCCGTGCTGGCTGCGCATCCCCCCTGTGAATGACTGGCTGCTGTAAGGTACTGACTGAGCCAGCCACATGTTTCATGATGTCAATTGTAGTTCAGTGTTAATTATTTATGATAAAACTTCATAATGTGCTGTTAAGTGGGCTGCAGGATATTTTGGTTAAATTAAGGAGACCTGAAAGCTCCCTCTGCAGGGTGTTGCTCCTCGGGCCTCGCTGAGAGCAAAGGTTCAATTAGAGCTCAGGCGCTGTGGCCTCTGCCATGGCCTCCGATTATTGAAACCATGGGAGCTCAGAGATCAATTCAACAGCTCAGCTTCGGGTTTCCAACAGTCAAATTCTAAGTCAAGTGCTTTCCAAGAAGACTTGGTCTAGTGGAAGGCCTTCCTGTCCATGGCAGGGAGTGGAACGAGATGAGCTTTAAGGTCCCTCCCAACACAAACCAGTCTGTGATTTTATTACTTCAAAGCAGGTTCTGCAGAGTCTCCCCGAGCCTGCAGACCCTGAAAGAGGCTGTGTAGATCGTGGGATCACAGAATCATTCAGGTTGGAAAAGACCTCTAAGGTCACTGAGTCCATCTGTTGAAGGGCCAGTTCGCTCCCAGACTCTCTTCCTCATTCCTGAGCGGGTGCCCTGGATTTTAGGGTTTTACTCCCACCTAATATGGTGCTTCCCAGGAAATAGTTAAGGAGCTGCCTGCAGGGCCTGGAGCTCTGTTTCTCTCTTTCTCTGTTAATGGTGCCTTGCTCCATATGTTGGCCCACGGGTCAGCCCCAACATTCCAGCTCCTACCTGGGAAGGGGCCAAAGCCACGAGGTCCTCTTGGGGTGGCTGGGTGAGTGCACCTTTCATCGATCCCCCGGCACACGGGGCTCCCTCTGTTCCCTGCGAGGCCCGTGGGGATGCAAATGAGAAAACCCGCAAAGCCCGTGGGGGAATCACCTCTGCAAACCCCTCACAGTGGTCTCTGTGCTCTAGCAGAGAGCACCACACCCAGACTTGTCTCCAAGCTCTCTAAGGCCTGCGACGGGCAACAACGTGTGCTGCAAAAACTTATTACAGCCCCTGAAGACCCTTCCATGTTGAGCAGCTTCATGGGATTTGCTTTCTGCCCCGTTTGACCCCTGGTCCTGCTGCATGGTCAGTTATTTCTGCAGTCCTGTGAGGCTCAGAGGAGACCCTCTGGGAGGTGCCCCACATTCCCTGCGTCCCTCACCTTCTGTCCACAGCCCACAGGTGAGCACAAACTCATGCGATGAGAAGAACAACCCCCAGAGGGTCCTTGACACGATGTGTTAACCAGGAATATCTCCGTGCAAGGTGTCAATACTTTGTGAGTGGCTTTGCAGGTCCATGGGTTGTGTCAGTTCTCACCTGGGGAGAAGATTGACTCTGACATTGAATTAGGGTTCTCCACAGCTCTGACACAGAGTGGGAGGGAGGAGACAACCTCCTAGTACCTGGAGATTAAAGGCTTTTATTGCTTTGGGCATTGTTGAATAATATTTTAACCTACATAAGTCCCTTCCATTCCCAAGCCCTTTGCCATTGAAACCTCACCTCCAGGAAACACCGTGTCCTGCTCAGCTTTGGCCACCCAATGTCACATGCTGGGTGTTTGCCAAGCCTTGAACTTCCTTCATCACAGGAGACAAAATCGTGTCATTCAGCATCAAATTTTAGTGCCTGCATGAGAAAGGGAGAAAGGGGCTGCTGTGGTGGGAGCCTCAGGAGAGCCCCAGCCTGGGAAGACGTGGAGTGCCTGGTTCACCCTCTGCTTTCAGGTGCACAGCAGATGGAAATCATCCCTCCTTTTCTCACCCCTGAAATGCAACTCAAGCCACCACCTCTCCTGATTCCTGATTCTCTCTTGTTTTGTGATTTCAGAGGTGATGCCCAAGTCCGCTGTGTCTGGCTTGGAGTCCAGCTCTGGGAGCATCCTTCACCCTGCTGGCACGATGGAGCAATGGTGACTTTCAGGGCCTGACTTCTCCCTAGTGCAGAAAGAGGTAAGCTGGAAAGGAGTGTGAAAGCAAGACAGGAGCTCCTGTCTTCCTCTGAGGGACTTGGTCCTGTTAGAGCCACGTTGGGCCGGCACAATTCTATGAGGGCCTGGAGCCCAGGCATTGAAAAGGAGACAGGACAGTGTCTTGGGTTCATTGGGGACCATCCCAGAAGACCATTTCTACTAAGTCATATGAGAAGCAGCTGAGGGAGCTGGTGGGGCTCAGCCTGGAGAAAAGGAGGCTCAAGGGGGACCTTCCTGCTCTCTGAAACTCCCTGACAGGAGCAGGCAGCTGGAGGGGGTCAGGCTCTGCTCCCAGGGAACAAAGAACAGGATGAGAGGGAACAGTCTCAGGCTGGGCCAGGGGAGCTCCAAGTTGGACATCAGGAGGAATTTCTTCCTGGAAGGGGTGGTCAGGCATTGGGAGGGGCTGCCCAGGGAGCTGCTGGAGTCCCCATCCCTGCAAGTGTCCAAAGAACGACTGGATGTGACACTCAGTGCTCTGGGCTGGGTGACAAGGTGGGCATTGGGCACTGGCTGGACTTAATGGTCTCGGAGGTCTTTTCCACCTTCAATGATTCCATGATTCTATGACTCCTGTACCTGTCCCCAGCATGGCAGCCTTTCTTGTGCATGTCATTTTGCTCAGCTCAAAGTCTCAGACTTCTCCTTCCATGGGGAACACCCCATGGAGCTCCCAAGGTTTTGAATCCTTTGTCATGGGCTTTCCATGGGAGCAGAAACTAATCAAGCAAAGCATGGCATGTTCCCAGCTGGAGAGCAGGGAAAGAGGATAAAATAGGGTTTGAATCATGGAATCATGGAATCATTTAGGTTGGAAAAGACCTTTAAGATCATTGAGTCCAACCCAGCTCTGAGGAAACTTCTTTCTTCATGTCAGTCTCACACTCCTTCTCCAATTGTTTCACCCCTTGGAGCACCTCAAGCCTGGGATGAAGGAGTGGAGGAGTAGCTCCCACATCTCTCAGCAGTGTCATCTCTTAACCTCAAAGGTGAGACATTTCTAAGGTGGCATGATGACCCAAGACTGCAATCATAGACTCGTGGGGCCTCAGTTGGTGTTCAGAAGGACTGAATCCATCTGGAGACAACAGGAATCACCCCCCTGCAGGGATCTTCAGGTGTTCCACACAGACTCTGAAGCCTTGTTTGAGAAGCCGATTGACACAACTTTGCCTGAAGAGGCATTTTGAAGTCTTACCCAAGCCGTGCTGCTCCTTCCCATCCTCCCTCCATTTATTTCCAAGGTATGGGATTGATGTGCTTGCTGCACTGCTGAGGAAGGAGGGAACATCCCTCTCCCTTGGCTGGTGGATCAATGTCCTTCCAGACCAACATTCATGCCTTCATTTTTTGCCAGCCTTGTTGTTTTCCTGCTCTTTCCACTGCCAAGGAAACCCCTCGCTTAGGAAGGGTTTGGGTCTACATCGTGAGATGAGACGTCCTCTGTGCAGATGGGCACATCTGCAAGACACTCAGATCATGGGTTGGGTGGTGGGATGGACTTGCCCATGGTGCCAGTACAGGGCCTGCTGGTGTCTCTACCCCCCAGCAATGTCCTCATGCCCACCTTCCCCACTTCTTGTTGTGCCATGAGATACTGGCACCACAGATGTCCAACTGCCTGAGCACCAAAGTTTCTGGGAATAACAATCCCTGGAAGCATGGCCAGGGTCATCCCAGAGGTGAGATCTTAGGCTTTAGACTGGCAGAGAACAGATGTTAGGAAGGACTAGATTTAGGATTAGATATCAGAAGGTAGTTCTTCCCTGTGAGGGCGGGCAGGCCCTGGCACAGGTTGCCCAGAAAAGCTGTGGCCAAGGCCATCCTTGGAAGTGTCCAAGGCCAGGTTGGACAGGGCTTGGAGCAACCTGGGCTGGCGGAAGGTGTCCACTAGTTCTAACTGGAACTAGATGCACTTTAAGGTCCCTTCCAATCCAAACCATTCCATGATTTTATGAAAGGAGAGGGGATGACGCAGTGATCCCACTCCAGGAGGGTACCAGGGACTTTGACCTGGCTTGGGAAGGGCAGGAAAAGAGGCGAGGTTGCCCTGCCAGGAGCAGGGGTGGAAGGGAAGCCACTTGCCTGCCTTTTTCTAAGCTCTGTCACACACAAAGGTCTGGTGGCTGTGACAGGTCACGCTTTTTGCTGGACGAGGCTGGAGTCAAGTAGTCACTTGGATGTTAGAAGCCATGAACACCAGGAGAGAGGATTTGATAAAAACCTGCTCCTGGGTGTCTTTCCAAAGGTGGATGTGAGGATGAGAGAGGATTTGGGTTGACAGGACTGACAAGGAGTCATATTGTGCTCCCAACACCACCTTCGACTCCAGCAGGGCAGCTCCCTCCTTAAAAACAATGAGCACCTGGAAAGCCAGCCCAGATACAGAGAATACAAGAATCCACTTAAAAGGAACAAGGAGGGAGTTGGGAAAGAGTGACTGGGCACTTTGCAGGCAGTGGAAATGCAGTTTGCCTCTGCAATGCCAAGCCTTGATGGCTCCATTCTGCTTTGTAAGGCTCTCAGCTCCTGCGGGCTGGAGCCAGCTCTGGGAGGGCTGGGAGGGAGGGAGGGATGTGGCCTCCTGCGAGGCACTCTGGATATTTAACTGAGTCAAAACTCTCCTCTTCAGAGGCCTGAATTCTGCTCTAGGTTATCGTGGCAGTGGATGTTATCACCGTGGTGCTCCTGGTCCTGCTGCAAAAGCACAGGCACGGCCTCCATGGGAAGTTTTTGTGGAAATAATAAAGCATCCAGGAAGTTTTTCCATGCAGAGACCTTTCACCTCTATGGCTCCCTTTGCAAAAATCCTTCTTAAGTAGCTTAGAATCAGAGAAACAGAGTTGAATGGGACCCACAAGGGTCATCCACTCCAACCCCAGCCCTGCCCAGGACATCCCAACAATCCCACCCTGTCCCTGTCCCATTGTCCAAACACTCCTGGAGCTCTGGCAGCCTTGGGGCTGTGTCCACTGCCCTGGGGAGCCTGGTCAGTGCCTGACCACCCTCTGGGGGAAGAACCTTGTCCTGAGATCCAACTCAACCCCCCGACACAACTCCAGCCGTTCCCTTGGTCCTGACACTGCTCACCAGAGAGAAGAGGCAGCAATTTCCCCTGATGGCCCTGAATCATCAGCTCCAAAACCTTCCTGGGAATGAAAGATCTTCAGCAGGATGATGCCAGGGGAGGGTAGCTGGGATGGGGAGTGTTGGGGGACTGGAGCTGCGGGCTTTATTTACTACGTGGTACCTCAAATCAGGGTATTTGCTGGTCCCAGGCTCTTTGGGGGTGAAAGAACCCCCTGAAATCACCCTGCTGTCCCCCTCCTGTCCTCATTGCATCTCTAGGTGGGGACATGCCCCCAGAGATGTGTCTTCAGCATGTCCACACCACTGTGGCCGCAGTTTCCACCACCAAGCCAGAGCCCAGCTGGGGATTGGAGGTTGCAGCCTCAGGAGGTCCATAGTCATGGAGGCTGACCCAGTGGTGGCCAGCACAGGAGGAGACTGGTGGATGTGCCAGCTCTGCCCAAGCCTGTTGAGTGAGCTCTTTCCTTTCCCTTTATCACAGAGATGCTCCTGGTCCAGAATCTGAAGTCCTGGTTTATCCCACTGAATCCCGAACCTCAAAAAATTATGGATAATTGAGGAAAGCAAGGCAAAAAGCCTCCTCTGCCCACTGCAAAACGAGGGCTCCCTTCTTTACCCTTGGCTGGGAGAGGGTGAGGACCTGGGCATTTCTCCAGCTCTGCTTCCATGATGGGCAAACCTTGGCAAAGTTTTGGCAATTCCGAGTCCAGCACAGGGACCCCTCTGCCTCTTACCACGTCCAGCTTCAGAGCTCTCCTGGCTCCTTCCTACAGGGATATTGGTGTGACGAGTTTGGGTCACGGGCAAAGGCAGCCCAGGAACTGCTCAGTTCCAACTTTGGTTGCACACTAGCAAATGGCAACTGCTCCAGCAACAGCTCCTGGCCAGTTCCTACCACACCAGTGGAAGGGAACACATTCCTACTTCCAGCCTCAGCTCCCACCATGTCAGATGTGTCAGCTGCTTCTCATTTTGGGGAGTTCTTGACTTTCTTTATTTTTTTTTTTTTTTTTTTCTTTTTCCTCCAGCTTTTCTCTTCCTTCTTTTTTCTTTTTCTCTCTTTTTTTTTTTTTTCCCTCACCCCCCTTCTGGCCCCCCTTTGCAGCCTCTGTTCTTCATCCATTATTTAGGCTTTTCTGACTGTAACAGCAACACTCGCCTTGTATACCTTGTGTGGGGTTTAAAATATAGATAAAAGCAGAAGGTCGGACTTGAAACACAGATTCTGACGGTTGCTGCTGACTTTGTCTGGAAGCTACAAAATCTGGAGCTGCCTGTGCCCAGTGATGGTACAGTTGAGTTTTCTGGGGTTTTAGTTTTGTCGGGTTTTTTATCTCTGGTTGATATCCCTGCAAACTATCTTGGCATTTGATGCTTTCATTCAGCCTTTCAGTTTCTAAAAGTTCTGGGGCCTGGCTGGCTTCAGGATGTGCCAGGGAGTTGGAGTCGTGGAACTCCTGCTTGGAGGCTGCAGGTCTAATCCTGACCCAGCACAGCAAATACCTGCTGTTCTCCTGTCCGGAATGAGCTGGGAAGGAGTGGAGGTGCCTCCATCCAGCATCCAGCAGCCTCTAATTGGCACCTCTGGTAGGAGACTCAGCAAAGCCCAGGACTTTCCCTTTCAATTATAAATGCCCACGTTCCTTTTATGTTGCTTTCTTCAGCTGTGGAAGCGATTGGAATTTGAGGACAAATGTTTGTGGGAATTAAATTTCAAAGTCAATGTGTGAACAGTGCCAGAAAACATAAAACACGTTTACTATTTGAACGGATGACAAGGCAGGAAGGGGCTCTGTCCAGCCCAGGGCAGGGCTGGAGCCCCCATCGCTGGAAGGATGTACAAGCCATGCCATGGATGTGGCACTTGGGGACAGGGGTGAGCGGTGCCCTCGGCAATGCTGGGGGAACATTTGGACTTGATGATCTTCAAGATTCCTTCCAACCCGACCTGTTTTATGATTCTCTGAGATGGGGCAGCAGGTGATGGTGATCCTCAAAGGGAGTGCCCATTTTTCCTGTCGGTGAGATCCACGTGGGTCGAGAAATACACTGAAAAAGATCTGGAATTGCTCTCAGGACTGGCTGAAGAGCCGTTTTAAATGAAGACATTGGTGGAGCAATGCCAGGGCAGGAGACTGATATCCTGGGGTTTGCCTGCTGGGAGGTTAACGGGGCAAATTCTCTCCCTACACAGGGCATTTCCAGAGAACAAAGGGATTGTCTCACTTCAAAACAGACCCAAGACTCTTCCAGCCACCAGCTGGAACAGGAGCTCTCTCAAGAGCTGTCTATCTCCATGACCGAGACCTCCAGCTCGGTGGAGAATCCCAGACTGGTTTGGGTCGGAAGGCACCTTAAAGCCCACCTAGTTCCAACCCGCTGCCCTGGGCGGGGCCAGCACTGCCAAATACCCAGATCTTAGGGTGGATATTGCACCTTGGAGGATGTGCAGCCGGGCTGCAGGTCTCGGGCTGCAGGTCTCAGCCTGCTCTGTGCCAGCAGCCACGCAGCCCAGGTGGGTGTTGCAGTGGCAGGTGGTGTTCAGGCGGCTCCGGAGCCCAGCTGGCACTCCCCACGAAAGTGGTTTTTTCCATTCTAGCCCAAGGGAAAATGTGTCTGTCAGGATAAGAACAGGAAGATAGGAAGGAATTCTTCCCTGGGAGGGTGGGCAGGCCCTGGCACAGGTTGCCCAGGGAAGCTGTGGCTGCCCCTGGATCCCTGGAAGTGTCCAAGGCCAGGTTGGACGGGGCTTGGAGCAACCTGGGCTGGTGGAAGGTGTCCCTGCCCATGCCAGGGGGTGGCACTGGATGTGCTTTAAGTTCCTTTCCAACCCAAACCATGCTGGGATTCTCTGATTCTCTTCTATGATTCTAAGGCTGGTTTCCTTCTAGGCACTGTCCTTATCCAGACAGGATCTGGAAAGAAAGAGAGAAGGGCTACAGGCTTTGTGTCTGCAGTACATCCCTCAGCACCCTCTGGAATCCAGTCGGGCAGTGGATTGGGGCATGGATCAGTCAGTGCTGTCAGGGAATGGCTGGTGAGGGATGGTCCACGAACGAGTCCATTGTCGAGGAATTGTCCTTTTCCTCTCAGCTTCCTGAACGTGGAGCATTTCCTTCCCTGGAGGTGTTACACTGAGCTCGAGGGAGAAGATGCACAAATAGGAACATTTCCAAGAGCAACAGGAAAATAATTGAATTCTGAAGGGAGACCATAACTGCCCTACACGGGTTGAAATTGGCCTGTTCTGGGTTTAGGGGGCCTTTAGGAAGAACATTTCCAGGGAGGTGATGGAGTCATCCAGTGCTCTGGGCTGGGTGACAAGGTGGGGATCAGTCACAGATTGGACTGGATGGTCTTGGAGAGACTTTCCAACCCCAGTGATTCCGTGGCTTTGTGATTGAGGAGCATTTATAAAGCCCATGAGGTGATAACTTTAATTCATCAACAGGTTGGCCAAGCCAGGTCCACAGTTTGCTCTTCCCAGGATATTAAAATTCCAAAGGAAATCAATAAGACTTCCAATAAACCAAGGAATCATGGCACTGGTGATCAGAAGTGATTAAGCTGACATCACCAAACTCAGAAAGTTTTGAGCTAGGAGTATGGGACTCTTTATCTCTACAAATGTCTCCCTTGAAATCCTACTAAATTCCTGCCCTCAGTGGCAGGCTGGCACGGAATAATTATCCATTTTTAAAGTGCCTCTTTCCACGGATGTTCAGGACATTTGGGACTCCCTTTCCATTCTGATTCTTGGAGCGTTCTCTCCTTGACACATGCAGCTGGGTGACCACCCCGTGCTTAAACACCAAAATACAAAAATGCCTGAATGTCCCACTGCTCCTGGAGGGTTGGATGAGATCTTTAATCCCCAGCGGTCTGGGAAGGGAACCTGGAATTTTTACCAGGAGGGTTTTCCTCCGGGTTTGGGCAGCAAACGCCCCGTGTCCCAAGTCCAGCCTCTTGCTTTCCTGCTGCTCCTGATCCCGACAGATCCCGAGCTCTCAGTGTTCCCACGGATGGCTGTGGGGTCTGAAGACGCCCCAGTCTAGGCCAGATCCTCTGCCTTCAATAATCCCTCAGAAGCCCGAGAGTTACTTTTGTTTTCTTCCACCGACACTGTCCATTTTGCCATTGGCAAACATCGATTTTCCACAATTCCCCGAAGCCCTCATAAAGCAGCTGCCAAAACAGCTCCCTCGTGGGCCAGTTCTTTTATTTGTTGAACAAAAGAATCATCAACATTGTCTTCGGAGCTGCTCGGCGAGCGGAGCCTGGGACCAAGATTCCGAGCTCCCTCTCCTGGCTGCCGGATCAAAAGGAATAGCTGAAAAGTCCCACACCTAAAAATCAGGATTGCCGGGCTCCGGCTGAAGAAGGAAGAGCCCTTCCAGCTGTTTTGCAGACTTTCAGATTCCAGCATTTTTCCTCTCCATAAAATGTGCTGGAAAAATGCTCAGGTGCGACATTTTGGAGAGAAATAGGACTTGGAGCTGAGCCTGCTTTTCCTTGTCTCTCATCTATCACTATTAGTGAACAGATCCCAGGGGGGAAATCACACCGAGGGGCTCTGCAGGAAATCCACGGTTTTCTCTCGCCAGCTATCGATGGAATGTTGCTCCACGGGGAGCGAAGCATGGAAAAGGAATGAAGAGAAAGGTTGGGATGAAGGGTCTGGATCAGCCTGCCATGGGAAGTGACCGCTGAAGGTCAGACCATGGAGGACTCATGGGTGGCTGTTGTGGAGAGACAGTGTCAGCAGGGCCAGTGGAAGGCAACAAGCAGCGCTTGGGGCTCACAGCAGGAGAACTGGGAGCTCTGCTGTCTCAAACACTCCAAATCTCCACCTCGGTGTCCATGAGACCTTTGCCATTTCCACAGCAGGGCTACTGTCCTCCCTACTCAGTGTTGGGTGGTGGCCGGTGCATGCTGCAAACTGGGAAGTCTGGTTCCGGTCTCGAGTTGGGATCCTGGAGGAATTTGGACTGACAAGCTCACGGCTCTGCACTTACACGAAGGGGTAAAAGCGCCAATGGATTTTGAAATAGAATTGTGAGACTCGTGTGCGCGCTCTCTTGCACCCTCGGTGAGCAAATGCCGACCACAAATCCGATTTGGAACATTCGAGAAGCCCTGGAAAACTTTTAGTCTCCCCACAATGCAATTATGTGACTCTCCAAGTTGGTTCAGGTCTGGGGAGAGTAACAGCACTTGCTGTCCTTCGTAATTATAGGATCAATAAATCATGGAATGGTTTGGGTTGGGAGGGACCTTAAGGACCACCTCATTCCACGCCCCTACCATGGGCAGGGACATTTCCACTAGATCAGGTTGATCCAAGGCCTGTCCAACCTGGCCATGGACACTTCCAGGGGTGGGGCATCAACTCCCTGGGACACCGAATGGGTTTGGCTGACCATGCTCACCCCAGCAGTCCCCATGACGTGTTCCAGCTGCCTCCCCTCCTCAGCCTCCACAGCCAGGCAAAATCAAGGAATAAGGAAGTTCCCACCACACTCCAGGAAGGAATGCCATTGTCCTGGGAGCTGTTTAGAAAGGGTTCAGGCCAGGACACTGCCTGGATTGTCCATGGCACAGGTGAGCCACTGCATCCACCTATGGGAACCACTGGCCATCGCTGACCACGAGGCATCAGTCTTGGCACGGCTGGAGGATGGGACTGTGCTCTGCTGGTCTCCTCATGTGCATCAACGTACACATGAGTAGAGAAGACCACTAAGGCCTTAATTAGACCTGTGAACTCCTTTGCTCAAATCTTTTATTTCCTTGAAACAACTTCACTGCCTCCACCCTGTTCTGAAACAGGGCCTGGAAGAATGAGGAGAGGTGCAGACAGGTGATGGGGATGGCCAGAGGTACACGGTGGCCTTCTGGTTACAGCAATCAAGCTGCTGTCCTTCTTCTGTTAGTTTTGGGATCCCTGTGACATATTCTGGCCACAAATCCACCCACTTTTCTCCTGCCCAGTAACCCGCACCTCTCACCCCTTCTCTTGCCCCTGCGACAACTCACCTGTATCCACCTGTTTAACCTCCCTGAGCCCATCTCAGGAGCTTTTGGGGCAGAAAGGACCCAATGAGGAGTGTGTGAGATAGACAGAGGTGGAAGTTTGGGAGAGGGATACCTGCAGGTCCTGGAGGTGGGCTCAGGCATGGCAGACCATGGCGCACCTCCTCTGTCTTCAAGACAGATCCAGGGCAGGCAGGCCAGGGGGTGGATGCTGATCACATGGAACAGGGAATATCCTGTGATGGAAGGGACCCAGAGGTATCACAGAGCCCAGCTTCAGACCCTGCAGAGCACAACGCCAAAGACATGAGCTCCAACGCCCTCTCAGAGGTGTCTTTCATGACCAAATCCTGCCTGAGTGGGACTTGTTCTGACAAGAAGGGATACGAGCTTTGTGGCGCGGCGACAGCGGCTCAAAGGAGGGAGAAGCTTCCTCTGTAAAAGGGAAAGGAAAGCTCAGCAACAAGGTCACCTCCACTGCCTCAGGCGATCCGGGGGATGACAAAAGTTTCCGTGTAGCACATCAGCAGAAGACAAAAGCCGTCCCTGGAGGGCACAAAGACAGAAGGAGCGAGCAGCAGACAAGAAATTTAATGTACAGAAAGCCACAAGGTTTGCTGCCATGTAAGGGACACGCTCCTGGGTGGATCATAGAATCACGGGATAGTTTGGCTTTGATGGGACCTTTAGAGGCTGTCTAGTCCAACCCCAGGGTGGGGGCTGCAGGACAAAGTAGCATAATGGATCACAGGAGCCTTGACCAGGATTTCTCAGAGCCATCGATGCTCCAGAACTGGCACCGAGTCCTCTTGAGTGCTGGGGATGGGAAGGTGGCCAAGTGGCACCCAGGGAACAAAAGTAATTGTGGGAATTTGGATCTCATCTTCAAGTGCACAGCCCCTTTCCTCTCTGCCCGCACCATGTGAGTCCATTAGGGATGGATGGGAATTTGTAGGGAACAAAAACACCATTCCAGTGAGCCTTTCCCAGCACCTGAGCTGCACCGCTGACTACACAGGGAAACGGTTTGCCTTTGTCTAGGAATCAGATTCCTTCTCTTTCCTTCTCAACTTGTGGTTGTCCCTTTCCACAGGTCCCAGAATTTCTAAAACCAGAAGGGTCAGGTCGACTCCAGTCCTTGGAGAAGTGTGAATGGCCTTAAAGCCAATGGCCGAGGTGCAGACAGGTTCTGATGTGGGAGAACAGCTGGGATGTGCACAGGTTTTCCAGAGACACGAGGGAAAAGAGGATGGAAGGTGCCCAGATCCCTGCTGTAAGTTTTAGCAGAGCAGAAAATTGGGCATTCTTCGGTGCAAAGTGCCTGGCACAGGCAGAGGAGCTGGGAACACCTTCCAGGGCAGCATTGCCGACTGCACCAGGAGGGTGCAGCTGGAGTGGGAGTCCTGGGCACACAGGATGGCCAAGGCTCATCCAACCTCTGCACAGAAACAGTCTTGGAGGTTCATTCCGTGCTGCAGAGCCAGGAGTGCTCTGAGGGCAAAGGGGGGAGTGAGGAGAAACCCAGCCTGAACCCCACATGCTGCTGAGACATCCATCCCACAGCCAGTGCCTTCTCCAGCCTCCCGGGGCTCGGCTGGCTCCGGGCTCACTCCCAGCACAGAGTGATCCCCTCCCACTGGTGTCCTGGGTGGGTGCAGCGTGTCAGCACAAACGTGCCTGCAAAGAAAAGGAGCTTTGTGTTTTCCTCTGGGAAATCCAGAATGGAAGATCTTACTCCACAACCACCCAGGGAAAACTGGGAAAGGCAGGATTTGCACAGGGGAGCTGGATTCTGAATAGCTGGATTCAAGGGAATTCATTCAGGCACCTGGATGTCTACGGAGCACTAAAGTTCTCCCATTCTTTCTCATCCCCCACGTTCTTACAAAATCCCTCTCCTGGGTGCCTGATGCTCCTGGGATTCCTGAAGATCCCAGCGTGGAAGAAAAGTGTCTTTCAGCTCTGAAGGAGAGTTAGAGTGATGTGTGGGCAGGCTGGGAGCTGGTGCCACAGCAATATCTCCAGCGAGGCAGTTGCATTTCCCCTTTCTATCACATGCATTTAAAAGCTTTTAAGAGAACGATCCCTCTGCTGGCAAACCTGGAGCTGGGCTGTTCTTTGGGTTCTTAAATCATTTTAAAATATGGAGCAATATTGGTTTAAAAGCCTTTGCTCTCCCCCGGCTGCAGGAAACCTCAGTGCAGCTCAGCAGAGCTCCCTGCACTTGGAGGCACCAGCTTGGGGCTTTCTGGGATCCAGGGCCAGGCACTGCCTGACAGTGACAGCACGGTGGGACAGGCAGGGAGTCTCTCCCTATGTCATTCCTAGACACTCCCAGGGCTGCATACCTTGGATTTGTCATTTAGTTTATCAGACCTCTGTGCTCAGGGTAGGGTTTGGATTTGCTGAGCTGCTTACGGATAAGCCTGGAAGGCTCAGCTGCCAAATTCCCCTTCAGAGAGCGGATGTGCCCCAAATTCCCAGTGGTTCAGGCAGGGCTTTGGCGTCAGGCTCTGCCTTCATCCTGCCATCCTCACCCACGCTTGGGTTTCAAGGCCGGGTGATCCCATTCTCCCACTTTATCCTTAGTGTAACACCCTGCCCTGTGCCCTCAGCGACAGGAACAGGGGAGGTGACCTGGGGACGTTGGGAGGACAGTACCCCCTCTCCAGGGACAGGAGGGCATCTCCTGTTTCATCTTCCCCTTGCCAAGATCTGAAGCTCTTGGCTGTTGACAGACAGAGAGCACTGGCATTGCTCATCCTGGAGAAGGGAAGGCTCCAGGGAGACCTCAGAGCACCTTCCAGTGCCTAAAGGGGCTCCAGGAGAGCTGGAGAGGGACTTGGGAAAAGGGATGGAGAGACAGGACAAGGGGAATGGCTTCAGACAGAGGGCAGGGTTAGATGGGGTATTGGGAAGGAATCCTTCCCTTTGAGGGTGGGCAGGCCCTGGCACAGGTTGGGCAGAGAAGCTGTGGCTGCCCCTGGATCCCTGGAAGTGTCCAAGGCCAGGTTGGATGGAGCTTGGAGCAACCTGGGCTGGTGGAAAGTGTCCCTGCCCATGGTAGGGGGTGGCACTGGATGGGCTTTAGGATCACTTCCAACCCGAATCATTCTGCGATTCTATTATGTGGGGTTATTTTTTACTGTTTTGTTCTTTTCCTGGTGGGTCTATATCCTGATTTCCTGGGGCAAACCTGCTCTCTCCCACGGAGTCGGGACACCTGAGGGGTGCAACCTGTGACCCTGGGAGCAGGAATGCCGAGCTGGCTCAGCCGTGCAAGGCCCTGCTCCACTGAGATCTCACTCCCTGCAGGACTGGAGAGCTGGAGAATCCCATTGCCATTTTACATCCCATGTTTCCACTTCCTCAGATGACAGAAGCCAAAGCTTTATGGCACCGGAGCAACAGTTTGTCAAGAAACCCACTGTGATTATCGGGTGGAAACAGCATGGAAAGGAGAAGCCCTGAAGTTTAGGGAGGGAGAGGAGGAAGAGGACATTTCTACCTGCCTTGCAGGGACTGAGGACCACACAGCACAGGGGGTGCAGAGGGTCTCTCCTGCTCATCCCCGGGGTTTCCCATCCCACAAGGTGTTTGCTGAGTGAGGAAAGACCCCCCACCTTCCCATCCTTCCCATCCTTCCCATCCAGAAGGGCTCCGAGCTGGTCCATCTTCCACCCGAGCCCACCCTGAATCGCTGAACTTTCTCTGGCTCAGCCGAGCTGCTGCCAGGGATCCTCCCCCTCATTTATCTGCAGGATCAGTTGTAGCCGTATTGATTTTTCCTGCCTCCCTCTCCTCGCCGTGTTTGCTTTCTGAATTATGCAGCGGTGCAGTTTTTCCTCCTCGGGAGGAGCGGCTGAGCTGCGGAGGATCAATTGAGCCCTGCCATAGTTTAATCAGGAATCCCCAGTAGGAACCAGGAGAGGGAAAGGAGAGGGGAAGACAATGAAGACAGGGTCGATCAATCCAGTACTGGTGCAAAGGAAAGAAAGGGAAAGAAGAGAGAAAAGGGTTGAATAATCAGTCAGTTTTCTTCATGCAGTCCTCAGATCCCCCAGACTCAATCAATAACCAACTTTGACAGTCACGGCTTCAGAAACAAACTTTAAACTCCCCCCCCCTCCGAACTCAAATAGTGCTGTGCTTTATAGCATGAGAATGGCCAGCAAAGACACATAGAGGGGTAAGATTTCTTCCCCTTCTTCCTCTTCCCTTTTAAAAATCCACATTATGAAGGCTGCCTGGATCTTGGCTGAGCCGAGATGAAAGGGGAGCAAACAGGGCTTTTAGTAGTAGTTTTATTGTTGCAATTATTTTGCCAATAGTAATGATTTCAAGACAGGACAGAGGATCTTTGATGATGTGCTGGGGACATGGAGGGGTGGACATGGAGCTGCTGGATTTGTTCCAGCACTGCATGCAAAGCTGGGGGATGAAACCCCACAGATGCAACAGAGATTAGTTTAGAACATGCAGATAAAACAGTTGAGGCACAGTTGAGGCACAGGGACCACAGGGACCGTCTGGATGTCACAACAGCACATGGAAAAAGGGTGTTCTGTATCAAAAGCAGTGTGGCAGCAGGGCCAGGGAAGATTGTTCCTCTGTGCTGGGTGCTGGTGAGGCCCCTCTTTGAGTCCTGGGTCCAGTTCTGGACCTCTCAATTCAAAAGGACATTGAGGGACTGGAGCATGTCCAGGGAAGGGAACAGAGCTGGGGAAGGGTCTGGAGCAGCAGGAGTGGCTGAGGGAGCTGGGCGGGCTCAGCCTGGAGGAAAGGAGGCTCTTGGGGGGGACCTTCTGGCTTCCATAAGTCCCTGACAGGAGGGGAGAGCTGGGGGGGGTCAGGGTCTCCTCCAGGGAACAGGGACAGGAGGAGAGGGAACAACCTCAAGATGCACCAGGGGAGATACAGGTTGGACATCAGGAGGAATTTCTTCCTGGAAAGGGCGGTCAGGCATTGGAAAGGACTGCCCAGGGAGGTTTGGAGTGCCCATCCCTGGAGGTGTCCAAGGAATGACTGGCCATGGCACTCAGTGCTCTGGGCTGGGGGACAAGGTGGGGGTCGGACGCAGGTTGGACTCCGTGGTCTTGAAGGTCTTTTCCAACCTCAATGATTCTGGATTCTAGGATTCTATATCCTTATTATATACCCATTTCCCTCAACACTGTGCCTGGAAAGCTTAACCAGACTTCACACCTCGTCAAGTCCCCCCAAGCAGGAAAATTAATTTCACAAAGTCTTTGGAGATCCTGCTCCATCCGTGCCACCCCTTACTCCCGGGAATCACCCAGCTCTGCCCTGCACTGCCCTGCTCTTCCACCCCATGGCAGCCAGCCTGGGGCTTCACTCTGTGCCCACCACCCTTCCTTGGAGCTTGGGGGGCCAAGGAAGTTTTCCAGGCTTTGGAAATCAAACTGTCTCAGAGTGGGAGGGAACTTTCCTACCTTATTTCTAGAAAGGTAGACCGCTTCTGGATTTTAATTTCAAACAACTCAGGTCCAGTTCAGTTCTCAAAGAAAGCATTTAGTTCTGGAATCTCCAGACCTGAAGCAACCAGCCCATCATCTGAGGACCAGCAGCATGCAGAGCGTGGGACAGGCATCCCTGCAGCTCCACTCCTGGGTTTCCGTGCCAATGAGAGATCCAGGTTGGATCCATAATCCGTATGTGCAGGACTGGAGCCCACAGTGGCACCAAAACCTCAGGTAAGCTTGGCAGGCATGGATGGAAGGTCTGGATTATTGCCCATGCATGATTCGTGTCCATATCAGGAGCTCCTATCAGAAGACAACTGAATTTCCTACACTAAGGATCTTGAAATCAGGACAAACCTGTCTTTCCCCAAAATCATTTTAGCCAAACAATCTCTGGTTTTGGTGACAAAAGTGCTGGAAGAGGATCTTTTGCACATTTTAGAAGAAAAATTGATAAAGATAATAATTCTTTCCCTTGTCATCCATACTGGCCTTGACAACCAGGAGTTATAATAGTCCCATTCTGCACTTCCCATAGTACAGGAACTAATTCAGTTCCTCACCCTCTGTATTCACCTTTATTCCTGAAATTCCTTGCCCCAACGGCCTGACTGCAGCCAACAGGTTCAGAAGTTACTAATGAGAAGGGCAGGGCCAGGCAGACACAAGGTCAAAAGTGATTGATGGGAGGCCAGGACTGGAAAGAGAGTGGAGCCAGCAGAAAAACAGCTCAAATAAAATTATTTTCCTGATTAGACTCGGATTAATCTTAAAAAAATAAATAAAAAAAAAATAAAAATAAAGCCAGTTCCGAGATCTCTGTTTCCACCATCATTTACCCTGTAATTTTATGGAGGGATCAGCACAAGGATACAGTGATACAACACAAGCTGTAATAATTAACACTTTGGTTAATAGGAATGGAGGTACAGCTCAGGATGGAAGGGATGGAGGTGCAGCTCAGGATGGAAGGGATGGAGGTGCAGCTCAGGATGGAAGGGTTGGAGGTGCAGCTCAGGATGGAAGGGTTGGAGGTGCAGCTCAGGATGGAAGGGATGGAGATGCAGCTCACTCCTGGCACTTGTGATGGTTCAGTCTTTGTTGTTATGCAGACTCCATGGGCTTTTCCAAGTCATCCTTCCCTCTCAGCTCATTGCCCAGTCCCTCTACCAAGGGAAGGTCACCTCCAAGCCATCCTGGGAGCATTAAACTCTGGATTAAAGCTGACTGGGCAAAGCAGGAGGCCGGGCTGGTCCTCCAGCAACATTATGGAAGTAGATCCTTCCTTGCCTCCTCCCAGAAGTTGTTCCACATTTTCTGCTAATAAGGGCACGGGGAGAGAGAGAGACAGAGAGAGAAGAGGAGAAAAACTGCTCTAAATTATTCATCAACAATATCATTATGTGTCATAACAGTGTATCTGTGATGGGAAAGAGTGAGTGTGGCAGGGGCTGGGGTAGCACAGTCCAGGCTGCACAATAGCGAGAGCTGATTAAATATTGATGTGCACTAATTGGCTACAGGGTTTCAGGACAGCTTGGGCTTTGTTGGGATCATTTGTATTCTTGCTTTGGAAATGGACCCCCCCCACACACACATAAACCCAACATTTTTGTGTGCAAGTCTTCTCCCTCCTCCTCCTCCTCCTCCTCCTCCTCCTCCTCTTTTCATCCTCCCTCCCCTCCCTCCCCTGCCTCCAGTCCTCCCGATCCCCCTGTGTGTGTACAAATTAACATGATCTTAACCTCTCCTGATTTTCGACAGCGCTGACATGCTGCCAACACCTCTGTGCAATTAGGCTAAGCTTGCAGAGCTGCTTTTTGGTGCGGAAAACAGGCCTTGCCCTCCCGGACTGTCCTCTCTGGGTGTCTGTGCCTGGCCTCTTCTCTTCGCCCTTTTCCTGCCTTTGCTCCCAGAGCAGGTGGGAAAATCCTCCCCAGGCATTTTTTCCATCTGGAATGTGCCAGATCTTGTCTCAGAGCCTTCGGTGGCTTGCAGCCCAAGATCTGAGGCCAGCCTGGGAGATGCCAGCAGGGTGAGGAGGAGTAGCTTGAAGTTTATAGCTCAGGTCATTTCGTGGTTTAACTTGAACGTCACAAAATCTCCAGAGCTTGGGCTACTTCTCCCACAGCTCCAGCTGTTCCCGGAGTCTCCAATCTCGTGTGACCCCCACCTGCAGTGCTGCCTCCACCTCTGGGATCCCCAGGATAGGAAGGACATGGAGCTGCTGGAGAGAGGCCAGAGGAGGCACCCAGATGGGCAGAGGGATGGAGCAGCTCTGCTGGGTGAATTGGGATTGTTCAGCCTGGAGAAGAGGAGCTTTGGGGTGACCTCATTGTGACCTTTCAGAACCGGAGGGGAACTCACAGGAAAGATGGGAGGAGATTCTACAAGGGTCTAGAGTGACAGGACAAAGGGGAATGGCTTCCCTCTTCCAGAGGGCAGCGTTAGATGGATGTTGGGAATGAATTCCTGCCTGTGAGGGTGGTGAGGCCTTTGGAAAGAGAAGCTGTGGCTGCCCCACCCCTGGAAGTGTCCAAGGCCAGGTTGGAGCAACCTGGGCTGGTGGAAGGTGTCCCTGCCCATGGCAGGGCATGGAACTGCATGAGCTTTAAGGTCCCTCCCATCCCAAACCACTCCATGAGTCTCTGATTCCGTGATCAACCCCATGTCCATCAGCAGGTTCCTTCTGCCGCTCCCCTTGCAAACGATGAGCACTTGCCACAACCTCATTCCATGGGCTGTTCCAAGCCAAAACCCCCCACACAAACACTGACTTTTCACCCTTTCAGGACACCCCACTGAGCTTTATGATCGACCTGGGGTCTTTTCACCCCCTGACACCCCAATAAAAGCCAGGCTGAGTTGTCTGGAGCCGGCAGCTGATCCCAGGAGAGCAGCCTCTGAGCAAGAGACACTTCCTGCAGTGCTTCATGCTCTGCTAAATCCCATCATCCAGCCCTTTGGCATTTTCAAGATGCTGCTTGCAGACAAGAACATCCAAATGAACATCCCCAGTATCAGGCCAGATGAGCCAAGGACCTTGCTGAGGAATTAACTGGGGCTGGTGACTTTTATTCAGTTCTCTAAGCTCCTGTTTTTGGATAGTTATGATTAAAATTTTAAAGAAAGAACGACACGCATGATCTGCGCCATCTTTCAGCTGAATGGCTGAGAGGTGTCGTTTGGGGAAAGGTGTTTGCTAAAGGTATTTCCCAAGCTGCTTTTAAATAAATCAGAGGGCGCAGAGTGAGGTGAGGACTGGCTGGAGCACCCCGTGTGCCTTGGTGTGTGCTTTGCTGAGCGTCCCTGACGATGCCCAGTTGAGTTTTCACTCCGGGGAGACCAGACAGGACTTCCCCGAGGGCTCTGGTTGATCCAGCATAGCAAGGAGATGACAGATGTTAACAAGAGGGTGGCACAGCGACATAAATCGATTTGTAGGACCAGACCTTGGAGTCCACATTCATTTTGACTGAGGGTTTGCTTCCATCCAGCTGAATGAGCTGCTTCACTTTGATAAAGTGCATTGAAATAGGACTGGGGAAATGTGGGCTCATTCTTGCCTTTGTCACAAGGTCCCGAGGGGGCCCAGACATGTCTACATTCCTTACATTCCCTAGTATTTATCTTCCTTGAAAAATCTGGAATATCTATGGGCCAAAGCTGAGCTGTGCCTGATGGGGTGAGGAGTAAGAGCCTGAACCAGTTGGACTGATGGTGAACTTGGCATTAAGCTGGAGGAGGGCAGGGTTAGGTGGGATATTGGGAAGGAAATTGTTCCCTGTGAGGGTGGGCAGGCCCTGGCACAGGGTGCCCAGAGAAGCTGTGGCTGCCCCTGGATCCCTGGAAGTGTCCAAGGCCAGGTTGGACAGGGCTTGGAGCAACCTGGGCTGGTGGAAGGTGTCCCTGCCCATGGCAGGGGGTGGCCCTGGGTGGGCTTTAAGGTCCCTCCCAACCCAAACCATTCTGTGATTCTATGATGGTTCCACCTGCATGTGGAGGATCCCAGACTTCTCTTGTGACAGATGGTAGGAGCCATTCCCATGTCCAGCCAATGCTGGTTAACATGGAAAAGGAGGAGGCAGGAGCTGTGCCTGTGAGGGACTCGATGAGCCACCGGCTGAGCCGGGGGATTCCTGAACCTCCTGTGCTCTCAGGATGGACCTTGGCCTCTTTGTTCTCTTTGCTTCCATGACCCTACTCCTTCTCCTTTGAAACCCTTTGCATTATTCCTTATAGGAATAAAACAAAACAAGAGTTTAGTTTATTTGTTTATTTATTTAGGACTAGCCCTTCCTTTCCCTTCCACTTCAAAAGGGGCCACGTGCAAGAGTCTCTGGTGGATCCCACAACGTGGGGAGATGGAGGAAACAATTGATTATCAGAAAGGAGCCAAGCGAGATGAAAACCAGAGTGATGGGATTCATTTTAAAGGGGAACAGGCCTATCTCAGAGACTAAACTGTCATCAATTTTTTATTAAATAGAATCTTTTCAATAGGCACAATGAGCTTTTCTGTCCTCAAGTGTTTACTTATGTTTTCTCTTTCTTCCCTCCATGTCTGCTCACTGACGGTGCCTCCCACAGGGGGAGGTTCTGCTTTTCCTCTTTCCTTTGCGCTCCGGGGTTTGGTAGGAGGTGTGGGGTTAAATGGGGACCTGCTCCACCAAACATTGCCATGTGCCCCTCAAAAGTCCTCTCCTCTTTGCCACTGGAAAAAAGACAAGAGACAGTGGGAACAAGATGAAACGAGAAGTTCAGACTGGATATAAGGTCTAGTTTGAATATCAACAAAAAAATTCTTCACTTTTTCAAGCCCTGGCATGGGCTGCCCAGGGCAGTGGTGGAGTCACCATCACTGGAAATGTTCAAAAATCATGTAGATGTGGAGCTTGGGGATGTGGGTTGGTGGTGGGTCTGGAAGTGCTGGGGGAATGGTTGGACTTGATGATCTTAGAGTGCTTTTCCAATGTTAATGAGTCCATAATTCTACATATATATATAATAATCACCCCAGGGTTCCCCAGGGAAGGTGGACAACCAGCAAACACCTGGTGGACAAAGCCCCTGAGGGTCATAGCAGACCCTCATTCAAGCAAGAGCTGGACTGGAGACCTCCTGAGGTTCCTTCCAGCCTGAATCATTCTGTGATCCTGAGAAGTAAAGCCAGGGAGACCCTGTGATGCCCCTGGCAGTGAGGTGGGCACGGCTGCCATCCTGCCCTGCATGGCCCGTGGTTGGTCAGTGTGACAGTGACCACAGCTCCAGGGGGAGGGCTTGGTCTGAGGAAGAGGAGAAGAAGGAAAAGGCTGGAGCTTGGTCTGGGCTGTAGATAGGTGAGGGAGACATGAGTTGTGTTGGCATGACAGGGGAAAGGAGCTGTTGGTGAGACCTTGAGGAGAGAAGAGGAGCAGGGGACATCCCAACCCTTAGAACAATTGGGAAGATCATGCTAAGTCTTGCTGGAGGCTCCCTTCTGCCTCAAGGCAGCCACCCCTGGGACCCCAGGAGCTGCAGGTGTGTGGGGACAGCAGAACAACTGGCTGATGCTTCCCAAACCACGGGGGAGACAGAGATGGTGGCACGTTTGTGTCGGAGGAGCAGCTGCCAGACAGGAGGTCCAGCAGGTCGGAGCAACAGGACAGGTGAGCCTGCAAAGCAAAGCAGAAGGCTGGAAGGAAGGAGGCAGCAACCAGGGGTGGGAAGGGATGGAGAAATCAGAGCTGGGCAGGCAGACTCATCCAGTTTGTTTCCAAACAGCTCGAGATAAGAGTGGGCGAGATCTGGAGCAGCTTTGGGCTCAGTTGGCATCACAACATCACCGGAGAGGCCTTAAAAGTCACTTTCCATGTCCTATAAAATATACATATAGTGCAGCTCCCCCACCTGACTTGGCACCACGTTACAACCTGTACAACAACTCCGGCTTCTCCTCCCAACCTCTGCCTCGTTTCCTGCTGGGATTTCTTTATTTCAGGTTTAGAACAGGTCCCAGCACCTGGGCAGCCCCAGCGTCACCCAGCACTGTGTGAAGAGGTTGGCAGAGTGGTGACAGAACTGGGACAGTGTGGGAGGGGTTTTGATGACCCCCCTGCACCGAGGTGTGTCAGAAGAGCTCGACACGTCCCCATTGGTCTGCAGAGACAGCTGTCCATCTGCAGTGGGCTGGCATCCCTATGGATGGCTGCATCCCTATGGATGGCTGCGTCCCTATGGATGGCTGCATCCCAAGGGATGGCTACATAGTGGCTGCTGCCTTTCAGACTGTCCTGTGTCAGTGGACAAAAGAAGACCTGTGTGGGTGACCATGATTTTTTCCAACACACACTTTGATTTACAAACCATCCCACTGGTTTCCTGATGCCCGTGAGTGCCACGGAGCCACCCAACCTCTGAGTCCCACCTGCCTCTGCCACCACCAGCGCAGCCTTTGCTGAGCGTGGCACAGATGGACACAGAATTGATGTGCTCGGTTCACTGCTAATTGCTGATTAGCGGGGACTTAATGAGAGAGCAACATCCGCTTGTGTTCAAACCACCCAAGTGTGAGGAAAGCTGCGTGGTGGCAGGTACATGGCTTCCAACTGCCAGAGGGCAGGGTTAGGTGGGATATTGGGAAGGAATTCTTCCCGGTGAGGGTGAGGAGGTGCTGGAATGGATTTCCCAGAGAAGCTGTGGCTGCTCCTGGATCCTTGGAATTGTCCAAGGCCAGGTTGGATGGGACTTGGAGCAACTTGGGCTGGTGGAAGGTGTTGGGCAGGTGATGGGAATGGATGATCTTTAAGGTCCCTTCCAAGCTAAACCATTCTGGGGTTCTGCGATAGGGATCGAGCTGAGTCCTTGCACTGGCAGCTGGACAGAGGGTCTG
Source organism: Grallaria varia (assembly GCA_013396735.1). Classification (NCBI taxonomy): domain Eukaryota; kingdom Metazoa; phylum Chordata; class Aves; order Passeriformes; family Formicariidae; genus Grallaria; species Grallaria varia. The sequence goes on along the minus strand of VWZG01012807.1, from coordinate 115,014 downwards.
TGCATGGTTAGGAACAGGGATTGTGGTCCTTCATCCATGTGCTTGTGTGTTGGGCTGTGTGTAAGTGTGTGCTTGTGTGAAGGTGGTTGCGTTCATGAGTTTGTGCCTTCGGGTGCTGCTTCCCAAAGCCACAGGGAGACAGGGACATGACTGATCTTCTCTGTGCACTGTGGGAGTGCAAGTGCTGGGTGTGCATGTCTGGGGATATGTCCATGCCGTGGGCATATTTTTGTGCAAGAGATGTGATGGACAAGGAGGTTGATGCTCCTCACAAGGGGCTGCCTCGTTTTCTTGGCTACAGCTTTATCCAAGAGCTCCCAGAGTGGAAACCTCGCTACGACTCCAGAATGTACCACGGGAAAAAAGAAACCAAAACCAACCCAGCGACAACAATGCGTGTTTAGGATCCATTTATCAGGGGGATTTTTTTTTTTCCCCTCCCTTCTCCTAATCCCTCTCGAGCTGANCCCCCCCGAGCGGAGGCAACGGGAGCAAAAAAAAAAAAAAAAAAAAAAAAGAAAACAACAAAAACACAAGCACAAAAAAAAAGAAAGGGCGAGAGAGGGGGAGAAAGAGGATTTCCTTCAAATCTGCTCTGTCTGCCCGTGATGGAGACTCATTCCCATAATCATTTTGACAGGTGTGCAATGGTTGAAAAGTTGGGGGGTAGGAGGGCGAGGCGGGGAGGGGCAGCGCCAGAATCCCCCTCTCTCGGCGCGGTCGCCCAGCGCGCCCGGCGCGATGATTAGACATGACAAGCACACCTGCCATCGGCGCAGCCCGGCAATTAAAGCCTCTTTGAGGTCCCAGGAAGTGACCGCATTAGAAAAGCCCCTCGCCGGCAGCTCCTTAGCATATTCCCAGTGTCATTAGCACAGCGGCAAAGGCAAGGCACATCGGCGGAGGGCTCTGACATGACCCGTGCTCCCTTCCCGCTCGGGGAGGGGATGCAAAGTGACTTTTAAAGAGGAGCCTTTTTTTTTTTTCTTTCTTTCTTTTTCTTCCTTTTTTTTTTTTTTCTCCCCTTTAAATTTTATTTCCAGGCCCTTCTCGCCACTCACTCCCTCCTGCTCTTGGAAATGTTCCATCTTCTCTGGGGTCGGCAGGGGGAAGGGAGCCAGAATTCATTAAAGACAGAAAAGGACTTTGCTAAAAACTGGGCAGATTCTGGGAAGAAAAAAAAAAACCAATCTGGATTCCAGTGTGTATTCTCACTGTGTTCCCTCCTTTTCCTTCTTCCTCCTCTTTTCTGCATCCTCATCCTCTCCTCCATCACCTCCCTGCCCCTCTTTCCTCTCCCACATTCTGCTCTTGATGTTCCCCCCATCCCAGTGTCCCTTGTCCTGGTGGTGGGGACCAGATGGTGACACTCTGGTGCACAGCGTGGACACCCTGGTGGGAACTGCTCACCCTTGCAGCCCCATGTGAGGTTGGTGCCGTGGGCATCCATCCATCCATCCATCCATCCATCCATCCATCCATCCATCCATCCATCCATCCATCCATCCACTCTCCAGTGGTAGCCCACCCTCCAAGAAAGAACTCCCCAGGGCCAACCCCGCTTCCCTCTGGCAAGGGAGACAGGCAGGTCTTTCCCTGCATGTTCTGTCATTCTGAAGGAGGTTTGTGAGCTCGTGGTGTCCCTAAGCCCTGTTTCCACATGAGCTGGGAGGTCCCCAGAAGGAGCCAGCCACTGGTCCTCCAAGTTCTTCTGCAGAGAGAGGCTGTGACCCCTGAAACTCCTCTGTCCCAGTCACGTGAAGCCCTAAACCCATCTATATTCTTGCTCTGTTCGCCCTCTCTCCTTACACCTCCCAAGCTTATATCATGGAATCCCAGAATGGTTTGGGCTGTGAGTTCATCCTGTTCCAATCTCCCTGCCATGGGCAGGGACACCTTCCACTAGACCAGGTTGCTCCAAGCCCTGTCCAAGCTGGTCTTGGACACTTCCAGGGATGGGGCAGCCACAGCTTCTCTGGGCAACCTGTGCCAGGGCCTGCCCACCCTCACGGGGAAGAATTCCTTTTGAAGCTAATAAAAGTTTGCTCTAGAGACAGGAATTGCACACCGATCTTCACACACCTGGACTTCTGCCACGCTGGGGAGGGTGTTTAGGAGATGCTTTCCCTTCCCTCCTCAAGCCCCTCTCATTGTCCCCCTTCCACCTCTGGCCTCACTGAACTCTTTCCTTCATTCCCCTCCTTAAACAGTGCTGGCTGCACCATCTCTGGTTGTGTGGGACCTTCTGTTTGGCCAAGAAAGACCACCATGACCTTGCCATGCTCATTCTGACCCTCCTACCACAGCAGACAGGGCTGTGCACCAGCAGAACCTCGGAGGTGTCCGTGGATTCACAGGCAGCACTTCGGGGTAGGGGCAGCCCCTTTAGCACAGCAAAGAGGGGACACAGGGCAGATTAAACAACCTCAGAGCAGAGCCCAGGGGCTGAATCCTCCTGTGACTCAGGGCCGCAGCAGCAGCTGGTGCCACTCAACCAGAGGACATGTCCCCAGTGGGTGGCTCTCACTGTGGAGCAGCACCCAAACCCACCTCGGCGACCCCCAGCCCTCTGATGATTAACATGAACCCAGACCAGCCCTCTGGTTATTAATACCAACCCAGACGTGCCTCCCAGTGACCTTGGTGGCACCTGAGCGGTGACACAGGGCTGCTCAGGGTGGTGGCATGTCCCCGGTGCCTCCTCAGCCGGAATTAGGGACAAAGACGTGTGGGAGGGAATTATTTTGTGAATAGTCACACCCAGAATATGCTGAGCTGGAAGGGACCCACAAGGATCATGGAGTCCAACCTGAGCCCTGCAGAGGACCATCCCCTGTGTCCCAGAGGATCATCCAAAGGCTCCTGGAGTTCTGCCAGCCTTGGTGCTGTGCCCACTGCCCTGGGGAGCCTGGGCAGTGTCCGACCACCCTCTGGGGGAAGAACCTTGTCCTGAGATCCAACCTCACCCTGCCCTGACTCAGCTCCAGGCCATTCCCTGGGTGCTGTCCCTGGTCCCCCCAGAGCAGAGCTCAGGGCCTGCCCCTCCTCTGCCCCTACCGAGCAAGTTGTACCTGCATTGAGGTGTCCCCTCAGTCTCCTCTTCTCCAGCTGAACACCCCAAGTGCCCTCAGTGTCCTCACACGCTTCCCCTCAAGATCTCTCCCCATCTTCACCACCATCCTTTGGGTGCTTTCTGGTGGCTCTGCCCCTCTGGGGGACTGCTCTGCTCCCAGCTGGCACTTCAGGGCCCTTTTCCCTCCCGAAAGACAGGCTTGGAGCAAACTGGTCCAGCAGTGGGGTGGGAATGAGGTGTGAGGAGACTCCTCAGCCCTTGGCTGCTCTGGGGATCATAACAGGGAAAAAGAACCAGAAAAAATTGATTTGTTGAAAAACTTCAAGTTCAAATGTTCTTCCCTACTTTTTCTCAATTCCAAATACCTTTGCAGAACTCTCAAAATAAAGTGCTTGAAACCTTGAGGCTTTTCCTTGGTCCAGTCACGGCATTGAGGAGCCGGCACTGGCTCCAAGCCCAAAGATCTGAACTGTGCTGAGTGAAAGGAGAGGAGGGAGAGCAAAAGCTGTGGAAAGAAACTCGGACATGAACCAAAACCAACCCCACCAGCTGGATGGTCTTCAACAGTCGGGGCTGGCCCGCAGTCCGGTACATCAACCCCTCTGTGCCCACTTTGGGTGCCAAGGTCTGGATTCTGTCCTTTAAAGTGCCCATGACAACACCACGGTAGAATAACCCCACCAGGCTGCTGGCAAACCTCCTGATCCTCCTGCCTCGGCTGAACAAGGAATATTTTCTTTGTAGTTTTAGGTGGGATATTGGGAAGGAATCCTTCCCTGTGAGAGTGGGCAGGTCCTGGCACAGGTTGCCCAGAGAAGCTGTGGCTGCCCCTGGATCCCTGGAAGTGTCCAAGGCCAGGCTGGATGGAGCTTGGAGCAACCTGGGCTGGTGGAAGGTGTCCCTGCACATGGCAGAGGGTGGGACTGGATGGGCTTTAAGGTCCCTCCTAAACCCAAACCATTCCATGATGATCTGTGATATCAGAGGAGTGTTTTACAGGGACAGGAGAAGAGAGGAAGGTCCCCTCTCAGAACAGACATGAGTCTGCAAACACCTTGTGTGATGACACTCGATTTCTCAGAGCTTCCCCCCCATCCCAGGTGTGTGGATTTCAGACCTATAATGGTACCTGATCCCCATTCCATGCTCATCCTAGAGCAGATCAGTGCCCAGGTGCTCCACATGCCTGCAAGTGTGAGTTGAAGCCATCACAGAAGGTCCCCCCGGGGGACTTCAGCTCTTCTACCTCCAGTGGTTAATAGGGAGGGGTCTAAGGTGGCCAGTTCTTTTCTTGTCCAGGGAGAAACAGCTCCAGGGACCTCCTGGGGAACCTCCTTGGGATGTCTGTACTTTCTCAGATGAAGCAAAAAACCCCCAAAAAATTAGCATGTGAATTTCTCACACACCTTTGGAAGAGAGGAGGTGAATCCCAACCTGCAGGTCCACACACACCCCTGGGATGTGGCCACCTCTTGTCACCACCACTGCTGTGCGCTGGAAGCTTCGGCAGGAAAGCTCCCCGAGGAGCATCCCTACAGCTGTGCAGGGATTAAGGGATGCAGGGATGAAGTGATGCAGGAATGAAGGGATGCAGGGATGAAGAGATTCAGGGATGAAGGGATTAAGGGATGAAGGGATGCAGGGACAAAGGGATTAAGGGATGAAGGGATGCAGGGATGAAGTGATGCAGGAATGAAGGGATGCAGGGATGAAGGGATGAAGAGATTCAGGGATGCAGAGGTGCAGGGATGAAGGGATGCAGAGATGAAAGGATGCAGGGATGAAGGGGTGCAGGGACGAAGGGACGAAGGGATGAAGGGATACAGGGATGCAGGGGTGAAGGGATACAGGGATGCAGGGATGAAGGGATGCAGGGATGAAGGGACGCGGGGATGCAGAGGTGCATGAATGGAGGGATGCAGGGATGCAGAGGTGCAGGGATGAAGGGATGTAACTCAAGCAGTGCCTGATGGTGCACTCAGAACATGAGGTGAGATGTTTGGAGCTGAGCATGAGGCTGGAGCAGCAGGTGGGATGTTCTTCACCCACTTGGAGTGAAGAGGCCAAAAAGCTGAGTGGGAGTGGGAGGATGAGGTAAGAGAGTAAAAAAGAAGGGGAAAGAAAGGGGTGAACAGGAAGAGAGGAGGCAGAGGAGGGACAAATCCTGCAGGAGGAGTGAAGCAGAGCCTGGGGATGAGCTCTGAGCCCCCTCGGTCACTCCAGGTTCCCCAGGGACAGGGATCCAGGCTGTGGAACAGGCGAGTGCTGTTCCACAGTAATGGTTAAATCAATGTGTTTACGGATGATGACACTAGAGTGACACACAGTGGAGAAGCCTCATGAAAAAATAAACAGGTAATAATCACACTGCCATGTGCACACTCCACTTCTTATTATTCCAGAAAGAAAAGCCCACCAGGGTTGAAGGCTCTGGGAGATTAACCATTCCCTCCCTGGATGGGGCCTGCCCAGAGGTGCTGGTTCTCAGGGGACACCCCAGCTCCTGCCTCTGCTGTCACAGGGGGGGTGAGACCTCACTTAGCCCAAGCCAAGGGTTGGGACTTCTGGGAGAGGGTGAGGAGGAGGCTCCAGCTCCAGCTCCAGCCAGCCCAGTAACAGCTTGCTGGTCTCTCACAAGAGCAGCTTCCACTGCTGTTTCTCCACCAAGCAGCTGCTGTGGGCATTGCTGCCCTCCACATCTCCCCAAAACCCATTCCTGTGGCCGTGGCTTCCCTGGCACACACGGACAACCTCTGGAGACCTGATCCCACAGATGCTCTGAGACACCTCATCTCCTCAGATCCCCACTCTGCCCTCCTGCCCCGGCTGCCCCGAAGTCACAGAGATTCTCTGGCCGAGTAAAATGTGTAGCAATCAAGTAAATGCATCATAAAAGGAGTAAAAATCAACTTTTCAGATGTGTTATTTGACGCAGATGACTTGAGGAGAAACATTTAATGAGCCAATGGTGGGTAAAGCCCTTGGCTGAGTCAGTGTGAGCAGTGACTGACCCGTGAGACCCTGGAGGCAGCTGGGCAGAGCTGGGGGTCCTGCAGGGCTCTGAGAGCCCCCCACCACCATGACAGGCACTCTCCATAGAGCAGTGGTCAATCCAGACCCTTCCTCCCCCAGAGCTGTGGCCAGGGAGAGGAGCAGGAGGGTTGAGTTGAGGTTGTGAATTGATCTCCCATGGAAAACAGAGACAGAAAAGCCCCTTCAGAGAGCAAGAGAGTGTTTAACAAGTCCTGGGGAAGACTCCACATCTCCTAAAGCTGCTCTGAGAGCAGCCAAACTCCATTTTGCTGTGCGTTTCCATTGCCTGCCCTTTCTGTGCTTAAGGGGCTCCACAACATATCCCCACCCTCCCCACTATGGGACCATCTCCCATTAGCGCCAGCAGGAGATGGGTAAAGTTGCTCCAAGTTAAAAAAAATAAAATTCCAGAGGGATGTATGGAGTGAACTTGATGTTGGAAAAATATTCGTGGGCAGATTGAACCCATCGTTTCCCCCTCTTGGCCCAGGAAAGCTTGAAAGCAACCTCCCCTCCTTATATATCTGTGGGGTGGCTGGGGGAGAGGATCAGGAGGTGACAGCACAAGGTGACAGTGCGAGCAGGGACGGGGCTGAGGAAGGGAAGGGGGGTCTGTCCAAGGCCCTTGGTCTGTCCAGGTTTACAGCCCTTTGAGAAAGAGCAGCGAGGACTCCAAGCTGGTGGGTGCTGCCCCAAAAGTGGCATCTGCAGATGTGTCCCATGCCCACGGAGCAGCTTTTCCAACAGGCACGTCAAGCTCAGGGAAGGGCATCAGGGAAACATCCCAGGAGGGGCTAAGGGTCTTCTCCCAGGGAACAAGTGACAGGACAAGAGGAAACGGCCTCAAGATGCATCAGGGGAGGTTTAGGTTGGACACTGAAGAAATCCCTTCTCTGAAAGGGCTGTCCAGCCCTGGCACAGCTGCCCAGGGCAGGGGGGGAGTCCTGAGGGATTTAAAAGCCATGTGGATGTGGCACAGGGGGACATGGGTCAGTGGTGGCCTTGGCAGTGCTGGGGGGAGCTGTTGGACTTGCCGGTCTTGGAGAGCTTTTCCAACTTAAATGATTCTGTGCTTCCACAAAAGTGAAAGTTCTGCAGGACAGAAAAATCACTTTGCTGCATAGAGGGAGAGAGGAAGGGAGGGAAGGATGGAGGGAGGGAAAGATGGAAGGATGGAGGGAGGGAAAGATGGAAGGATGGAGGGAGGAATGGATGGAAGGGAAATTCAAGTCAGATATTAGGAAGACACCCTTCCCTGTGAGGGTGGGGAGGTCCTGGCACAGGGTCCCCAGGGAAGCTGTGGCTGCCCCTGGATCCCTGGAAGTGTCCAAGGCCAGGTTGGACAGGTCTTGGAGCAACCTGGGCTGGTGGAAGGTGTCCCTGCCTGTGGTGAGGGGGATTGGGACTGGATGCTATTCAAGGTCTGTTCCAACCCCTTAACATTCTGCGACTCAGTGATTCTAAGATCTTACTGGAGGGTTGATGTCACTGCCCAAAATTCCCTCTGCTCACTTCAACCCCAGCCCCACCCTGAGATATGGTGGGGGAGCCCAGAAGCCCAACGGAGAGGCTGGAAAGTGACTGAAATCCAACCTCATCCTGCCCTGGAGCATCCGTGTAAGCTCCTTTTGGGAAGGATTTGGCTAATGCAGGGGGGGATTACACCGACAGCTCTCCTCTGCTTTGCTCGGGATGTTGGACAAGCAAATCAATCAGCCTCAATCCAAGCCCGAGGAGCAGATAAATGTTCCTCCTCTTTATTATGGAGACTGGGAAACTGAGGCACGCGGGGATTTAAGTGGCTTTAAAAGAAAGAAAGGGGAAATAAGAGGATAACCACAGAGCAAGTCAGGCACGGGGAGAGGGATGGAATGCAAACCTCCCGTGTGCATCTCCAGTGATATTCCCGGGATGGATGAGGCTCCCTGTTCCTGCCACTGCTGCAGAGAGTGGCTCATCCGTGCGCTGAGCGCCGGACACAGCCTTGGCATCCCCCTGGAGATGGGTTGAGTCATGGGCAGGTGGGCACAGGGCTCCTGGACAAGGACACACGGACGGGAAAGACAGACAGACCAACGGGAGAGCTGAACTCCAGCTCTGCCCGGGCAGGGACGGGAAAGGAGGGGAAGAAGACCAGGTTTTGTTCAGACAGTGGCTGGACCCTCAGGACTGAGAGCTCATCCATATTTCAAACACCAGTTAGACAAACAAAACAAGAACCAGAGAGGCAAGCAAGGAGCCCGTTTGTCATATCAAAAGGGGTTTCAGTGGTACCTTCCTTGCCCTCCTGTCCCCTTGAAGTTTGTAGCTGGGGGGGAGAAGGGACAGCTCCCTCTCCAGCCGAACGGCTCCCTGCCACAGCCGAGACGGCCTGTGTGTAATTAACCTCCAAGCCAATCCCCCAGAGGTGGCTGCCAGGCAGATCAAAGAACTCACACATCTTTGTCTGAAACCAGCAGCCAAGGGGAGCTGGGAGGAAAGCAGAGCAGGGGTGGGAGAGAGCCAGGGAGCGCGCGTGTGTGTGCTCCTAATTGATAAAAAGGGAAGAGCATCTTCCTCCGAGAGATCTCCAGCCCCATCAAAATGCAGGAGGAGAAGAAGGAGAAGAAGAAGAAGAAGAAGGAGAAAAGAAAAAAAAAATATAAAAAAGCTTTCCTTTCCCTTACTGAATCCTGCCAAAATCCAGCTGCTTCCCATGGCAGAGGAGGTCACTGCTGCGGGGGTCAGCTCAGCCCCAGCCAGGGTGGGCACAGAGGGTGGTGCAGCTGCTGCCCAGTGGGCACGGGGCCCTCCAGCTTTGCCCAGGGTGCAGGAGCTCTCTGAGGGTTGCCCTGGGAACCCTTGGCAAGGTGAGGGGCACCGGAGGCGAGGTGAGCCCGCTGCCTCAGCTTCCCTTGCAGTGGCAGTAGAAATGGTAGAACTCCACAGATAACCAGAGGGAAGGAAGTACTTGGGACCTTCTGGGTCTGACGATGACCCAGACTTCTTGTTCTGACCATGGCACGAGTGTCTCAGCTGCTTCTGCTCTCAGGATAACCAGGTGGCTTCACCTGGTGGCACAATGCCTGGTGGGACAGATCAGGAATCCTGGTGGGACAGATCAAGAATCCTGGTGGGACAGATCAGGAATCTTGGTGGGACAGATCAGAAATCCTGGTGGGACAGATCAGGAATCCTGGTGGGACAGATCAGAAATCCTGGTGGGACAGATCAGAAATCCTGGTGGGACAGATCAGGAATCTTGGTGGGACAGATCAGAAATCCTGGTGGGACAGATCAGAAATCCTGGTGGGACAGATCAGGAATCCTGGTGTCCCCAGGCATCTTCCCAATCAATTGTGATGCTGAGATTGCAGGCCAGAGGTCTTTCCTAGAGCCTCAGAGGCAAAATGATCCTCTCACAGCTGCAGCCACCCAAAAATGGGTGCAAACGCCCCTTTGCAGCCTGTGCAGAGGGGCAGCAGTGCTGCCCAGAGCCAGTTCACTCACCCTGCACCAAGTGAGAGACACAGGGAAAAAAAACCCACCTGCCAAAAGGGTTGTCCTTCCATCGGTTGCAACAAAAACCTGGATTTGCCACGACTGGGAAATACTTCAGTCTTTCCTGCCCCCAGCCCATGGGGTTTCATGGGGTTGCTCCTGAGCCGAGTCCAGGAGTTTGTGTTTGGCTGAAGCAGGATTTTCATAAATCGCATATTCCTTGATCCACGGGATTCACCGAGGTTGGCCTTTTCCTGACAGAATGCCCAAGGCTATGTCCACACCAGGGTGTAGAGATGAAAAAGCAGGAATCTCCTTAGGGCACCTCCTCATGTTCTCAGCCTTGGGCATCCTGGGCTAGAGCATATATTTACCCCAATAACCTCTCACATTGTTATTTACACTTTGTTGTTTTGCTCTGTACAACGTCTCACCTGGGAGCAAAACAACCCGGTTTGGTTAATTTTTAAGTCAGATTTTCTTAAAATGCGCCGAGTAAAAGAGCAGAGGCCCAAATTTCAATTATTTACTGTAATGCAAATTGGGGTGAGCACCATCCCAGCATCAACTGGCTTCGAGCAAGTGTGAATTCCTTGCTCTGCTGTGGTTTCCAGGGCAGGAGTTTCATTTCAGAAACCTCTTGTTTTACTTTTAATTCGAGAAGACGCAAATCTAAAGGGACATTTGCTGGTGATCAGGAGATGTAGCGTTTAGAATGTCAGCGTGGGCGTGATGAGGAGGGAGGGAGCAGGAGCTGTTTGCGGATGTCGTGCTCCAGAAAGATGCAAAGGACCTGATGAAAGGGCACATTAAAACTGGGCGATGTGTCGGGTTATGTGCACAAAGTGTTAATGAGAAACTTCCACTCCTGGACTGTCACAGCCCAGGGTGACAAAGGGGACACCAACACACCTTAAAACAAAAGTAGTGGTCTGAAAGTTGGGTGGCCTTTTGCACTTGGATCTGAAAAGCCATGGAAAAGGGAGAAGTGAAATCCCCACACAGAGCCCTAGGAGGGTTTGGGTTGGGAGGGACCCCATGGGCAGGGACACCTCCCACTGGGTGGGACCTAGGTGGACCAGGCTGCTCCAAGCCCTGTCCAACCTGGCCTCGGACACTTCCAGGGATGGGGAATGGCAGAGAGGTGGTTTGATGGCACCCAGGAGCTCAGCTCAGCCTGTTGATATTTGACAAGATCTCAACTCCCAGCTTGTTCTGGAAGAAAAGACATTTCCCAGCTCTAAGCATGGCAGCCGGGCTTGGATGCAGTGTGATGGCCACATCCCAACCCAGGGAAAACCAGGACACTGCATCCATTTCTTGGGTAAAATAAGGGATTTATTCCTTATACTTTCAGGACAAAAATCACTGGTGTGATAAAAGCAAATGGAGGATGGTTGGGGTTTTTGTTATTTTCCAAGTCTGATAGGGTTGGGGATTCCCTGACTGGGAATAAGCAGATTATCAGGTGGAAAAGGCAGACCAGTCGGATATTTCGCATTCCTTTCAAAACTTTGACTCAAAATCTACTCCGTTTTAGCAGGTCAAGTCCTGAGGTCTCACAGAAATTATGTCTGTGTTCAGGAGTGGGAACTCCCCAGATTTGCAGGGTGGAACTCGGATATCTGTCACTCACCCCACGCACCGAGAGGGAACTCAAGGCCTTTGGGATCCAGAAGCTGGTGGGAACAGGGTGGTTCAGCCCCATTTCCAGCATCTGCAGGACCCACAGAGGGAAATGAGGGGTGACAGTCACCATCAGTGGGAACTGCTTTGAGCCATAAGATTCCCATAGAACAGCTCTCCTTCGACTGACTCAGGTTGGGGTTAAGCTCATACTCCTGTCCCTTCTGGTCCACAGCAGCTCAGGAGGTTGTGTCCTGCTGGTGTTCTCTCTCCTGTGCTGCTGTCTCAGCCCCTCTTTAGTTTTATTGCAATAAAATCTTCCGTAAGGCTTTCCTAACCCTGCCATTCCCTCAGGCAGATTTTGTAGAGAATCCTTTTAAAACGGTATTAATGAAACAACCTTGACTTAATTAAAGCCAGTTATTGACTGAGCCACGTCCTGACTCGCTGACCAGCGTGAAATGATTGGATTTCCTCTCTTACCACCTGACTCCGAGCAAGGATTGTGGATGTTGGCTGGATTTCTGGGAAACACCGGGCTGCTCATGGCAAGGAGCCACGTTTGTGGTGATCTCGTTGCTCTGTGGCTTCCTTTGGGAAGGAATCCATCCCTGGGAGGGTGGGCAGGGCCAGGCACAGGGTGCCCAGAGAAGCTGTGGCTGTCCCTGGATCCCTGGAAATGTCCAGGGTAGATGGATCTTGGAGCACCATGGTGTCCCTGGCCATGGCAGGAGGTGGGACTGGATGGGCTTTAAGGTCCCTCCCAACCCACCCCAGTCCATGATTCTGTTTGGGTGGGTTTTTACTGGGCACTTCAGTGGAGGTTCTGGGGTGGGTGAGGTAAGGGGCAGCTTTTTGGGGATCCCAGAATTAAAGGCTGAAGTTTTTATACTTCAAGCTGAATTTGCAGTGACTTCATTATGGAGCTTCCTAATGAACTTCTGTAACGGTGAGTTTTGGTCTGAAGATGTGCCCATGGAGGAGAAGACCAGGAGACAAGCAGTCTGCAGGTATTGCAGCAGGTATGAGATTGGGTTTGGAGATTTGAGGCAGTTTTGTTTCTTTGTATTTTCCAGAAATGTATTTTAAGCCTTAAACAAGCAAATTCCAGGGATTCCTTCCCATTTGCACTGTGGAGTTATTCTGGCTATTCATTTAATCTCATTTCGGCCCAGGAACAAGACACAAACCACTCTAATGACTCAATTCAGCATTTCTGTTTTTTTTAAAAAAAAAAAGGTTATATTTTTAATGTTGGATTCCTGAACGCCCCATCCCACCCAGCCTGAGGGCCCAGCATCCATCCAGGCTGGTGTCCCAGTCCCCAGCCCTCCTGTGACATCAAAGAGAGCCCTCGCTCCCACCATTTTGTCACAGCTCCCTAAATCCTGTCACGAATCCAGCCCTTCGTTTCCACAGCTCGTGCCTGCAAAGAGATGAAAAGTGCTCCAAGAAAAGAAGTCTCTCTGCAGGCAGAGGAGGGGATGAAACCCAATTTCCTGCAGGTTTGCCCCTTGAGTTTGGATTCTCTGATGTCTGGAGCGGGGTCAACTCAGACTAGAAGACACGCCACACTCCCAGGACTTTCCAAGTGTGTCTTTCTTCTCCCAGGTTCAATCTCTGCTGTCCCATTAAGTCCTGTCCTCCCTCAGGCTGTTGGTGGGCTTTGGGTGTTACCTCCCATTGCTTTATTTCATCCTGTGTTTTATATCACATTTATCAACGCCAGAGAAATGAGTGAGTGAGAGTGAGTGAGTGAGTGAGTGAGAGAGTGAGTGAGAGAGTGAGTGTGAGAGTGAGTGAGTGTGAGAGTGTGAGTGAGTGAGAGTGTGAGAGTGAGTGTGAGTGAGTGAGAGTGTGAGAGTGAGTGAGTGAGTGTGAGAGTGAGAGTGAGTGAGAGTGAGTGTGAGTGCGAGTGAGTGAGAGTGAGTGTGAGAGTGAGTGTGAGTGTGAGTGTGAGTGAGTGAGTGAGTGAGTGAGTGAGTGAGTGAGTGAGTGAGTGAGTTCAGGCGTCACTGGGTGGAAGGGCAGGATAAGAACTGTGGGACTGCAAACACCTTCCTTTGGGAAACAGATTAAAAGGCAATGCTTCATTTATGGGTGCCACAGATGGGTCCTGTGTCAGGCTGGCCCAAAACCAAATGGACACAAATTTTCAGCTCAGCCCACGAATATAAAACTTGCTTGTCATGCCCAGAGAAGCTGTGGCTGTCCCATCCCTGGAAGTGTCCAAGGCCAGGCTGGATGGGGCTTGGATCAACCCAGTCTAGTGGAAGGTGTCCCTACCTGTGGTGAGGTGGAATAGATGACCTTTACAGGTCCCTTCCAACCCAATCCATTCTGGGATTCTGCAATTTTATGAGCAAGATCAAAGCTCAGCTCCTCTTCCTCCCTCCAGAGACATTACTTGTTGCACTCTCCTGAGAAACCAACCCTGGCTGGATGTGTGGTGAGAAAATCAGAGTGCCCCCAGATTTGGTGGCAGTCTGGGTGTCGGGCAGGGCTGTCCCTGTGGCTGGGGCAGAGTGACCTGCTGAGCCACGTGGTGTGTGCAGATGAGAAGGAGCTCGGTGTCACAGGCAGCGACGGTGGGCTGTGGCCCTTCCACTGGGGCCGAAGGCATCGCTATCAAAATCAATAGCTCCTCTTCTCAGGGAGGAGGATTATCTAAGCAGGGAGAAGTGGTTCCCTTGCAGCTGGTTGACTGGGGTAATCCATTATTAATGCTTGAGTTACAGGCCTGGCACTCTCGACGCTCAGGTTGGTGGAAGAGCACACCAGTTGTTTCCAAACATTCTGCTCTGCCAGTTGCCGTGGTCAGGGAGGTTAGTATGGGAATTCTCATCATCCTGTGCCTGGGGGTTCTCCCTTGGAAGGCCTCCAAGAAGCCTGGTCTATATGCCATGATGAAATCCTGACACGATCTCAAGACACACCCCATCCCTTTGGGGCTGCTCCTCAGCCCTGGCAGGGAGGAGAACCTGCCGGGCAGAATTTTGCCTTCCTTGCTGGGCTGAGGTGTTGGTCTCCAAGGGAATTGATGGCATCACAGACAGGAAACCCAATGCAAAAAGCTAAGGGTGAGTTCTAAAGGCAGGGCACAGAATGTGGATGAGGTCACGGTTTAGTTGAGGAGTTGTGATACTGTTTAGATCCAACTCAACTCTTTAGATCCCACTCAACTGCTTAGATCAACTGCCCTGACACCAAGTGTTCCTGTGGCTCTGAAGCAGATGGTTCTTACACCATTTACACCCATCAAATTTCCACCATGTATCTCTGAAGAACATCTCAGATTTTCCAAGACCAGCTGCAGTGCACCACGGACCAGCTCTGAGCCCAGGTCCCAGCTCAGACCTGAGCCTGCAGCTCAAGCCTGTCTTTGCTGTCGACCAGCCCAGTGAGCCTGAGCTCTAAGAAAGGCTGGAGACACAGAATCACAGAGGATTCTGAGCTGGCTCATCGAGTCCAGCTCTTAAGTGGATGGCCAACTCAATTTTAGTTAAGGCAGAACCTCAAAAAGCTCTGACTAATAAATAAATAAATGAAATCTGTCAATAGTCTAAAGAACTCTTCAAGATCAAGCCTGAAGCCACTAGAGACACTCCTTCTATGTTTTATTTTAGTAAAACTTTGTCCAAAGCTGCAGGACTCAGGAGAGGGCAGAAAACATTCCCCTTCATATCCAAGATTCCTTCCCCATGAGAGGAGGAGAACGTCTCCACCTTCTCCTTGGCAAACACAGGGCAAGGCTCACTTCAGTACTCAAGTTATATGCAGGAGAGGGACATTGCCCTGGAAGGACCCTAAAGGGGAGGAGAGGATACCTCCAAAGGGACAGAGGGTCCTGTGAATCACCAGATAAATGAAGACAGCTCTCCAGTGGATTTGCAATGTGTGACTGGAGCCTCCAACATCTAATTAACCAGAAGGAAGGTGATTGGGGTATTCAGAGCCTCTGCTATCTGGATTTTCAGACAGCTCAACACTGAAGCTCAGACTATAGTTCCTTTCCTGTTTGTAACTAGGTGACCTTCCAACTCAAGCCATTCTATGATTCTATGTTTGCAAAGATAAAAATCACCCAAAAGCCCACTTAAAATTTCCATGCCCCAGCTTTAACTCAGTCAGGGTGTGTGGCAGAGGCACCTCCTTCGGGGTGTGGGTTGTCCCTGTTCCAGCTGGAACGGGCACCGTGAAGGTCCTGTCCTGGGGGACAATTCAGCCCAGGCAAAGGGTAGTTCAGCCAGTTTGTTTCAGAAAAGCCTCCTGAGACCCCACCTCACACCCTTAAAGATGCTGAACAGTGGAGAGGTAACAGGACTTGCAGCACTGGGGAGTCCCAGGATCTTCCAGAAGTCATCTTGCATCTCCTTCCCCAAGGAAGGACAATCTGGGCAGGGCAGAGTCTTACGTTGGTATCATCAAGCTGGACATCAAGCAAAGATAAAACCAGGCAGGACTGAACTAAACTGGGCACAGATGGTGGGAAGGTGGGAGATGCTGAAGAACGGGCATGACAGAGTTTTAGCTTGATGTGGTTTAGGTTTGATGCAGCTTTGCAATGGAGGACAGACTTTCTGAGGTCTCCATCCATCATCATTTAAAGCTGTGGACAAATTCCATTTCCACCAGCATGTCATGCTTTGTGCTGAACCCTCTTCCTTCACCAGAACGTTGTTCCAGGAACTGGTGAGTGGTCTCTGCCTATGGAATCCATAAGGAATTGGGAGGCGACCTGAGGAGAGACACTGGCAAAGCCCCTTTTTCTATGGAGAAATAGAGAACATTGGGGAGAGCAAATTGCAGCCAATTATTCAAGCAAGGGGGTTCCATTCCATTTTACCCGAGAGGCTGCTCACCTCACCAACAGTTGTGCTCAGAAACAGGCTGTTACCAACAGCTCAGTGTACTCCAGCCAGCATTTAAATGACTCACATTAGTGTCTCCACTGCCCCTGTACCATGTCACGAGGTCGCCTATTGCACATGTTAATGACCCCGAGGGTGACAGAGCGGTTTCTGGTGTCTACCCCCCCCTCCTCTTTATTCAGTCCCTGTGCATGCCCCGGGTTTTTGCCCTTGTCACTTATTTTATTCTGAATCCAAACACCGCCACACAATGCACTTGACCTTTGCCCTGGAGGGAACACACTTGGGATGAAGGAAGAATTCACTCTTTATTCCTTTCTAATTCTAGTTGGTACTATACCATCCTGGACAAATCCCCACTTACACAATAGAAATCAAGTCGTCTGTTCTTGCCAGTTCTGGGACTTTGGACAGGGTTTTTCCTCCTGCCACACATGGTCCAGCTGTTGCCCATGTCTGGTTCTCACATCTGTCCTGATTAACCCTTGGGACAACGTGGTAGCAGCTGCAGAAGGGATGAGTGGGATGGGATTTCTGCCTCTGCCACCCTGGTTGGATAAACCAAGAATCTGACATGGGCAGATAGGACCACAGATCATCGTGGGATGGTTTGGGTTGGGAGGGACCTTAAAGCTCATCCAGTGTCAGCTCCGACCATGGGCAGGGACACCTTCCACCAGCCCAGGTTGCTCCAAGCCCCGTCCAACCTGGCCTTGGATGCTTCCAGGGATGGGGCAGCCACAGCTTCTCTGGGCAATATGTTTCTAAGAGGTCCCAATGTTTATAGGGAGCTCCTCCAGCCTGCTGGGCCTCACCTGTCTCCACACCACATGGGTGGGAATGTCCCAAACACCAGCCCACACCTCGGGCCACTCCACCTGCACCAAACCAGCTGATGTGAAACCTCATATTCCCTTCTTAACTGCCCACCCGCTACATGGGACATCCCATGGGAGACTCAGCTGGAGCCAAAACACTTAACCCCCTGAAAGACCAGTCCCTCTTCTCCCAGGGAACAGCCTTCTTCACTACAAGCATTTATTCACCCTCCTTTGCTTTTCTTATTTTTTTTTCCTTCCTGTTGTGTTAACAGAGCATCTAATGTGACTAAATAGGACAACCTGCTCTCCCAACCCCATGAAAAATAAATTATGTGCTTTCTCTCAGCTACCTCCCCCCACCTCCTGGTGCTTCTCCCACCAGGCAGCTCTTGGACCTCTCCTCCCTTGGGCAGAGCTCACGGAGGGGCTGGGGAACCTCCCCCAGACACACCACGGTGGTGGGAGCCCTTTGGCTGGAGGAGCCAAAGCGTGGTGGAGGCAGGAGTTTGGGGGAGTCAGAGGAGGGTGGGAGGGAGGACGAAGGGGGTGTGTGTGCATGTGGGGGTGGAATCTCTGTGCAGAAAGCAGCCAAGTGGCAGCTTACCCTGTTAAATATTAATCATCTCTGCTTCTGCAATTTCGGCAATGCGTTCAGGCCCACCACTGCTGAATATTTCATTAACACCACTCACTTCCAACGGCACTTCTCCCACTTTTCTTTCTCCCATAGACCCCTCTTCCACCCCTGCCCCCAACTCCTTCCCTGGCCATCGCCAGCGCCATGGCCATGACCTCCTGCCTCCATCCGCGACTCCCTGGTGGAAGGTGAGCACCAGCCCAGCCCTGCTCCATCCACGGGCCCCCCGTGGCCGTGGCTCTGTGGGGAGAGAGTGGAAGGACCATCCAGAGCTGGGAAGATCATCAACCCCACCGGGAGGCAAATATAAGTGCGCATCAACAGGTCTCGCGCTCAATAATACATGAGGCGGGTCGGGGCAGAAATGCTGACTCTGGGCCGGGAGCTTTTTAAACCACGTAGTCTCTGTTTCTCCATGGCTGGCCTGCCCCGGGGGAGTTCTTTGGGAGCGCAGTCAAACGTGCCAGGGTGAGCTTGGCTGGGGTTGAGCAATTTTCACCTCGGGATCCCGACTGCGGCTTCCAGCCACCGAGGCAAGGAGCCCACATGGGATTTGCTGGGTGCCTGAAACCAGCCTGGGCAGCAGCAGGAGCTGGGGCTGGAGAAGGACCATGCAGGAGGTACCAAGAGCTGCCAGGGAGACCAGGGCAAGGTGATGTGTTGGTGGCTGGAGAAGGACCGTGCAGGAGGTACCAAGAGCTGCCAGGGAGACCAGGGCAAGGCGATGTGTTGGTGGCTGGAGAAGGACCGTGCAGGAGATACCAAGAGCTGCCAGGGAGACCAGGGCAAGGCGATGTGTTGGTGGCTGGAGAAGGACCGTGCAGGAGATACCAAGAGCTGCCAGGGAGACCAGGGCAAGGTGATGTGTTGGTGGCTGGAGAAGGACCGTGCAGGAGGTACCAAGAGCTGCCAGGGAGACCAGGGCAAGGTGATGTGTTGGTGGTCTGATCCCCACGTGGTGGCTCAGTGTGCAAGTTTAACCCTCTGTTTTCCCCAGACACTGCTGCCTCCTGTTAGCACCAGTGGGGAATTCCACCTCTCCTTGCCCTAAGACCTTCTTTTCCATCCATTCTCTCATTTTGTTCCACTCTTTTCTACGTTCCCAAGCCTTGCTCTTTTTCCTCTCTACCATTCCTTTTAAAACTTACTCCAAGCCAGTGATTAGAAAGCTCAAGTTGCCCTTGGAATGTTGCACTTTCGAGCAATGATCTCCTCCCACTGAATCCAGGTTTAAATGTTTGCGTGACCCCAGTGTGATTAAGGGGAGGTGGAGGAGACAACCCAGGCTGATCTGGGTCTGGGTTCTCTCTCCTCGTGGCACGCATCAGCTTCTCACTGGGTTGGAATGGACCTCTAAAGGCCACTCAGTCCCATCCCCCTCAATCAGCAGGGACATCTCCAACTAGATGAGATTGCTCAGAGCCCATCCAGCCAGGACACCTCTGTCCTCACTGAAACATCTGGATGCAAAGCTTTTAGGTCTGAGCTGGTCCTCTCTCCCTCTCTGGCACCAGTTAAGATGAGCAGAGAGAGAAAAGTGACTCCACCAGACCAAAGCCAGGCACCCACCACAGGACACATGAGCCTCATGTTTCTCCACTGGCCTGGCATGTCTACCTTGGACTTGGACATCTAACCGGGTGTTCCGTGAGAGATGAAATGAACCACCCCAAGACCATCACCCCTGGTGAAAAGAGGCAAAAAGCAGCAGACAAATATTAGATCTGAGGTAAATTAAAGCTTTTTGGCCCATTGTTGCCCCTCTATGGTCTAAGCTCAGCTGGGGCCAAAGCTGAGCTCATCCCCGTGTCGTGTGTTCTGACATCATCACCGATGCTCTACGACCTCCACCGACACTCAGGCAGCAGCTGCCCTTGGTTGTTCCCCTTCCCACCACAGAAAGAGCAAATCCCAGCCAGGCTTTAATGCTGTGATGTGTCAGAAACAAAAAAAAACTAGGATTTTGATCAATGGTAGATCCAGCCAATGGTCTCTTTGTTGCAAGGGAAGGTTTGTTGGGCAGACTCTCATTGGGGGATCAAGATGCTCCTTTTGTGCAATATATTAAATAAAATGTGCACTGGAGAAGTCACTTGAAAATATTGAATGAGATAACTTGGTCTGATTAACGTAGCGAGCTTTCTTCCCCCTTTTTATTAAAAATTCACAAGGCTTCCCATCCCTTATCTCAATTAAGCAACTTGTTTGTCAGGATTATTTGTTACGCATTTTCATAAACATTTGATGAATTATATGCAAACATCTCACTAATGTATTAACAAGGCTGAGGTTTTAATTACACAACGCTCAAGGAAAGCGGCCTTAAGGCTCTTCCAGTGGAGTTAATTGTGCTTTCTTGTGTGTCTGGGCATTGCAACGGGGATTTTCCTCTGGGGGAAAATCACATTACAGTCGCCCAGGCTCTCTGCTGGCCGAGCACCACGGGATCCAGCCACTTCCAGAGCTTCCCTGCTCCCAGCTGAAAGGCTGCAGCATCCCTCAGACTTGAGTGAGGAGCTGGGAGGTGATGCCATCAGGTTTACGTCAGTCCTTGCTCATTGTTTCTCATTGGAGATGACATTTTTAAGGGACTTCTGACACAACAGAAGAAGGGTCGTGCTTGGTCCACCCTCTTGATATTTTCAATTTAGGAGGGCATGAAAAGCTTTGTAGAATTGTTTGGGTTGGAAAGGACCTCAAGGACCATCTCATTCCACCCCCTGCCATGAGCAGGGTCACCTTCCACCAGCCCAGGTTGCTCCAACTTGGCCTTGGACACTTCCAGGGATGGGGCAGCCAGAGCTTCTCTGGGCAACCTGTGCCAGGGCCTGCCCACCCTCACGGTCAGGAATTCCTTCCCAATATCCCATCTATCCCTGCCCTCTGGCACTTTGAAACCATTCCCTGTGTCTTGTCCCTCCATCCCTCCATCCCAAGTCCCTCTCCAGCTCTCCTGGAGCCCCATTAGGCGCTGGCAGGGGCTCTGAGGTCTCCCTGGAGCCTTCTCTTCTCCAGGTGAACCCCGCCAGCTCTCCCAGCCTGGCTCCAGAGCAGAGGGGCTCCAGCCCTGGAGCATCTTTGTGGTCTCCTCTGGACTCGTTCCAGCAGCTCCATGTCCACGTTCTCCCTCCTGCCTGTCTGGGAAGCTGGGATCTCCCAGCAATGACATTTTGCTGCCAGGAAAACTCACTGCCCACCAGACCTGTGAGTGTCTGAGTGTCCCAACACACCTGGCTGGAAGTGGAGGTGAAGTTCAGGGCCAGGCAAGGAAGTGGGAAGGGGTTGTCCAGGTCTGACATGAACAGGGGAAGCCAAACTCTTCTTTCCTTAGCCCAGAATTCCTGCACAAACCTTGTTGTCACCCCTGTCTGAGTTTGGACAGCTCTTCTTGCTTTGAGGAGGACTCTCCATCTCTCGGCCCTGCCTGCTGGAGATGTCCCCGACCCACTGAAGGCTCTGGGATCTGCTCAGCTCTGCTGCAATCCACACTCCTGGAAAAACTCAGCACTGAGGTTTTCCTTTTAAAAAAAACCCAAATCAAAACTGAAACCTTTTCCCAAAATTGTTTGATTTTGATTTCCACTGGGTTTAGAATATTTCCCTTCCTTAAAATAATTTAGAAATCCCCAAAAGCCCACTTTGAAATGAAATATTAACTGTGGTTTAACACTTTTGGCAGCATTATTTGTTCCATATAATGTCTTTATCTTTCTGTCAGAGCGATACCTATCTCATTACTTGTGACTATTAATGATGTCATGAGATATTATGACCTGATGAGATGGAAAACCATATTATTTCTTCTATTTCTAACATTATTTTCAAGCTTCTGATTTTCTTTTCTGTTCTTTTCATTCACAAATTGGGATATTTGCAGTGTTTGATACCCTTATTCCAGCCAGGCAACAATTTTAGATGCTTCTTCTAAAATCAGTTTCTACCCCTAATTAGTCCTGAGCCCTTTTCTTTTTTTTTTTTTTCTCTCCTTTTCAGAAGAATTAAAACATGAAACTGTTCCATTAGGTCAGTGAATGGTATTGCCTTTGATTAATAAAATAAAGTGAGCGTGTAATGCTAATTAGAGTATTAGCCATTCATTATTGGGCCATTTCTTTGGTGACACAGAAGCAATAATGGGTCTTACAGGACTTGTTTTAGACACTGCCTGTTCGTGTCACAGATTTGTCGCCAGAGCACAGACCCTCAACTCAACAACAACGTTAAACTGAAGCAGCGAGAGTTTAACGGCTCTTCAGACAAAATTAAAAAGAAATTAACTGTTTCAAGACTCGTATTTCATGGAGAAGGAATTCATAGAATCCTGGAATGGGTTGGGTTGGGAGGGACCTCAAAGCTCATCCAGTCCCTCCCCCTGCCATGGGCAGAGACACCTTCCACCAGACCAGGTTGCTCCAAGCCCCGTCCAGCCTGGCCTTGGACACTTCCAGGGATCCAGGGGCAGCCACAACTTCTCTGGGAACTCTGTGCCAGGGCCTGCCCACCCTCACAGCTCAAAATTCCCACTATCCCACCTCCCCCTGCCCTCCTTGAATTCCTAATTAACACCTACTCCAAACCTCCTCCCAGCTCCCCCCTGACGAACCCAAACTGACATCTCCAAATGCCTGAACGTCCCTGCCAAAGGATATGGAGTTGTAACCCCACTGGTGGTGTCACCACCAGTCTCTCCAGCATGGGGCTGACTTTGGAATGCCCATCCCGTCCTGGTGGGGTGGAGAGGGGCAGAGCTGGTCCCTCCATCTCCCACAGCCCTTCCTGCTCCCCCAGGAACTGGGGCCCTCACTCCCTATCCAGTGTGACAGCTCCAGTCTAGGCATGAGCCGTATTTCCCTTCCCTGCTCCCAAAGCCTGTCTGTGGTAGCCAGTGAATACAAATCAAGGCAGTGGCGTTGATATTCTCATTACATTTAAATCTAACAGGCTTTTTTAATATTCAGAATCAAAGGAACTTCACCACCAGTAGATTTTTATATATATATATATATTTTTTTTTTTTTTAAACAGAGCCCTGCATCTCATTCCACCCATCCTCCTCCTCCTCTAATATATATATGTATTTTATATAGATACTTATTCGTTTTTTATTTCAAGCCAGGCTAAACCACCAGGGAAGGGCTGTGCCTATAAA
>VWZG01012807.1:49112-91193 GCA_013396735.1 Grallaria varia | reverse complement strand
TGGGAGCCCACCAGTTAAATGGCCCCAGGAATAGGAGCCCACCAGTTAAATGGCCCCAGGAATAGGAGCCCACCAGTCAAATCCCCCCAGGAATGGGAGCCCACCAGTTAAATCACCCCAGGAATGGGAGCCCACCAGTTAAATCACCCCAGGAATGGGAGCCTACCACTTAAATGGCCCCAGGGATGGGAGCCCACCAGTTAAATCACCCCAGGAATGGGAGCCTGCCACTTAAATGGCCCCAGGGATGGGAGCCCACCAGTTAAATCCCCCCAGGAATGGGAGTCCACCAGTTAAATCCCTCCAGGAATGGGAGCCCACCATCACCCTGGGCAGATACGCCAGGGCTGGACAGCCTTTTTAGTGGGGTAATTGTCCCAATATCCAACCTAAAGTTCCCCTGGCACAACCTGAGAAGGTTTTCTCTTGTCCTACAGTACCTGCAGGAAGGGTTTGGCAGCCTTTGAGCAAGTCCTTGAGTTTCTGTGCAAGCCCAGGTCTTAAAAATGGGATATTGTGACTTTCAGAACATGTTTAAGCTCCCAGACAAACCCAGGAAGAGGGTGGTTTCATGTTTATGGTTGCACCCACGTTCACTTTTGGTGTTTGTTGAAAAGGATGGTTGGACTTGCCCTGTCTGTGGGTCCTTGATCTGGGCCACTCCAAATGCTGCTTGGAGTTCGTCTTGGACATCCACCACGTCTTCCCCATCCTGCAGGGGTTGCTTCCCTCTGACGGCCAAGAGGACCCCAGGACTGGCTCCTGTGCTGACGTTGGACTGGAGCAGAAAGGGAAAGGAGAAAGAGCAAAGGGAATTTGCAGAGACACATTCCCAGGGAGGGATGAAGAGCCCTGGTTCCCAGAGGAGGAGAAGGAGTCAGTAGGTGGAACTGGAGGGAGTGATAAACTCTGAGTGGGTGAACAGTGGTGTCACTGCAGCAGCTGGGGAGCCCTAAGGGACCAGCAGCCACTTTCAGAACAACCCCTTGGCTCATCACCACCCCCAGGTATTGTTCCCCTTCTCCCCTCTCTTGAAAGTGTGATCCCAGATCCCACTCATGCAACATCATGTGTGACTCCTGGGGCTCACCTGAAGCCCTCACAGCAAAAGGACCCTGCAGGGGGCCAACGTCTCGTTTGGAATGAGGGGAAACTGAGGCATGAAGGGTGGATGTAGAATCATGGAACAGTTTGGGCTGGAAGGAACTTTAAAGAACACCCAGTTCCATGGGCGGGGACACCTTCCACCAGCCCAGGTTGCTCCAAGCCCCGTCCAACCCGGCCTTGGACACTTCCAGGGATCCAGGGGCAGCCACAGCTTCTCTGCCCAACCTGTGCCAGGACCTGCCCACCCTCAAAGGGAAGGATTTCTCCCCAGTACATGGGTGGCTTGACATGGGTGGAGATGGGAAGAGCTGTATCCCACATCCCCGGAAGGCCAGGAATTAGGGGCTACACTGCATTTGGAAAGAAATTCAACAAGGTGACCCAGCTTTTCGTGGCTCCTGGGAGGCCTGAGTAGATTGATGTGGGGTTAATGCCCTTGGCAGGGGGGCTCCAAATGCAGCAACACTCCTTTCCCCCCCGACACCTGGACTTGGCACCAATTAGGTCCTGATGCACTTAAGCATCCAGCAAACTTTGGGATTTCAGGCTCTGAAGCTCGGGAAGCTTTGCAGATATTTGCTTAATGATGTCTCTGAAGGGGGAAAAGAGCATTTACTGTCACCATGTGCCTCCCGTGGATCGCCGAGGATCCCAAAGGGCTGCTTGGTGCAATCCCATTTCCAGACTCGAGCTCAGTCCAGGGTTTAAGTGGTTTATCCATCTTGACGCAGGGAATCCCTGGATGGGCTGAGGCTTGGACCTGCAAGCCCTGCACTGGGCACACCTCCTGGTCATGTTTCTACGCCGTGTCCTGGGAGATGCCAGAGGCAGCCACACAGTTATATAGGAAGGAATTGCCCATCCCTCTTGCAAGTCCAAAGGCCGGAGCTTTGGATGTGATCACAGCTTGCCCAGCCCAGGCAGGGACTCCTGTGTTCCCAATCTCTCCTCACACCTCAGCAGCAAAATCTTCCTCCAGCTGAGCAGAGCCAGCACTGTACACTTATTAGATGAGATATGTGACCTATTTAATATGTAAAAAAATAAACAGCTTTGGTATTAATAATAAATATTTAGGGCTCATTGCAGCTGTTCTTGTGGAGCTCTGCAATGTATGGTTTACCATTAATTTTGGTTCCCAGGAAAATGGTTCTACTGATGCATCTTAAGATACCCTGGGTCTCAGTCATCATCATCATCATCATCATCATCATCATCATCATCATCATCACTATAATTATTTTTACATATAACCTAATATTTTTTCCTAGGGGTTTAGGGCAATAAGTGTTGCCAGGAATCATTTTAAGGCCATCCACCTCCCCTTCCAGATGTGTTGTGCAATTTTTTTCCATCTCTAACTGGTTTGAACCCTGAATTCCAAGTACAAGATCCAAATTCACCACCCAGGACAGCCCAGGGAGGCTGACAGAGGGATGTAAAGGGCTGTGGCTCACTTGGCAGCAGGTTTAACTAAACCTGGTTGCATGGGCAGTGCATTCCCACTCCAGGAGGATGCCAGCTGGGGATTGCCATGGGATGTGAGGAACACGACCAGACAGGACATGGTCATTTGGGGCAGAGACCTGCAATGGTCCTGCTGGAACAAGACACCCAAAACTCCCCATGCTGGAAGCCACAAACCCAACCAAAGGATTTTCTCTAAATATAAACTTTGCTTTTCTCTGCAGAGCCGTGACCCGCAGTGGCAATGGGGAGACCTTCACGGGGCTGTCTCCAGCAGGGACACCCACCAGGGACGTGGCAGGAATGGGGACAGGCTGCTCACCTTGCCCTTGGCTGAGCAGGCAGTGGGTGGTCCAGGCAGTGAGTGGTCCAGGCAGTGGGTGGTCCACGCCTCTGGAGCAGGGAATAGCTCCTGTCCTGTGCAGGTGAGGCTTTGAGAAGGGACAAGGAGGCTCCTGGAGTCATTTGAAGCAAACTCAGAGCCTGCACTGGTTGTTGGCATGTCCCCAGTGTCCCCAGTGCTGGCACCAGCCTGTGATGGATTTTTCCTCCGGCACCTTCCCTCTTCTCCAGTCACAGGGTCAGCCTTGAGCCGTCTGACCCCCGGTGCTCCCATTCCCCACGTCTCTCCAGACCTGGCACCACTTCCCAACCCGCCAGTCCTTGGGACATCCCTGAGCATCCCTCCAGCACATCCAGGGTGGGGTTCCTGCTGGGAAACCCCTCGGTGTAGAAGAGCTGCAGCTCCATCTCCGCAGGGAATTCCCTGGATGGGTGGTTGGGAGCAGGAACCCTCCCACAGCCTGTGGAGCATCGCTCCAGAGGGTCAATCCCTGCTCCTGAAGGGACAATCCTGCTCTCCCTGTGCTTCCAGGGGTGGGCAGCCACCCCCGGGCCCAGCCATGTGCTCCGGCTGCTGGGCACGAGGGAGGGAGGAAAAGAGGGAGGGAGGGAGGAAAAGAAGGAGGGACAGAGAGGGAAGGAGAGAAAGAAGAAGGGAGGGANAAAGAAGGAGGGATAAAGAGAGGGAGAGAGAGAAGGAAGAAGGGAGGGAGGAAGGAAAAGGGAGGGAGGGAGGGAGGGAGGGAGGAAAAGAAGGAGGGATAAAGAGAGAGAGGGAGGGAGAGAAAGAAGAAGCGAGGGAGGGAGAGAGAGAGAGAAGGAGGGAGGGAGGGAGAAAAAGAGGGAGGAAAAGAAGGAGGGATAAAGAGAGGGAGAGAGAGAAGGAAGAAGGGAGGGAGGAAGGAAAAGAGGGAGAGAGGGAGGAATGGCCGGACACCTCCCCCGGCAGAGCAAAGGGCACCAGCTGCAGATGCAGCTCCAGCCACAGACGTGTCAGAGCAGTGCAGGGGTAGGAAGAACAAAAGTACTATTTGTCCTCATCCCAAAATCAATAGAAGAGGGTTTTTTCCCCAAGAGATTTGAAGGAAAGATATTTGGGTACTGGGTCTGAATGCCAGAGTTAGGACCTTTCCCAGCCCTTTGCCTTCCCAAGCACTTTAAACTAGAAGGGAATTTTGGGACAACGGGATTTTGGTTCCTGTTTGATTAAGAAAAACTAATTTTCTTAGACCTATCTCTCTACAAGGGATCCAGGCACGTACCTCCACATCTTTTTGGGGGAGACAACGTGGTGCTCTGGGCTGCTGCTGCTGCTGCTGCTGCACGAAACACACCTCGGGAGGGAAAACTGGGCTGGGGGAGAGAACACACAAGGTTGAAACGCCAGATTTCTGTGGAGGCTCATAAAACTTCTGCACAGAGCTGGGAAATACACGAAGGGCACGTGGAAAAGCATCAGATCTTCCCAGGCTATTGATTCCTGCCTTTCATTCCCCAGCCATGGCCTGACTCCAGAGTGGGCAGCCTCATCCGAGCTTGTTCCATGATCTTCAGCTCACCAGGCTGAGGCCAATTCTCCTGCCCAGCCCTAATGCTCGGCCTCTCGTGCCATCTGTCCCTCTCCAGGGACCACCAGAGTGGTGGCAGCTCCTTGGAGCCTTGGGAAGGGCATCAGCATCCCGGGGTTCCTTGGGCAGGTCCCCCCACTGGGCACTTGCAGCTGGGCACGAGTTTAGGTGGAGGTTAAAAACACCACCTCGGAGATTAAACGTCAGGTTCAAGTGCAGAAGGGACTCCGAGGGTGGTTCGGCTTCCAGAAACCAAAGGTTGGTGCCAGACCCCACAAACATCTGGCAGCACTGGGGGTTCCAGGCTGGCACCAGTTGGAAGAGGAGCAGGAGCCAGCAGCTGGATTTATACCTGCCACAAATCTGCAGCACTCAGTGACTTTTATTTTAGGTATAACCAGACCAGCCCCGTGGACTTTTTTTGGGCAATTTGAGCCAAAAACAAGAAGAGAAGGAAAGAGGCTGAAGGGAGGAGCTTTGGTGTATGAAACTGGAACAGTGCTGGTTTCCTGAACTTTTGGCCAAGAAACAGCGAGCCCACCTGCCCCTTTCCTAGGGAATTCATGTCCACCCTTCCAGCCTCAGTTTCCCCACCCTCCCAAGAGAGATTGGCCCTGTGGGGTCTCCTTTGGCTCTGAGACCTTGAGAAACACCCTGTGAGGCTCTCACTGCACGTTTTCAGTGGTGCTCTCTGGGTGGCTCTTGGCCCACCAGCTCTGTCCTGCTCAGGCTGATGGACATCACCGTGGGCTCCAGCCTTGCTCACCCCTTGGCCTTGTTGCTGGCCAGGCTGGAAAATTGGCTTTATTTCCTAAAGTATGCCAGAAGCAGAGAGCTGGGGAGGCAGAGAAAGGAGGGGAGGGAAGGGCAGTTGGTGTGGCCAAGGCAATCGGGGCAGAGAGTCCCCTGTCCTACTCTGGCCAGACCTTTTGTCCCTGTTGGGCAGCTCTGCTGAGCATCACCCACCCCTGCAGAAGCCCCTTGGGGCATCCATCTCTCCCTGGGGGCACGCCCTGCATGGATGGGAGGAAGATCCTCCTCAATCCTTGTTTTAAATCTGCACCTGTGTGACGGTGCAGGTGAGATGAAACACTTCTGGATCAGGAGAGAACGTCTGGCCCTCTCCCTCTGTCCAGGGCTCTCTCCTTCCCTTCCCCACCCGCTTTCAATTATTTAATTTCCCCCTCCCCCCCCCCTTCCCAGCATCTGAAAGCCGAGCGCCTTAAATACAAATCACCTCCCAATCATTACGTGCGGGACCTTTCGGCCCCGTTCAGAGCGGTGGGCCCCGAGTAATGAGCTCTGCTGAGAGCTTGCTGCATTTCACAGACGACGGGTGTAAAAGCCGGGGCTGGAGAAGGGGGAAGGACGGGAGAAAGGAGCCGGATCCAGCTGGGAAAGGGAAACCTTCGCCACTCACCTCTTCTTTCACGTGCGGCGGGCAGAGGAGGTCCAGGTCCTGCCGTGGGGCTCCTGAGCTGGGAGCAGGCACACAGACAGGTGGGTGCAGCTGGAAATTAAAGTCCTGAACCCCTTCAAGGGGTGGACATTCCACCCTGGAGCTTGTCCCCAGCAGACCATGAGCAAACCCTCACTCCCAGGAGTTGTCCTCTCCTTCTTTTGGTCAACGCCACCCCTTGAAGACCCCCCTGTTGTCTGGGTGCCTCTCCCCAGACCCTGGTGCAGAATCAGGTGTTTTGGTGGAGTGCCACCTCTCCACCTTCCATCCTGCCTTCCCCAAGGTCACCGAGCCCACCTGGAGACACTTTGCAGGTGGGTGTTCCTCCACAGCACCGAGGGGCAGGACACCATGTCCTGGGGGTCTCCAAGGCCTGATACCCAGGTTTGGGATGCCACAGGCTCAGGTCCTGAAGGTTCCAAAGGATGCCTGGGGTGGTTTCAGCCCCCAGCTGCCTGGAGAGAGCAGCACAGGAAAGCCAACACAGACCTCCCTGCCATGGAAGCAGGTTGTCCTCAGCTCCTGAGGTCTCCCAGGACACCGGCAGGACCAAGTGAAGACCTCCACTGGCCCTTCTCCTCTTAGCAGCCACATCCAGGCAGATGTTTTTCTCTCTCCAAGGTCTCTCCTACTCCCTGGAACCAGCACCCACAGCTTTCCTCTTGCTCCAGCAGTGCTGAGCACCAGCAAGGTGCCCACACACAAACCAAAACACCCACTCAAACCAGACCCCAGCCCCTGGCAGAGCCAGACCTGGCCAGGACTTCCCCATCCCATCCCTCCCTGCCTGAGGAAAGGTGGGGATGAAGAGACTGGAGCAGGAGAAAACAAGAGCAAACCCTTTCGCCGCAGACTTCAAAGCCATCGTCAGCAGGAGCCTTCGGAACAGTTTAAGTACAAAATGAATTGTTTTAATATTTAATCAGTCTATAATAGGCCCGGGGATCCCAGTGGGGATGGTTTGCAGCTGAAAGGATGTCCAAACTGAGTATCCCCCCTCCAGAAGGGACAATGGTCCTCCAGAAGCCCCTGGCCCTGAGACACATGTAGGGACAATCTCCTCTGTTGGCTCCCCTTGATGTCACCCAACACCTGGGCCTGGCTGCCACCCACTCACCTGCAGGGTGCTGGGGGGCTTTGAGAGCCAGAGCCATCAATCCTCATCCTGCAGGAGAATGATTTAATTCTCTGATGAGCTCAGAATAAATTCCAGCTGCTCCATAACACACCTCCTCAGCCCCTGCACTCCCTCTCCCCAGTGGGTGCACCCAGCCATGGAAAGGGCACAGTCCCAAAGTGTTGGCATTACCCAAGCTGGGAAGGAGCCTTTGGCCTTTGTGAGGGTTCTTGGATAGGCAGGGATACAAACGGGATTTGGCTCAGCTCAGCCTTTCACCTCCACAGCTCGGGAGCTGGAGGTTTGGAACCCCAAATTCCCTTCTCCATGATCCTCGGGCAGATCTGAACCCCAAAATCACACACACCCTGGAGCTGGGGGGGATGATTTTAAACTCAAAGAGGGATGATTTATATTGGATATGAGGAGGAAATGTTTGTATGAGCAGGGTGGGCAGGCCCTGGCACAGCGTGCCCAGAGAAGCTGTGGCTGTCCCTGGATCCCTGGAAGTGTCCAAGGCCAGGTTGGACGGGTCTTGGAGCAACCTGGGCTGGTGGAAAGTGTCCTTGCCCATGGCAGGGGGTGGGACTGGGTGAGCTTTAAGGTCCCTTCCAACACAATTCCATGGTTCTGTGATGTCAGGCTCCTGGCGAGCCCACACAGGAGGGATGGATGGGGAGCAGGAAAGGAGCCCTCACTGGGACACCTTTGCTGCTTCTTCCCTTGGCCCAGGGCAGGTTGTCCCCTATGCCAGTGTGGGCAGGACAATGAGGGAGCAGCCACAGCAGCAGCCGGAGGGCCCAGAGGTGCCAGCACAGCCCCACAACCCTCTGCAGGGGGATTTACACCCAGAAGGGCAGCGCATGCCCCAAACTGCAGCAGAAAGGAACAAGCCTGGCATTTGCAAGGAGAACACGCTCTCCCCCCCAAAAATACCTTTCCCCCCAAAAATACCTTCCCCAGGACTGGGGTGTGTGTCCCCCCCTCCCCATTTGCTGTTTTCGGGGGGAATCCCCAGAGTGACCCACCCCGTGGCACAGCCTGGCTCGGCGCAGCCATTCAGAAGGATGTCACGAGAAGGATCCTGGGGAAAAATAAATAAGCTTAAAACCATTATCAATCAGGGTCATGCTTCCATTAGCTGCCCGGAGAATCCTCTCTGCCCAGAAGCTGCCGGAGCCTCCCAGGTTTCGAGTTACCGCAGTTTAGCTCTCAGTGAACCCACTGGATGCAATAAATAACTCGGTGGGTCCTGCGTGGTGGAACCGGGACCATTAAACATCCGAGTTATTTTTATAGTGATTCTCCGAGGGAGGAGGAGGGGGAAGGAAATAAAATATCTCAACCCTCCTCTACTGGCAGAGGCGGAGAGGAGCGAGGTCTTCGATCGCCTTCCTACCAGCACCATCTTCTGGCCAACACCAGCTCCTTGCCCGGAGCTTGAATCAGGGAATCACAGAAACGTTTGGGTTCGAAAAGACCTTTAAGATCATCGAGTCCAACCATCCCCCAGCACTGCCAAGGCCACCACTGACCCGTGTCCCCAAGTGCCACATCCACATGGCTTTTAAATCCCTCCAGGGATGGAGATCCAGCCCTGCCCTGGGCAGCTGTGCCAGGGCTGGACAGCCCTTTCCAGGAAGGAATTTTCCCAATATCCTGAACCTCCTGTGGTGTAACCTGAGGCTGTTCCCTCTCCTCCTGTCCCTGTTCCATGGGAGTAGAGCCTGATCTCCCCCAGCTCTCCCCTCCTGTCACGGAGGTGCAGAGAGTGAGAAGGTCCCCCCGAGCCTCCTTTCCTCCAGGCTGAGCCCCACCAGCTCCCTCAGCTGCTCCTGCTGCTCCAGCCCCTTCCCCAGCTCCCTTCCCTTCCCTGGATACACTTCTTTGGAGCACAGGATCTCCTAGGCTGGAAAAGCTGTGTTGGCTCTGATGTTTTGGTAGCATCGAAGGTTTGCAGACCTCCCTCTGGGCTGGAGACCCAGGACAGGGTCAGGATCTCCCACCAGAGCTACTCCAAGCTGACATGTGGTTTTGTAAGTCCAGGGTCTTCACCGCAATAACACCGATGGGGGTCCTGGTGAAGTCAGCCAGGTGCCCACCATTGTCCCTGGAAAGGGTCCAGAAGCACCCAGGGATCATTCTGGGGCTCAGGAACACAAAACCAAGTCTTCTTTTCCTCCTAAATAGTTTTTTTCCTTCCAGGAAATCCATTCCTGGCCAATCCAAAAATAACTACCTGAGGGAGGTGACGACCAAAGCGACCCAGCCAGGGCCAAAACAAGCAGCGGTTGTCCCCAGATAGCTCCAGCAGCATCCCTCTTCCTGAGGGGGAGGGCAGGGCTCCTTGCACCGCTGGCATTCCCGTTCCCACCACACTCTCACAGAGCAGCTCCTCCAGCTCCATGGGAAAGGGAGAGGAGGAGTCTTCCCACGTGCTCCACTCTGGCTTGGCACTGCTGGCACTGCAGAGGGTTCCTCAGGGACCCCACGAGTCCCTGCCCGCCCTCCAGATCTACTGTCCTGCAGCTTGAGGTTGGGTCTAGAAGGCATTGCATCCCTTGGCAGGACATGGGGACCAGGGGGCTTTGCCAGCTCCGTGGTGGCCCCTCAACAGGGGCACCCAAGGTGGTGCAGATGCCCAGATGACACAGCAGCCAATGTCAACTCGTCACTGTGCCCTCACAGGGGACACCCTGCCCAAACCAAGCAGCTCTGCCACTTTAGAGACAAGGGTGGGAGATTCCAAGGCTGCCCCACCCACAGAGAGGACCCAAAGCTGCCATCATTCCTGGTCCTGGCTGCCACCAGTGCCAGGAAATTCTGTAGTCACACAATAATATGTTGGTGCCAGGGACATTCCCCCACCCCTGAGATGTCACGAGGCCTGGTGGGTACACCTACAGCACCTCCATGGCCAGGGCTGTGTCCAAGCTGCATGTTGAGACCCTCGCGGACTCCACCAGCTCACAAAGTCCACTCAGCAATTGTTTGGATGCTGCTGCCTGACCCAGGTTGAAATCAGGCCAAGGATCATTTCAACAACACGACAGGTCAGACAGTCATCTTCCAGCAGCCAGAAACATCCATAAACCTCAGGACTGGTCCAGTGGTCCACCTGGGCTGGTGGAAGGTGTCCCTGCCCATGGCAGGGCACCGGAACAAGATGATCTTTAAGGTCCCTCCCAACCCATACCATTCTGGGTTGTGATAGAATAGACTCAGACAGAACCTGCAGCTCTGGCACACAGGAAAGACCATGGACTCATCCCAGTGCCTCTAAATTTTGAGAGTCCAGTCACAAAGGGAGTTCACACCCAAAAGTTTCAGTTGAGCTTTGTTTTGCCTGGAAACACAAACACTGAGGAGCCTCATTGTGTTCCTGGCAGGGGACAGGGCTTGGAGTGGCTCTTCTCTTTGGAGGCCCTGGCCAGTACCTGCCCTGGGTTTGGGACAGGTCCTGCAGCATTTCTTTCCCTGCAGCCCTCTGGTCATGCCTGGTCCTGGATTGGAGTCCAAGGAACACTTCACTCCAATGGAAACGAATGAAGGGGTGTGATCCATCTCACCTGAGACAGACTGCAGGGCACAGGGAAGGAGCTGCGGACAGGACTTGGATGTCTCACCTTCATGGGAGTACAAGGAAAGGTTGGGCAGAGGAGCTGTGGCTGCCCCTGGATCCCTGGAAGTGTCCAAGGCCAGGTTGGACGGGGCTTGGAGCAACCTGGGACAGTGGAAGGTGTCCCTGCCCATGGCAGGGAGTGGCCCTGGATGGGCTTTAAGGTCCCTCCCACCTAAACCATCCTATTATTTTATGAAAAATTCATGTTGTCTAATAGAGGGGAAGAAATGGGCGTGAGCTGCAGAGAGAACCTGTGGATGTGGAATTGTTCAGCACGGTTGGGATGGACCCTCCACCCACCTCACCATTCTCCTTGTCCCCTTCAGCTTGTTGCCACCACCCCTCCACCCCAAGCAGTTGGCCCTGGGAGTCATTTCCTCGTTGTTCCGTAGCAACACCACCAGTAGTTTCTAAAAAGGGAGAGAGGAGAAAGGCAGAAGGAGTTGTTGCACCACCCTTCTCACGCACCCCGTGGGCTCCGTCCAACACACACACAGACACTGGGACTCACAGAGCTCAGGCCGTGCCAATGACCCCATATCTCTCCATATGGACAGGCAGGATGTGAGCAAACTGGCAGCTTGGACACAAGTTAAATGTCCTGGTGAATGAATTCCTAAAAGTCCTTTCTTCTCCGCAGTTCATTGACACATCAAAAGCTGAGATAAGCCTTGCAGACCATTGCACTTTCCAGGAGGGCTTGGGGGTGACTTTATCTCGCTCCACTTCTGCCTTCTGCATTTCTCTCCCGTCACGTGGCTGTGGCTTCTGCTCCTGCTCATCCTCTCTTCACTGCCCATATTTTGCCCCAGTGTTTCTGTGGTTGTCCAGGTGCTCCAAGAAAGAGAACTCCTGGGAGCCAAGGTGTTCAGCATTCCCACTGGAGACAGTGTCTTTGCTCGTTGTCCATACACAGGGCTTTGTCACAGGCTGACACACCAGGAAAAAACCCTGTAATTCCTGCAACAAAAGCCATGAGGACCCTCACTGGTCTCAGGTTTGGTGGCTTAGCTCTCTCACAGGTGGCATTAAGTGTCACCCGGCAGGGCCAGGTCCTGGCAGCTCATTGGAAGTTTGGGTCATGGAATCATAAAGCAATAGAAACATGGGATGGTTTGGGTTGGGAGGGACCTTAAAGCCCATCCAGGGCCACCCCCTGCCATGGGCAGGGACGCCTTCCACCAGCCCAGTTTGCTCCAAGCCCCATCCAGCCTGGCCTTGGACCCTTCCAGGGATCCAGGGGCAGCCACAGCTTCTCTGCCCAACCTGTGCCAGGGCCTGCCCACCCTCCCAGCCAAGAATTCCTTCCCAATATCCCATCAAACCCTGCCCTCCTTCACCTTAAGGCCATTCCCCCTTGTCCCATCACTCCATTTCCTCGGGAAAAGTCCCTCTCCAGCCTTGTGGTTGTGAAATCCAGGGGACAGCCCTCGGTTTCACCTGCAGCACCATTTGAGGTAGGGAGGAAAACAGAAGCTGATCCAGCAAAAGGAACCGGTAATTTTATTTTTTTTGTGCTCTGTTAACTGGGAGAACTGGTATCTGCCTGTTTCCATACAGGAAAATCCCAGACATGTGAAGTGATGGGTCCTGTTTTTGACCCTGCTCGGGCAGGGAGGTTGGACCAGATGACCCACTGTGGTCCCTTCCAACCTGACCCATCCTGTGGTAGCTGCCAGGAGGGTCATGCCTGTGGGTGCAGGAGCAGCTCTGCAGGTCTCTGCCCTCCCTGGGACACCTCTCTGACCCTCATCCAACCCTGGAGGATCCTTTCCATGACCAGCTGGAGTCTTACCTGTTCCAGTGGCAGTCTGGTGCCAGCTCTCATCCTGGGAGCCACACTGCTCCCATGCCAGCACCGGGCAAACATTCCCCACACCCAACACCAGTTGGGGGACCCACCCCAGTGCTGCCCTTCCCCTCTCTTTGGTGGGAATCATCTGGAAGCCACGCAGGGATCTGAGCCTGCCAATGCTGGAGATGCCTCCTTAACCCTGGGGGCTGGTGGCAAAAAGGGTTCCTGGGCAGGGAAGTTCTTTCTGAGCCTCTCCGTGCTCCAGGGCGGGAGGTTAATTAGGTAGCAGGGTAATGAGGAGTCATTAAATCTGCCTGCGCCCGGGCTGTCAGCATAACAAGGGCAGACCAAGGAGGTTAAAGCTGGGATTCTCGTTTTCCCATTGCCTTCAATTAACCTTTCCTTGTTTTTGCAACACTCCAGGCCCCGGAGCTGCGTTCTGGGTGCTTCTGGAGGCTGTTAATGAGCAGAACACAGAAACAAACTTTTCTTTCAAGTAACCGGCAGGAGCCTTTTGGATTTTAGCATAAAATAAACAGGCAGGACCCAACTTAGCCTTTGGGAATGCCACTGTCCCATCCAAGTTTGGGAGGGTGAATGAGGTTTCTGGGGGCTTTTTGGAATTGTTATTCTACTCTTGATTTCCTCTCGTCAAGTGGGAAGAGCTGGGGGTTCATCTCAGTCCCTGCCAGGGTCATCCCTTCCTTGTGGCACTGGGGTGCCAGGTATGGCTGGGCAGTGCCCCCTACAGCTGGAGGGGAGGGGAGATGTTGTCCCACCACCTTCTTCTACACCCCTGAAACTGTTGGTCAGTCCAACTTCAAGAGTCTGTGGGGTGTTCACAGTGGAATTCAGGGCCAATTCAGGGCCAATTCAAAGCCCTCATTCATCAGCAGGCAGGATTAGGATCTTAACTTAGTTATCCAAGAAGAGGTGACGTCCGTGATAAATATATCCATGGGATGTACATGGACAGCAGGCACATCCCAGGGAGTCACGGTATGAAAACTCCGACTGATCCAGCACCTGAGGAGGATTCTCAGTGAGTGTCAGCCCCACCTCCATGGCTGGGGTGACAGGCTGGTCACACCAGTCTGCCCAGGGTGGGGAACAAGCCCCTGGCTGCAGGATTTGGTTCTTTTCCCACTGGATTCTGCCCAGCCTTGGGCGGGATCTTCAAGAACTCCATCCTGCCTCTGTGACAGGTTTCATTCTCACTCTGGGGCAAACTGCTGCAGGGCAGATAAACTACGTGCCCAAGTTTGGCAGGCTGCACCCTGCTGTAGGAAAAACTTGGAATGAAAACATTCAGGAAGCAGTTGGATGCAGCCTCTGGATGCCAGGATATGCTCAGCACCGAGGGTTGTAAGAAGCAGGTGGTCAAATCCCCGCCAGAGGGTCCAGCAGAGCTGAAGGTGTGTGGGTACCAGGTGAAGGACTAAGTGCCTTCTGGAATTCTGTGGTCCATAAGATAGGAATCCTTCCCAGGGGAGGAAGAGCGGAGGAGATGGTGAAGGACACGGAAGAGAGTCTGGAAAGGCCCAGGTACTTTTTTTACTGTGCTGAAGTTCCTGGCTCAGTGCAGGAACAGCTTTTTATCAGAGCATCAAGACACCTTCTTCCACTTGACCTTCACTCCACTTGACCCTCACTCCCCCTGCTCTCTGGTGGTGCTCTTTTCTTCCCCCATCTTTCATCTACTTTCACATGGGTGGTGAGACCCTCATGACACCCCAGCTCTCTGAGCCAGGTCCTTCCTTCCAGAGGCTGCCAGCAGAGCACACAGGGCTGTCCCACTGCTCACAAAGGCGGCGTTTCCAGGAGGAATTCATTGGTGGAGAAACATCTCAGCATAAAGGATCCTCCCAGCATCGTGTCTAGTGGGTGGCATCATGTCTAGTGTGTGGCATCCCTGCCCATGGGAGTGGGGGTGGAACTGGGTGATGTTTAAGGTCTCTTCCAAGTCAAATCATTCCATGATGTGTTCAGCTGCGACACAGAAAACCTGCTGCTTTCCCATCTTAAATCCCAAAGAAGATCTGAGGCTGGTGAATGAGAAGAGTCCACAAGAAAATCCTTCTTCCCCTCAGTCCGTGGCAGCAGGAACCACGTTGTACATCTCCTGTGTGCAGGAGCCCACAAAGCTCCCCAGAAAACAATTCACAAGCCCAAGGTGGGGTATGGGGAGTGTTATTTACACGGAGCCCTCTAAAAAAA
Source organism: Grallaria varia (assembly GCA_013396735.1). Lineage (NCBI taxonomy): Eukaryota > Metazoa > Chordata > Aves > Passeriformes > Formicariidae > Grallaria > Grallaria varia. The sequence continues at coordinate 76,499 of VWZG01012807.1, read as the reverse complement.
GGACCCATTTCCATCCTCTCTCCACCTCTCTCGTTTGTGGGAGCTAAAGGAGCAGGGAGAGACTTCCCAACACACTGTCCTTATCTCCCCCATCCAGATGGATTGGCCATGGTGGGGTAGCAATGCCCAGCTTGTCACATGTGCCGCTTGTGACCAGCAGCTCTGCTGGGACGTGCAGCCTCCACAGAGGGCCAGTGTCTGCTCTCACAGAGACCCCTTTGAGACCCTCTCACGAGGCCAGTCAGCCCTGCCATGCGTGACTGGGATGCTCCCCAGGCCATCCCTGATTTACAAGGCAACTCCTCTTTTCCGTAGTGTTTTTCTCTGCCCTCTTTAGTATCGCTCCAGCTCCACTCCAGCTCCACTGCAGTGGGATGAAAACCTCCTCTGAGCCCCGCAGTGCTTCCCTGTCACCTGGCTCCCCCCGGAATCTGGGGGTGATTTTCCTGGGGCCTCCCCCAGAACATCCCCTCCAGCACAGAATCACAGAATCTCCTGAGTTGGGAGGGACCCACAAGGATCATCCAGTCCAATCCCTGGCCCTGCCCAGGACATCCCAACTATCCCACCCTGTCCTTCAGAGTGTTGTCCAAACACTCCTGGAGCTCAGGCAGCCTTGGGGTCGTGCCCACTGCCCTGGGGAGCCTGGTCAGTGCCCGACCACCCTCTGGGGGAAGAACCTTGTCCTGAGATCCAACCTCACCCTGCCCTGGCACAGCTCCAGCCATTCCCTCTGTCCTGTCCCTGGTCACACAGAGCAGAGTTTGGAGCTGCCACATTTCCGCCCCTCAGGAGGATGTTGAAGACCCCAATGAGGTCTCCCCTCCGTCTCCTCTTGTCCAGGCTGAGCAAACCAAGTGAGCTCAGACATTGCTCATGTGGCCCCTCAAACCCTTTCCCATCCTCGTGTCCCTCCTTTGGATGTTCTCCAACAGCTCCATGAAGGATTTGGCCACTCCAGTCGGGACAACCACTCACCGGCACGCGTGGGACGTGCAGATAGTTTGTGGAATTCACCTCAGGGATGGGACTGAGGGCTGTTGTCTGCATGGAGGTGGCCCTGGGGCATTGCAGTGGGATGTTCCCAGCCATGGGTGGATGGATTTTAACTCCCAGTCCCTTTACAGAGCCAGCTCAGTGCCTGTGCACTGAAGGCTCATCCCACCTCTCCCTGCAGGACTGCCTTGCAGCCGGGAGATGGAGATGGGCATGAGGAGGTTCATGCCAACTCTCTTCTTCTTCAGACTGCTTTGGGGACACTGATGTCAAGCACCCAGTGCCTGGCCCAGAGAAGACTGTCCCACGCTGTGGTGGGGGGCTGTGACCGTCACCTAGAGCCATCCCGGTGGCCTGACCCCAAGGCTCCCAAAGCACTTTCCCATGCCTCACTTAATTGCTTCTCTGGGGTGGCTCCAACTGGCAGAGCATTAAAACCCAGCCGGTATCATATCAAGCCTCCTCCACATCCCTGCTGGAGGTGCCACACACTGCAGGACCTGCAATGAGAGGGTCACATCCTCTTCAGGCAGTGGGGACTTCCAGAGACAGGGATTCCTCAATTTTCCTTGATGGCACTCATGGACATGCTTGTCTTCCAGCAGGGTCCAGGGTCAGGGGGCGAGTTTGAAGGCAGCACCTGCTGGGAAAGCCCAGCTCTAAGTTTGCCAACACCGTATGACGTTCTGGTTGTTCAAGGAGCATCCCTGAGCTGTTCCCAGGTTATGGAAGTGATCAGCCATCAGCACATCCCAAAGCAAGGCAGCCTTGAGTTCCTCGCTCTGCCTTTGGCTTCCACTCACCTTCCCAGGGACAACCAGAGCCCAGACCGCAGGAAAAGCGTCCTCTCCCAGATGTCAGGGAGGTGATTTACCCCCATTGTGTTTTCCTCAGCCTCCTCTTACTCCCAGGGCATTTTCCCGCTGCCTGTGAGACATTTTTGCACTTCTCCCTTCCCGACTCCATCGCTGGTGAGCAGCCAAGCGACTCTGCTGGTCTGCAGGGAGGGGGGTGCTGTGGGGCCAACGTGGGGGACCACACCAGTCCTGCTCCCCCCGGAACTTTAAAAGAGTCTAAAATTCCACACTGTTTACCCAACCCCTCTCCCGCTGTGTTTCCTCATCCCCGTTTCCTGGAAAGGTCAATGGTACTTGAAGACGACCAAGCCCTCACTGGTGGCTCCTCGAGAAGAGGCCATTAATCTCTATATAATTATCAGCAATTATTTCAAGAGCAATAACCCATTTCTCCAAACTTTTCTTGGAAGCTTGTTAAGCAGATTGAGGGAATGGAAGGTGGGAAATGATCCAGGGACGCTACCCCTGAGCTCTGGGTGCTGTGGCTGTGCTGGCATCGTCCGGCCAAAGCCACCAAGGATTTGCACCAGCTGCTCAGTCACTCTCCAGTTCCCAAGAGATGGAAAGACCACGGGAGGATCTGGGATTCTCCACAGATTCTCTGTGGGTTTCACATGGAGTGGCTGGATCTGCCCCTGCACCGACAGTGCTCAGATTTATTGCAGTTTAACTGACTTTTAATAGCCCAGTTTGTTCCTGAAGTCAAAACATTCACAGTCCTTGAGCTGAACTGCTTAAATGAAACAGAGCCCCAAAAATAAATGAAGATCATAAGCAACATCTAGACATTAAAAAAAAAAAAACCAAATCCACTTCCATTTTCTATCAAATTGAAAACATTATTATTTACATTTATACGTGTGTGTATATAAGCAAAGGGTTATTTAAAGGTTATAACAATTCCATGGGGCAGGAGAGTTTGCTCAGCTCTATCAAGGACTTGGATATTGTCAGTTTTAAAATCCACAATATTTAGAATTCAGTCAAAGGGCTGGTAAAGAGAAATCAAAGGAATATTTACATCTCAGCCCTGCTGCCATACCAGCAGCCCACCTTTAATCAGGCTCATTAGCTGATGGCCTCAGTGCTTCCAGCAGAGGTTTGTATGAGAAATTCCCAAAAACTGCTCAGGGAAATGCACCTTTTGTCCCATAAAATGCAGATGAAAACACGGTTAAAAACAACATTTCACTGTTAATGCACTAAATTTCACTCTGGGGCTCTGAGCAACCTAGTCCAGTGGAAGGAGACCCTGCCCATGGCAGGGGGTTGAACTGGATGGGCTTTGAGGTCCCTTCCAGCCCAAATCATTCCATGATTCCATAAGAAATGTGCATCAAGGTGGCCAGGGCAGGACCCTCCCTCCTCACAGGCATAACATCCTTCCATTGTTTCTGTGAACGGGACACACAACGCGCCGGGATCCTCCAGCAGGAAACGCCTCTGGATCCACGGCGTGGACCAAAGCAGAGCCATTCCAGCAGCACAGTTATTCAGGCTGAGGCTGCAGAGGTTGCAGGACACACCAAAAGGAATCCCCAGGACGTGTCACCATGCACGGTCAGCTCACATGGGCACGGCCAGCACCATCTCCTGGTTGTCCCACGCCGGGGAGCCACGTGCAGGTCCCAGCAGCACACCTGGATAGCCTGGAGCTGAAAGTCTGCCTGGGCCACATTCTCGTGTCCAAATTGTCCACCTGATCAGTCGTGGAGCAATCTATGGATCCTAAAGGAGCCACAATTCCACACGTGTCCTGTGTCACCTGGGAGCAGGGACAGAGCCCTGGGTGATGAGGGGGGTTCCACCAGCACTTTGGGGGGATTCTCTGTCACCTAAAGTCACCAAGCATTTTGACAGCAGGAATCCTGACCTTGTGGTCCTAAATTCCTTATAAATGCTTTCCCTCTGCCTCTGGAGAACCCTCACAACTTGTGGGGTTTCCGGAGAAACAAAGGAGGGCAGAGACAGGTGGGGGTCAGGCTCTTCTCCCAGGGAACAAGGGACAGGATGAGAAGAAACGGCCTCAAGTTGCAGCAGGGGAGGTTTAGGTTGGATATTAGGGAAAGTTTCTTCACCAAAAGGGTTGTCCAGCACTGGAAGAGGCTGCCCAGGGCAGTGGTGGAGTCGCCATCCCTGGCAGTGTTCAAAAACATGCGGATGTGGCACTTGGGGATGAGGTTTGGTGGAGAACATGGTGGTGGCGCTGGCTGAGGGTCGGACTTGATGATCTTAAAGGCATTTTCCAACCTTAACAATTCTGTGAGTCTGAGCCCTCTTTTCACCAAGATCAGGATCAACCTCCTCCCATCACACAACATCTTTGGAACACAGAGATGTCCACAGTTTCTGGGGCTCCCTTAAAGGCTCCCTGCACCCACAGTGGGGGCAGCACAGTGACCCCAAACTCTGATGCTTTGCCACCAGGGCCATTTGAAGACAACAAGAAGCTTCTGCTCATCGCGAGCCCTAATTTTTATCCGACATCAGGCAGAGACTCTCAGACCCAGCCACACCCTCAGCTGTGACACCGGGACAGAAGGTCCAGCCTTCCCAGAGCAGCAGCTGGGCAGTGTCCCCTCCGCCTGGGACCGCTGTCAGGGGCCTCCCTGGGCAAACACCCCGTCACCCTCTGGAACAGCTTGACTCCGGTTGGCCCCGGCTGATAAGAAAGTTATGAGCAAAAGAACTTCAAGTGCGGGGTCAGCGGCGGGCTCGTGGGAACAGCAGGGATCTGGCTCCTTGGGTTTTTCCAAGAGATCTTCTCCTCAGAGGAAGGGAGAGTCCCGGCATCCCGTGTGCCCGTTCCTTCACGCACCCACCCGGCTGGCAGGAAGGGATTTGTGGCTCCAGGCATGCAGGGGCAGATACGAGTCCTGAAATTATCACTGTTTTCTAGCTCTTTACAGAAGAGAATATCAGTAGTTTGGTGGGATCCAGCCTGGAGATGCTGGAGGTTGTGCAGTGTGAGATCCAAGGAATTTTACCTGGACTTTCTCTTGGCTGGTGCCAGTCAGGGTGGGGATCAGCAGTATGGATGAAATGGGGGATTTTCATCCCGCTGCCTCAAAGCTTTCCCAGGCCAACAGGGCATTTCCCCTGACTCATGTGAGGAGCATCTCTGAGATTTCAGACTCAGCATCTGCCTAAGAAAGGGAAGGAGTAGAAGGCAGGCTAGGTCTGGGCACCCACTTTGTTCTCTTTACTCTTCGTTGCTATGCTGGTTGGTTGCTCCAGGGGTTAAAACTGAGGGATGTCGGCGTGGAGAGGGTGAAGGATAAGTTCAGGGATCGGCAGCATCAGAGAGCTTGACATGAATGAAAACATTTGCTGCAGAAAAGCACCCCTGGAAAGATGCCAGAGCTGCTCTCCAGGACTCCAGAGCTCTCCTGCAGGACAGGCAGGGTGAAGGGAACGCTGGCAAGCAAGATTTAAGGAATATGACTCGAAATGCAGGCACAATTATCTATTTATTTATTTTAAGTGATGCCAGTGAAGGCGCCAGGCTGGGAGGCAGTTTCTGAGCGTTCAATGTCAGCATTCCTGGAGTCTCGGGACTAAACCCAAGCCTTCCCAGAGGATCCCTGCATAAAAATACACCAAGCACTTCAGTCAGATAACAACAAGCCTCCCAAAAGCAGGAGGGTTTGCCAGCTGACAGCCCTAGAAAAGCTTATTCCCAAAGGATTTGGTCCTGCAGGTCCCCGGGCAGTCTCTTCTCTGTAATGTTTTACCTGTTGGAATTCCTGAGGGACTACCTCTGAGTTTTCCTGTTCAGGTCCAAGGGGAGAGGGCCTGCATGTCTCCAAGGATATCCTCTCCTCCTCCCAGGCATCCCTGTTTTACTGTGTGTGTCCACAGCCCTCTCCCTGCAGTTGGGATAAGATGGACTCACAGGGTCACAGAATCTCCTGAGCTTAAAGGGACCCACAAGGATCATCCAGTCCCTGCTCAGGACACCCCAACCATTCCACCCTGTCCCAATCCCATTGTCCAAACACTCCTGGAGCTCTGGCAGCCTTGGGGCCGTGCCCACTGCCCTGGGGAGCCTGGTCAGTGCCCACCACTCTCTGGTGGAAGAACCTTGTCCTGGTATCCAACACAACTCTTCCCTGGTCCTGTCACTGGTCACAGAGAGCAGAGGCTGGAGCTGCCCCTCGGGAGGGCATTGAAGACCCCAATGAGGTCTCCCCTCCATCTCCTCCAAGATGAACAAACTAAGTGCCCTCAGTTGCTCCTCATCTGGCCCCTCCAGCCCCTTCCCCATCCTGGTGACCACACCCTGGAGACTGGGACTCCTCCAGCTGCACTGAAATAGGGCTCCAGCTGCTCAGGGCCATTAAGACCAGTTAGACCCCTGAGGGTCCAGGCAGGAACCTCCAGCCCAGCCTGGGCATGTCCCAGGACACATCCCTGGGCCCATCCCTGGGCACATCCCGGGATACATCCCAGGACACACAGCTGCTTCCACAGGGTGAGTGAGGGTGCACGTGCCCAGATGTTGGGGGTGTAAGGTGACCCTCCTAGATGATTCCTCCAGATGTTTCTCTGCTCTGTGACCACTCCTGAACAATCCGACTCCCCTCATATGACCACACGCTCAACTGGAGCACAACTGGCTCTTTGTGGGACAGTTCCACACTTATTTATCTGCAGGTTAAACCCACTGACTCAGGCTTGAAGCCAATCCTTTGCCAATCCTATAAGGGCTGCTGTTCCAGTGCCACCAGCATGTTCCCACACGGAAAGCCACAAGGGATGGATGGCCTGAGCTGTGCCTCTCTCCAGACCACGGGGATCTGCTGGGCTCACTGGGATCCTGGTTTCTTGCTGTGACACAAATCATGAGTCTTGGCTTCACTTTGGGGTTGCAGCTCAAACCAGTTAAAAATCAGCTCCCAGGCAAAGCCAGGCACTGGGAGGACTCTCCAAGATCAGGAGAAGGGCTGCAGATAGAGGGCCAGGAACAAATTCCATTAGCTCAGAGCTGTGGAGAGCTACCTCCTATGAGTAGCTCAAACTGGGAATGCTGGACCTAAAGAGTTACTGGTCAAAGACTGTCCCAGAGTGCACACACAGCCCAAAACTTATCATGGAATGCTTTGGGTTGGGAAAGGACCTTAAAGCTCATCCAGTTCCACCCCTGCCATGGGCAAGGACACCTTCCCCTAGACCAGGTTGCTCCAAGTCCTGTCCAACCTGGCCTTGAACACTTCCAGGAATGGAGAGTCCACAGCCTCTCTGGGCAACAGGGTTGACATTCACTTGGTGAACCAAACTTGGCTTCCACTCACTTTATTTTGGGCTCACCCGCAGTCTGTGCTAGGAGGGACAAAAGCATGTGAGAGGATGAACACTGGATAAAATCAAGAGCTTCACTCTGTGAGATGTTTTCCACACTTCCTGCACAGAAAACAAATCAAGGCTGTGAAAGTTCAGCTGCAGGGGCAAATTTTGGGAGCTCACCCTTCCCAGAGTTAAAAGCAAAAGCCTTCTGCTCGTCCTTGGGATGTGACAGTGCTGTGGGGTTTCATTTCAAGGCAGATCTGTCTGTCTTCTCTCCAAACGTGACTGAAGCATCAGCAGGAGACCCTGAGGGATGGATGATGGTCTTCACCAGGATCTCATCCAGGTGCTCTCTCCAGGACTTGAAAGGCTGCCTCACCTCCAACCCAAACCTGAGCTCCAAGCAGCAAATCAATCGACCAGGCACAGACTATCCTGTCTGTGAGGAGTTGGTGTTTTCCTGAGCTGTGGCTCCTCTGAGCTTGCCCAGCACCGTCCAGCCTTGCCAGGCCACCTCCATGTCCAGCACCAAGGGCAGCAAAAAGCCAAATTCCATGTCTTGGACATGTCCTCCCTAAAGTGTAACAGCAAAATGACTCCCAGGGATTTATTGCTTGGCTGGACTGTGACTTATTTCAGAAGCAGCTTCTTCTTTCAGATAATTTAAGTGACTCAACATCAGCCCCGAGGTCGAGTGTGTGCCAAGGACACTCTCTGGCTGCACAAGGTCGGTGTTTCCTGGGGGCATGAGGGGGCTGGAGCCATCCTTTGACTCCAGCAGAACACAGAGGGCCATTCATGTCCCTGGCACGTGCAGGAACGTGACCGTCCCAGGACAGGGGCTGCAGGACCCCTCACCAGGGGCAACAGGGACTCCTCTGCTGGGGGAAGAGAGCCAAGGAAAAGCTGCAGCCCCCCAGAGAGGCCAAGGGATGAAAGGACCATGGAGATGTCCTGGGGAGATGAGCTGTCTGAGGGGTGGTTTCCTCACCTGCCCGGGGCTCTGAGTGAGCAGAGGGAACACTCAGAGGTCACCTGTTGCCCTTCAAAGCCTCCAGATGGAAATGAACTTGTTTGTTGACCCAGACTCCAAGTCCAGCCTCGGCATCGCAGGCACCCACCGAGGTATAGAAATGCTTCACTGAGGTCCAGAGTCAACTCTGGGGCACAAACTTCCAAGCTGGAGACATCCATGAGCAGAACTGACCAGGCTAGGGTGGGTACCAGCTGACTGCCCCAAAACAAGGCCAGAGCTGGGCTGTGTCCATCCAGCCCAGCCCACTGAGCCTGCCTTTACCTTGGGTGCCCTTCCTCAGAGGCTCGTGGGGGCTGCCACACACTCAAACAGGATGGGCAAGGAAGACTGAAGCTGGAGAAAAGGAGGAAAAATATCCCAGTCTTAGTGAGAAATGTGATCCTCAAACAGACCTCCCGAGCAGCTTTCTTCTTGAAAAAAATATAACGTGCCAGTTCTGACCCAAATATCCAGCTTTAAAACGGGAACAAGGAAAGCAGCTCCCCCAGCAATTGTGTGGCCTCTGGTACCTGAGCTGGTTGGGCCAAGGAGCAGTTAGGGACACTCCTGTCCCTGTGGTGTCACATGTCCAGCTCCAGAGCAGGCTTGGCCAAGACTTGAGAAGTCACAGAGAGATGGGAGGGTGACAGATCCCTAAGATGGGTTCTCCAGTTTGGGACGAAGGGATAAGAGCGTGAATGAGGTTTTGTTCTCTGCTCTTCTGAGTTGGCGCTGACCAACAAGGGTATGAGTGAAGAAAGAGGTAATTTCTCTGGATTATCCACAGCCCTAATTCATCAAATCTTCAAGGAATCATGGAAATGATTCAGTGGAGAGACACAGATAATTTGCTTTCACACAAAGAAGGAAGAAAGTTCCCAAACAACTGATAGAAATTATCTCTCTCCTGTTTACAAACCTTGACCACTGAGAAAAGCCAGGCTGGTCCAATTCTCATTGGCATTTTTAGCCAAATCCTGAGATGTGAGGGAATTTAATCTATCCCTGTGTTGGGATCTGCACCAAAAAAGGGCTGTTACAGGGTATAAATATACCAGTATTTTATCAGGAACTTCTGCAGTTGTCCCATAAGTAGCAAAGATGAAAGAATCACAGAAACATGGAATGGTTTGGATTGGGAGTCACCTTAAAGCTCATTTCGTTCTATCAGGGACTTCTTCTACTATCCCACATTGTTCCAAGCCCTATCCAACCTGGTCTTGGACACTTCCAGGGATCCAGGGGCAAATCTCCTTGCCCTGGACTCCTGGGCGATCAGAAATGTGTTGTCATGGTACAAATCCACAAAGCCAAGGCAACTTCCCTTCCAGGCAGGAACCCCTTTGCCCTCTTTGCCCCAAAATAAGGAGAGAAAGGAGAGGTTTGGGCCCCTTCCCAGAGTGAAGGCACCTCAGGTGGAAGGAGGTCGTGTTTCCAGAGGGTCATGTTGCCATCCATCACCTTGTGATTGGGCATTTTTTGTTGCCACGCCCCAAATAAACCCCTATTCCTGAGAGAAGCCAAGTTCACATCAAGGCAGGGAATGAAACTTCCCTCTCCAAGCAAATGAGCCAAGGAGGTTGGGGGAGGTTTTGTCCACGGAGTTGGACAATTTCTCTACAGGTTCCTGTGGTTTGGAGAAAAGCAGGAGGAGCCTCCTGGAACCATTGCTTGTGATCTTCTGTTCACAGGCAGGTGGAGAGCAGGGGAGAGGCTTTGGGTCAGGATCAGAGACTGGAGTGGACACGTGGCTCGTGGAGGGCTGGTGGGACTCCACGGCACCAGCAGCTGCTCAGCCCTGGAGGGTCCTACCCTGACTCTTGAGCAACCAGTCGCTGCTCTTCAGGAGGCTCAGGATGCTCAGAAACCGCAGCAGAATAAAACCAGAGCTGGGGTGTGTGTGAAAAGACCCTGGTGCAACTTCTTGTAGATGGGAGCATGGTCAGAAACCTGTTCTCAGCCTACTTCACCTGGACCTGCTTCACTTGGACCTGCTTCACCTGAACCTGCTTCATCTGAATGTGCTTCACCTGACTGTGCTTTATCTCAACCTTCGTCACCTGGACCTGCCCCACCTATCCTTGGTTCTCCCAGAGCAGGCTCAGTGAGGCTCGTCCTTTCCTAGCCCTTCAGCAAAGACTTTTATGCTCCATCCCCTCTGCTGGAAGGTCCTGCAGGTCCCCCTGCCTTGCTCCCAGCACACACATTTCTCCTGAACCTTTACTCCAGGGCTCCAGGAGCAGCACTTGGCCTTACACACCCCGGGAAGGGAGGCTTTGATGTCTCTTTTCCCCCCATAAAAGACACCCTGGGAAAGGGAGGCTTTGGTGTCTTTTTTTCCCCCCAAAAAAAGAGCTGGTGGGAGCTGCAGGTCCCTTCCCCAAAGCCTGACTGGGGGATCCCATCAGCCCATCACCCTGAGATGACACTCTTGCTGCCTTCCCATCTCCAGCCCTCCCCATCCAGCTTTGTATGTTTGTTTGTTGGTTGGTTTGTTTGTTTGTTGTTTTCACTCCTATCCCGGAGCTCTCCTGCGTTTCTCCTGCTTTTCCCTCCTCTCTTCCCATCCCTCCCTCCACCCACTGGTCGCGCTCGGGGGGGAGCCCAGCGAGTTTCTATAAAACCACCCACTCCGGGCGGGCTCGGCGAGTCACGGAGGGAAGAAGCATTGCCCTTAAACACCAGTTCCCACACAAGAGCCACCTCCAGGATCTAAACCCCTGCGTTTCTCCCAGGACATGCCCAGAGTCCTGTCAAGGGGAAGAAGCTGATCCTGGGAGCGCCCAAAAATCCGTGGTCACAAGGAAGGTAACCCCGATGAAAAGCTTTGCTGGTTTGCAAACGAAACGATTTCTGGCTTCAGGGTGAGTTTTTGCATGTTTTTTGGGTCCCTCCATGAGCAGCCCCCTCTGGGGGAGGTGTTGAAGGGTCCAGGAGCGTGGCAGGGAGAGGGTGCACGAGGAGAAATCCATCGCACCTCTGGGAAAAGCTCCTGCTGCTTATGGACCAGGAGGGGATGGGGAGTCACCACCTGCCTCTCTCCCTCCTTTCCCCCACACTTGGAATTCTGCTGCGAGAGATATTTATGCACAGGAAAGGTCTCTTTGGGGTTTGGACAGGTGAGTCTGGCAGGTGGAGCTGCTCTCCAAGGCAGAGACTGGCTGGAGATGGGGATGCTGCCTGGGATGCAGTGGCATTCCTGACTCCCATGGAAGAGGGGTCCCAATTCCCCCCCTGCCCTCACATGGCACCTTTCAGGCAGGGCCAGGTTTTGCAGGGTTATGGTGATGGTTTTCAGGCTTGTTTTCTCTCTGGGGTTCATTCCTTCATGTCCGTGAGAAGATTCCAGTGGGTTCAGCTGTGGTTTGGGCTCAGCACGGTGTGACATTTCCACTCCTATGGGTCAAAATAATTCAGCAAGTGAAGCACCTCAGCCGGGCAGGTGGGATGGGGATGGTCCCTCCGGGCACTGAGTCGCCTCCCCAAAGGATCAGCAACATGAGAAAAGCTCAGAGGATTTTGGGTCAAGTAATGCTGGCTTTGGTTTGCCATCTGCCAGACACTCAACAATCTTCCTGATGCTTCTGTGCCTCAGTTTCCCTCAAAAGCTCACAAGGGGGTTGTGCTTTCAAGCCCTCTGAGATGTGAGAGGCAGTGTGGAGGGCAGGGAGTAAACAGGATGTTGGGCAGGAGGAAACAATGCTTCTCTTTGCTGAAATTGTTGGATTTTAGGCAAGATGAGGGTGGGGAAAGTGCTTTTTTTTTTCTCCAGTGCTTTGCAGCTGTGCCGTGGAGGGGCCGGGCAGGAGCAGTGAGCTGGGTCCTGTGACCCTCATTCACATGAGCTGCTCTCCCAAACCCCCAGGGCTGAGCAGCCAGGCTGGCCTCTGTGGGATGGGCAGATAAAAGCAGCCCAGGGCTGTGGGAACACAGGGAATGACTGCCAGGGATTCTCTGGTGCCCTCTGTCAGTGCTGTCTCCAGGAGCCACCGCTTTCCTCCAGCCACGAGTGGCAGATGTTTGTCTGCGCCACCCAGAGTTGCTGCCCAGACCCTCAGGGAGCTCTGGCAGGAATTCCGAGCTGGGTCTGCCCTCTCCTGGGAACTGCAATCCTGTGGTGGAGAGGTCAGGACACCCACCCAAGGGACACCTGTCCCTGGGGGAGCAGGGGCAGGACAGGGACCTGAGGACCTTAGCAAGGACACAGCCTAAAGACCCTGGAGCAGGTCAGAGCAGGGATTTGTGTCCAGGTTTGTGCTCCTTTGCATTGTTTATCTATTCACTCCCTTCCTTTCATTCCCCTTTCCCAACGTGACTGGGTGCCCAGGCGTTCCCACGAAGCCTGACCCCTGACACAGGGGTGTCTGGAGGAGCTGTGGTTGTACCTGGTGGGACTCCTGGTGGGGCCTGGCCATGTCTTCCCAGAGTGGAATCAGTGGTCCCACCACACATTCGTTGCTGGTCCTGGGATCTCAATGATCCAGGACAGGGAGAACCGTGTTACAACCCCTGGATGGTCCTGGGGAGCTGATCCCGGGTTATGGAGGGTTTGGCTCAGATCCCAACTCTGCCTGGAGGAGCCAGAACAGAGCCTGAGTCCCAGCTCTAATGCCAGGCAGGCTCCTTGATCCCTGCCTCATTGGATCCTCTGGAGCAGAGCACATCCCCGGGAATCCCATAAGGCTCCTGTTCCTACTCCAGGCGCAGCAATTTTTCCACCCTTCAGAGCTGGAAAGTTCACAGTTCCTCAAACACGTTCGTCACACACCCCAACCAGGACTCCCTTGTCTGGGGCACAGGCTGGCACTTTGCTGCCCTCTCCCATTCCCTCTCTGGGCTCATTTCCAGATCTGGATCATCCAGAAGCCTATCCAACCTGGTCTTGGACACCCAGGGTGGCGCCACCACCCCCCTCATCTTTGTCCTGTGTTTGTGGAGCAGCAGCTTGGCTTATCCTGCCTGGAAACACCGTCAGAGCCGTGCAAAGCTGAACCATTCCCGGGATATTTATTAGGGCTTCAGCCTTGGAGAGCCTGAGAGACCTTTTACTGTGCTCAGCAGCCAGGACTGCAAAGAGCTCAGGGAGATTTATATCCCTGAGGATGGATCTGAATGGGCACGGTGGGTTTGGAGAGGAAGCAGTTCAATGGATGGAGAGGAGGATGGGGAAGGAGGGGCTGTGCTGCTGCACATAAATTGCAATGAGATGTCAGGTGTCAATGTGGCATTTCTGGAAAAAAATCCATAGTATTTTCCCAGCGGGGCACCCAGCAGTTCTGTGCTGAGTCTTTTCCTGTTGCACTGGAAGGCAGCCCAGGGGCAGCCCGTGGGATCTGCTGGGCAGGGGGATGTTGGTGCTGCTCCAGTTTTCCCAGGAATGAACTGGAAAAGCTCTGCTGGTTCTGCAGACACTGAGATAGGAGTGTGGACGTGCCCAGGCATTGACGGGTCCCAAAACTGCAGCTTCAGTTGGGAACTGAACTGCCCAAAACCAAACCCTGCAACTCCCTGCCAGGAGTCGGGGATGGGGTTTGGGCTCTGCTGCCTGGGAACAAGGGACAGGACGAGAGGAAATGGCCTCAAACTGTGCCAGGGGAGCTTCAGGTTGGAGATCAGGAGGAATTTCTTCCTGGAAAGGGTGGTCAGGTGTGTCGGGTAGACTTCAACTGGCCTGAAATCTCTGTGGAATAGTTGGACTATGCCAGGAACCTTCTGCACACGTCAGGGTGATGTGCACGGAAGGAAAGGCTGTGACACCTGGAACAGAAATCCCGTCTCTAAAGTGATGGGTCATGTTTACTGACATGCATGGTTTGTGTGTACAATTAGGAATTATGTATGTATAGAGAAACCAATGGGCCTTGGACATGTGTCCAGACTCAGGTCTATAAGAATCGCAGCCTCTGATACTCTGATGCAATAAAGTTCCTGTCCTGTTTTTGGTACAAGATGATGTCATTTCTTTGACCTGCCTCTAACTTCACGACGACAGTCAGGCACCGGAAGGGGCTGCCCAGGGAGGTGGTGGGGTCCCCATCCCTGCAGGTGCCCAAGGAATGACTGGCCATGGCACTGAGTGCCCTGGGCTGGGGGCAAGGTGGACATCGGGTGCAGGGTGGGCTCGATGATCTTGAAGGTGCTTTCCAACCTCAGTGATTCTGGGATTATAAACAAGGAGTGGGGTGGACTTAAAAGGAAATCTGGCTTGGCCACATGAGCAGCAGTGCCCCACACACCTGCTGAGCCCAGGAGGTGCCTTCGGTCCCTGAAGAGCTGCACCAGAGACACCAGGGACTCTTTGTTCTCCTTTTGGTTTGTTTTTTCTGAACTGGCCCGTTTAGTTTTAGCAGCACAACCTCCCACCTGCTCTGACCTGAGGGGAGTCGATCAGGCATCATTTCCATTCAATTCTCCAGAAATTCAGAGAATAGAATAGAATCATAAAATAGAGTATCTCAGGTTGGAAGGGACCCACCAGCACCGTCAAGTCCAACCCCTGGCCCTGCCCAGGACACCCCAACAGTCCCATCCTGTCCCTCAGAGTGTTGTCCAAACACTCCTGGAGCTCTGGCAGCCTTGGGGCCGTGCCCACTGCCCTGGGGAGCCTGGTCAGTGCCTGAGCACCCTCTGGTGGAAGAACCTTGTCCTGAGATCCAACCTCCCCCTGCCCTGGCACAGCTCCAGCCGTTCCCTCTGTCCTCTCACTGCTCCCAGAGAGCAGAGGTTGGAGCTGCCCCTTCACTGTCCCCCATGAGGAAGCTCCAGCCCCTGATGCTCTGCCCTCAGTCTCCTCTGCTCCAGGAAGACCAAACCAAGTTTCCTTTCATTCGATCCCATTCCTCCTTCCTCTGCTGACAAAGTTCCCTCCCTTGTCCCTTTCTCCACCTGCAGATCCAACCAAGACCCCAAGGACATCCTGTGAGCACCATGAGGACTCCTGCCAGCTCCTCCATGGCACAAATCCCAGCTCCCACCGCTCTGGCCATTTTTCTGACCTGCCTCTTCCCAGGGGCACACAGCCAGACCCCACGGGCTCTCCAGGAGAGCACCGTTCCCTTGGAGGTGCTGAGCCAGGAGCAGGCTTACAGCCTGGTCCAGCACAGCCTCCTCCAGGATGCCAAGGTGTCCAACCTCTCAGAGAGCCTCCCCAGGAGCAGCAGCTCAGAGCCGCCACTGCTGCCCGTCTGCGTGAAGCCTGCAGACATCAGACACGTCTTCAAGTACATCAACACCATCGTGTCCTGCACCATCTTCATCGTGGGGATCATTGGCAACTCCACGCTCCTGAGGATCATCTACAAGAACAAGTGCATGAGGAACGGGCCAAATGTCCTCATCGCCAGCCTGGCCCTCGGGGACCTGCTCTACATCCTCATTGCTCTGCCCATCAACGTGTACAAGGTAGGGGCCAGGGGGCACAAAGACTCTGGCAGGGATGGGGTCTTCTCTCACCAGCCTCAATGCCCTGGGCAGGATCTCTTTGAGCGCCTATGGCTGCCCCATCCCTGGGAATGTCCAAGGCCAGGTTGGATGGGCTTGGAGCAACCTGGGCTAGTGGAAGGTGTCCCTGCCCATGGCACGGGATGGAAGAAGATGAGCTTTAAGGTCCCTCCCAACCCAAACCCTTCCATGGTTCCATGTTTTCTCTTGCTGCTGAGGCCAAATGGAAGGGCTTGAAGAGGGAGTTGGTTCTGAGTGGGGGTAACCTCAGGATGGGCTCTGGGTGTCACAGGGATATAAGGATTGTGAACTCAGGCTTGTTCTCATCCTCATGAGTGAGTGGCCTAGGTTTGTCCTGCCTTCAGGGCACCTTGTTCCCAGTCCCCTTTGCTTGCCCCAGATGAGTGTGGGATCACCGTGCATGGGTTCTGTAAGGAATGAGGGTGTGGTGGAGGGGCAAAGGCTGAGGACACGGAGCTTGAGCTTCCGGGCTGGATTTGAGCTGTTTCAGAGCACAACACCCATTTTCCCTTTGAAAACAACCCAGAGAAGCCCATTCTGGTTTTTAGGACTCAGATCCATTCAAAACCACCCAGGGTCTGGAGTCAGGACCTGGTGTCTGGACCATCCCTCACCCATGTGTTCACTCAACTCACCAGGAATCCTCAGGGGAATGAAAGGTTCTCAATACCCCACAAACAGCCGAGAGCTCACACCACTCGGGACCTCAGAATGCTCTCAGCTGCTCTCTGTGGGCTTCTCCCACCTTGTGGGGACCCACCTGCCTTTATGGGATGCTGAACACATGTTCCCAAAGCAGCCTGGTAACCTGTGGTTCTTCCTCAGCTCTTGGCAAAGGACTGGCCCTTCGGAGTGCAGGTGTGCAAGCTGGTCCCCTTCATCCAGAAAGCCTCCGTGGGCATCACGGTCCTGAGCCTTTGTGCTCTCAGCATTGACAGGTAGGAAACAACCTCTGCCTGACCCGTGTCTCTCGTGTATCCCTTGGCTGTGACCGAAAGGCAGACCCTGGTCCCAGGCTGGTTCTGAGATGGGGACAAGCTGCTGTCCTGTGCAGATGAAATCCAGCAGGAACTGAGTTGGGTGACAGACTTCTGTCCTGCTGGGAATGGTTGAGGGGAGAATGTGTTGAAACAACAGGAGGGATGGTGGGGAAGGGTGGCAAGAGGACGTTGGCCAAGGACAGCCCCCATCACGCTCACCTGCTTCCCATTCCACTGGAAGATCCAGGCGTGGAGGAGGAAGGTGGATTGGGGGGACACCTCTAATTTGCCCCTTCTCACCCCCTCCCTGCTGGCTGCTTTTCTCTCTACAATCTGCTCCTGTGGCATTCCCACCCCTGGGGCAGGTACCGAGCCGTGGCATCCTGGAGCCGGATCCAGGGGATAGGGATCCCCATGTGGAAGGCAGTGGAGGTGGTGCTGATCTGGGCAGTGGCCATCGTGCTGGCGGTCCCCGAGGCCATCGCCTTCGACATGGTGGAGCTCAGCTACTGGGAGCAGCACCTGTGGGTTTGCATGCTGGCCTCGGAGCAGAAGTCCAGCTTCATGATGGTACGTGCCCATCCCACCCCACTGCCAGGGACAGGGGCACGCAGGGAGCCGGGGCAGCCTCCTTTCTTGGCCAGAGGGATAGGTGCTTCTGGAGATGGCTTCTGGCACGGGGCGAGGAGGGGAGATCCCACCATGCCTAACAAGCTCCGCTAGGAGGGCTACCTGGGGCTGGCAGCCAGGTGTTTAGTGGACATGGTGGTGTTTGGGCAAAGGTTGGACGTGATGGTCTCAGAGGTCTTTTCCAACCTTAATGATTCCATGATTTATTTTATAATTCTATATAAACCAGTCCTTATGCCTTTAGGTCAAACATGCACCAGTGTTAGGGCATGACAATACCCCATGTGCTTAGGGCAGGAGCTGGGCCACTTTCACACATCCAAAGCGTCCGTACAGGCAGGGGCAGTGGCAGGGACTGGGCCAGTCCATGCCCCAGTTACCCACCATGTCCTGTGCCCAGTTTCCAGTCGCTCTTCCTTTCCCACACAGTTCTACCGGGACGTGAAGGACTGGTGGCTTTTCGGCTTCTATTTCTGCCTGCCCTTGGTGTGCACTGGCATCTTCTACACCCTCATGTCATGTGAGATGCTGAGCAAGAGGAACGGCATGAGAATCGCCCTGAATGACCACATGAAACGGGTAAGGAATCCAGGAGGGCCAGAATTCTGCTATTTCCCAAAGAGGAGGGAGAGCTGTTGAAGGGGGGGATGTGAGGGACGGGTATGAGCTGGCAAAGCCTCACAGCAGAACTTGGCACATCAATGCAAGGGTTAAACCAGGGAGAAGGGCCTTCAGCTCTGCCATCTCCAGCCTCAGGGACAACCCCAACCACTTATGGCCACAGGCCATCTTCACTCTCTGTTTCTTACGGTCCTTTACCTCTAGTCTTGCTGGGCCAGCCCAGCCCACACCAATTTTGGATGTTCCAAATCCCAGACAAGGTGTGCAGGAAAAATAAGAGTTCACTGTCCCCTCCCACACTTTGGGAATGATTCCTGGAGGGAGACCAGCTGGTTGCCACAACAACACCATGTGAGGGGTAGACGGAGGAGACCTCCATGTCCCAGGGAATGTCACCCCAGCAGAGCCACCAGGAGTGATGGTAGAAAGGGGCGTAAAGGGATTTGGTCCATGCTGAGCTGCTGGTTCCCTCCCCCCTTCCACAGCCTGGATCTCATGATGCAGGACTTCAGGAGCAACCTGGTCTAGCAGAAGGTGTCCCTGCCCATGGCAGGGTGTTGGAACTGAGTGATCTTTAAGATCCCTTCCAGACCTAAGTATTCCACGATTCTGTATTTGGGACCTGCTTTGCTCCACCTGCTCTCCAGTGCTCACCTTCTCCCCCCCTGCCCTTGTGTTGGCAGCGCCGGGAGGTGGCCAAGACTGTGTTCTGCCTTGTGGTGATCTTTGCGCTCTGTTGGCTGCCCCTCCACCTCAGCCGCATCCTCAAGAAGACCATCTATGACCAGACAGACCCCAACAGATGTGAACTGCTCAGGTAGGGCGCCAGCAGGTGGGCACTGAGCCGGGAGCACCAGTAAGACCAGGATGGACTGGTGGAGTTCGCTTCCAACACCAGATGTCAGTAACTCCTTTTCCAGATGGCCTCGCCACCCTGATGGGCACAGAGGGGGTGTGGGGGACCATGAGAAGAGGTCACATTCAGTTTTGAAGTATCTCTGTAAAGGTGGGGGTTAAGGAGGTCTCCAGGGCAGGGAAACATTCCCAGCAGGGCTGAAGAGACTGTGGCACATGCCGGGGCTGTGCCCATGTGGTAGGTGCCCAACTCCCTTCTCCTTTCACCCACAGTCCAACAACCAGTTCAGGCCAGAAGCTGCTGTGCCAGAGCTTGAGGACACTGTGGTCACCAAGGGAAATCAGAGCTTGTGCTTTTGGCTTCCTCAGGAAAGGCTCCCCACAAGAAAAAGTGGTTTTTCTTAGGAAAGGGCTGTTTTGTGCTCAACTCTCTGTTGTCAGTCACTGACCCTCCACAGGGGCAGGATCCCAGCCCGGGCACTTTGGAATCTCTCCTTCACTTCTCCATGAGCTTCCAACACTCTTGTCCCCCCTCAGCTTCCTCCTGGTGATGGATTACTTTGGGATCAACATGGCCTCCCTCAACTCCTGCATCAATCCCGTGGCTCTCTACTTTGTCAGCCGCAAATTCAAGAACTGCTTCCAGGTAGGACTGACCACCCCTGAGCTCCTGGCTGGGCTGGCTGATCCCAAACACCAGGCCCAGGGACACAAGGTCATCTTATTTCTCATCCCAAATTTCCCTGGGATAGGTACCTCTCTTCCCAGCTCCAAGTACACCAGAGCTTCGTGCTCTGCTATGGGGGAGGCTTTTGTCAGAGAAGGATCTAGGACAAAAATTCCCTGTCATTCAGGAACAGGAGCATCCCCACGAACCACAAGATCCAAGTTATTTGGGCATAATTTTCAGGAGTAGTCGAGCCCAAAGAAAGGAAGGGCATGGGGTGGGATGGGACAGGATGGGATAGGATGCAATGGGATGGGAGTCACCTTCCTCCCCCTGTGGCAAAAGGAGAAATTGAGCCTGTGTGTTCTGTCCTTTAAGGACAAGAAAACACAACTGTAAAAAGTGCCCAAGATTTTGGTATCTCCATTTCCCATCCCCACCAGCCCTATCCTGGAAAACCTGTTCCCAGCAGACCTGTAGGACAGGAGTGCAGGCTGCGATTCCCAGCCGGGCACCGCACAGGGTGACCTGCCATTACCAGTATGGGGACATTTCCTGCTCTCTTCTGCTCCATCCCACATTGTGACCCTTCCCTCCCTCGTGTCCCTGCAGTCCTGCCTGTGCTGCTGGTGCCAGAGGCCAGCCCTGAGCATCACCCCGATGGATGAGAAGGGATCTGTTGGGAAGTGGAAAGCCACGGGGCAGGAGCTGGGGCTGGACCGGAGCAGCTCCCGCTTGAGTAACAAGTACAGCTCTTCCTAAATCCAAGTCACCTGCGGGGTCAAGGACAAGGCACAGTGCCAGGACAGCAGGACCCCTCTGCTCCTCTCCCATGGCCGTTTCCTGGCTGGGCCTGGATCATCTCTGCCTTCGTGTCATAACCCACCTGAAAGGAGCTGCAGCATTCCACGGCCCCCCAGGCCCAGCTCTGAACCCAGCCTTGGACCCCCACCCTGCAGGAGGGGGAAAGGGATTCAGATCCCTACAGGACTTTATTTTCTTGCAGGAAAACCAAGTGACTTCTGGCCATTTGTCTCAGGGTGGAATGTGGGGCGGCAGGAAATGTGTGTGGAAAGGGAAGGAAGGTTGAGAAGTGGTCACTTTGAGATGGATGTGGGATGAGAGGGAGAGGACCATGAGTGACAATTCCCAGCTGAAAAAGCAAAAAAAAAAAAAAGCTTTTGTAACACCTCTCTGTGTTGCTGGGACTGGAGTCAGGATGAGATCCAGGTCTGGCATCAATGGCCTGGCCCCTCCTCCTGCCCGTGGTGGGGAGAAATGGGCAGTAATTTGGCTTCACTGTGAGACCTGCCTGTCCCAGGGAGCCCTAAAAGCTCCCTCCTCTTCCCCTTTTCCTGGGAAACCCACCCCAGGCTCCTGGCCCCGGGGTGATGTTCACCCCTCCTGTGAGTGGCACATGCAGGTGACAGTGTGTGATGCCAGGTTTGGGGTGTCCTGGGCAGGCACTGGTGGGAACATCCAGCCAAGCCATCGGCTCCAGCTTCCCCTGCCCGGGGCCAGGGGAGCTCCTGGCTGGCCAGGGATTGCTCTTCCTTCCAGGGAAGAGTTGGTAAGTCCAGGAGAGGGAAGGCAGAGGTGGCTCAAATCCAGGAGAGGAAGCAACCAAGGATCCAGCCCTCCAGCCCTCACCTTTCCAACCCCCTGTAGAACCTGGAAGCAGCCAATTCTCTGCCTGGCAGCAGGAAAGGGACAGGATCCTTGTCTGTGCCCCTCCAGGAAAGCATCCAGCCTCAATCCAGGGTCTTCAGCAGCTGGAATGCCCTTCAGCCCATGGCTTCTGGAAGGGGGATCACCTGCATGACCACAGCTCCGAAGGGACAAAGGGGTGGCCTGGATTTTGATGCCTGGAGTTGGGAGTTCCCTCTGCCAACCAGGCTGAGCTCTGCCATGTCCTGGCCATGGGGACACCAAGTTCCATGGCATTTGTGAGGGCACAGCGACATCCTTGTGGTCAAATGAAGGTGGAAAAGGCAGCTGAAAGAGCCTTGAGAACAACCCAAAACATGGCATCCCCAAATTCACTATTGACAGTATTAACCCCTGCACTGATTTTTCCAGCAATTTTCAAGGTCAGATTGGACAGAGCTTGGAGCAACCTGGTCTACTGGAAGGTGTCCCTGACCATGGCAGATGATTTGAAAGGTCCCTTCCAACCCAATCCATGATTCCATGTGTATTCTAACCACCATTCTTGCCTCTTGCCAAAACTTTTAAGTTTTAGTTACCAATTTTTTTATGATTTTCTGTTGGTGTTCCCTTCTTTGTTTTTCCTCTCTCTCTTTTTCTTCTTTCCCCTTTTCACCTTGTCATGGAAAAAAAGAAGAGATGAAAACAGAAGAAGAGAAGATACCTGCAATTCAAACATTTTCCAGGTATTGGGGTGTTTTTTTTTTAGCTTAGCTTTCACTGAAATGGGAGTGTTTTGCCAACAAATGGGTTTCAAGGAAAGCAGGAGCTGAGGAATATGTAAACCAACCTGTTTTCCTTAAGTTTCCCAACCCACTGGATTAATTCATATCTGTGCTGCAGCATTGTTGTTGGGCTCTGCCCCAGACCTCGCTGTGTTTGTTGATGGAAAAATGAAGTCAAAGGAGAAAACTGATGAAGACTCAGATGTTCCAGTCCAGACACCTTTAGTAAAGGGTATTTTTTTAATGGTTCTGCTTATAAAAAAATCAGAATTCTATGTATTTCTGTATTTGTCCACATTTACAGCAAATGGAGCCTGTGACTTCAACTCACCACCTCTCAGTGCTCCAAAGAGCTCCCACTGTACGTGGGACCACGCTGGCATAGGTAGGATGAATCCCTGGCAACAATCCCAGAGGAAAAAGGAGCTGGATTAGGAAATCCAGGGGTCAGGTGGCTCCTTGGCCCAAGGCCTGTGAGCACAACCCCCCCCCAAGCCTGTTGGTGAGACCCAGTTTGCCAATTCCTGATTGAGGGTGATTTTATAGAGAAAACCTGACATTGCCCATCCTGCCTCTCCCTCCTGTCTGTCAATAATAAACCACGGTGGCGTTTGGAAGGGAAACCTCTGGCTGTTTGTTACCAAGCAGTAGTGGGGCCACAGAGTCTGCTAAACACTTCCTGCGTGGCAGCAGCTTCCTTTGGTGGCTGCAGAGGGGACAAGCCTTGTCCCCTCCACATGCTGAGCAACCCAGAAGGTTCACAAGCCTTCAAAGCCCTGTGATCTCACACCACAAAAAGCTTCCCCTTGGAGAGAGGCCTGCACAGGATGGAGTTAGTGGGAAACCCTTGAAACCTGCTGGGGGGTAAAAGAGGCGAGTGGGTTTTTCCTCCTCTCTCCCCCTGTGAAGAGGAAGGCTGGCTGTGGCTGTTGAGTGGGGCCAAAAACACACCATGGAATTTGGAGGTGCTGCCTCTCCAAAGCTCCATTTGAGCCAGCACGGAACCCTTGGCTCCTTGTGGGCTCAGACTTGTTCTCTGCACCTGACTCTGCACACTCTGACCTGGAAACAGCAAAAACACTTGCAGAGGGGAAGAAATAAGATGGGAGAGCAACAGAACTGCCTTCAATCTATCATTTTTACAAGGGTATGTAGAGACAGGACAAGGGGGAATACCTTCCCACTGCCAGAGGGTGGGGTTGATGGGATACTGGGAAGGAATTGTTCCCTGTGAGGGTGGGCAGGCCCTGGCACAGGTTGGGCAGAGAAGCTGTGGCTGCCCCGGGATCCCTGGCAGTGTCCAAGGCCAGGTTGGACAGGGTTTGGAGTGACTTGGGCTAGTGGAAGGGGGTGGAAATGCATGAGCTTTAAGGTCCCTTCCAACCCAAACCATTCCAGGACTCTCTGATTTTCCATACCTGTGCTGAGCAGAACACAGTTCACCTCTGCAGCATCTAAATTCATAAACTTTAATATTACAGAAAACACAGTTCATATCAAAATTGGGGAAAAAACCTGCTTGGACACAGGGAATTCAACAGACAGACATCACACACATCCATGGGGACATCCACGCCACCCCAAAGGCTACTGCATCTCCTCCTCCCTCTGTTCCCTGTACTCCTTCATGCTCTTCTGCAACAAGAGCAAAGCACCAAAGTTAGCAGCATGTCCCTGAGTGACTAGTGGAAGTCAGTGCCACCGCGCTGGCCTGTGCTGGGACTTCTCTGCCTGGAGCCTGGAAAGGCTGGGAAGCTCTGACAGAGCTCCAGGTACTTTTGTCAGGGACTGAGCTTTACAGTCGCCCCAAGGAAAAGGAAGCCAGGCTGTGCCCTGGGTCAGGCAGAGGCTGGCCAAGCAAATTCCCAGGCAAAGAAGCCTCCAGCACAGGTCTCAGCCCACTCCTGGGGCCAAGAGATAGAGAAGGGTGCTGAGCTCTTTGGGAATAGTCTCACCTCAAAGGTGCTGAGCACATGCTGGCAAACACTCATGAGGTCGTTCAGCCCCTTCCGGAATGGCTCCACGGCAGGAAGGGCTCCTTTGGGTAGGAAGCTGGGTCAGTGGCACTGAGGTGGCTCCCAAAGGGCTGGTGGCTTCTCCCTCACCACTCCCAGGGCTGTGACCCCAAGGCCAGGGCAGTGCCAACCTCTCACCAGGTGTGTGCCCACTCACCCTCCTCCTGCTGCCCCAGGGCTGAGCTCCCTGTGCCAGTGCCTGCTGCCAGCCTGCCCTGGCACCTGGGGCCAGGGGAGCCTGCTTCCCACTCCAGTTGGGAACAGGAGCTGGAGCATTCCACTGGGAGCAGCCTCTGAGGCTCAGCAATGGGGCACAGCACTGCAGGGGTGGCAGAGGGGAGGGGAAAGGGCTTTTCTTTATTTAAATCAGTGCTGGTGAGAACCTGGCATGAGAAGTGGGAATTCCATGATGAAAGGGCCCCAGCCATGAAGGAACAGCACCCAGCCTTACCTCTGGTCTGGATCCTGAAGTTGATCTTGCTTTCTGAGGGGTGTGTTATGCAGTAGCCACAGAACTCCACATCAGGGCTGCAAGAGGGGAGAAAGGAGAGGGAAACAGTGACAGCCAGGCCAGACCACAGCAAACCTCAGGGGGGCTGGAGTCCAGACCTGCTGGAGCTTGGGATGTTGTGTTTTAGGATTTAGGGTCTTATGGGAGGGATTTTCTGAGAGGAAACTACCAGTGTAAGCTTGTTCACAATCCCCCATCTGTCACCGAGCTGCCCAATGCTCACCAGGCAGGTGTAGGAGGCTGAGGAAGGGCTGGGGTCAAGTCAGAGGTCAGTCCATGGGTCAGCATCCCGGTAAATCACTGACTCATGGAATGGCTTGGGTTGGAAGGGAACTTAAAGCTCACCCAGTCCCATCCCCTGCCAAGGGCAGGGACGCCTTCCACTGGAACAGGTTGCTCCAAGCCCCATCCAACCCTTGGATATCCCTTCCAGGGATGGGGAGCCTGGGCAACAAATGGAGTCCATGGCTGGGTTAATCCTCCAACAGCTAATCCTCCAACAGCTCGGAAAGGACTGAAAACCCTGAGCTGAGCTTAACTGGGGCTCCTGGGCAGGGGGTGGGTGTGGGTGGAGACTGGTCAGGCCCATTAAAGCCTATTGGTGCTCACAGGGTCCTGGCACAGCACAAGGAAAAGGTTAATCCTGTGAGGAGAGGCAGGACGTGGGAGCACAGCACCATGTGGACATAAAGGGTGTGCAGAGAGATTTGGGATCAACAGCTGAGGTGTGGCTCAGTCAGGAGAGGGCCAGAGCCGGGCACAGAGAGTCCCTGAGCCCTGTCAGGCACCACAGAGGCTCCACTCACTTCTTCATGACCATGTAGCGCAGGGAGTTGCCCAGGGTGTGATCTTCGCCGTGCAGCACGAAGGTGACGCAGTTCCCATCCGTCCCATCCGCCTGGATCTGCCACAAAAGGGACAGAAGAGATGCTGTAAGGCCCCCTGAGGTGAGGAACAACCACACTCAGCTTCACCACAGCAACTGGGAGGGTTGTGGGTCTTGCTGGGCCACCTCTGTGGCTCTAGTGCTGCCATGGGACCAAAACACCTTCCTGGAGGAGGGAAAGCTCCAGAATTACACCAGGCCCCACTCCAGGTACCTGTGCATCCCTCCTCTGCACAGGAGAGAGGAGCTCAAAGTCAGCTGCAGCTTCAGGATGCATGGTGGGAAGGAGCTGAGAGGGGCTGCTCAGGGCAATGTGATCCCCCCACCACCCAGGGCTACCCAGGAATGAGAGGGACAGGCAAAGATCCTCAGGGAGGAATGCTGCCTGTCAGCAGGGGGATCTGATCCCAGCTCTGAAACAACCAGAGCAGCAGCCTGTCCCTGCCTCACTGGTCCTCTCCATCCAAACCATTCTGTGATTCTATGATATCTCAGCGTGTTTGTGAGACTCATCTAAGATGTGTCCAGGTATCAAAATGATGACAAGAAAGCTTGGTCTCCTGGGAGACAACTTGTAAGATGATGCCTGGTGCCTGGAGCAGGGAACTGTGCCCTCCTGGAGCTGGCATGCTTTGGTTACACCACGATTTGCTGGTCTCTGCACCAAACTGTCCCTGTGTTATGGCAGAGGAAAAGCCAATGAGATCTCGAGGCAACTTTAGGATTGATCAAATTCACTGGAACCCTCCAGAAACAAGAGATGGAAAAGGGAGCACCTCCCCCAGGACAATGCTGGGTTGACCCCCCAGCCAGGTCAGGACAGACAGCCAGCCAGGCAGGGACATGGAGCCCACACTGACCCTGTGCCAGCATTCCCTGGCATGGTGTCACAGCGTCACTGCAGCACCTCAGCCGGGCAGTGCCATCCGGTGCCTTCTGCTGCCACCATGGGGCTGGGACGGAGAGAGGGTCCCAAAAATGCTGCCAGGGGATTGGCCACCTGAAGCAGGTGACAGAGAGGACACAGACATGCTGCCACTGACAGCCAGAGCCACCAGGGCCACCAGAGCCTGGTGTCCCACAGTGCTGAGCAATCCACCTTTAAAAAAACATCTTTTTTTGAGAAAATATTAGTCTTAAGTAGTTTGAAAATAGGTCAGTCCTGGCCTCTATCAGCTTCTGCTCCCCATAGGGCAACCTCAAACCCCTGAACTTCAAGAAATTCAGCCAAATTCCTTACTGTCCCTCCTGCTCCAGGTGACACTACCCGCTCTCCTCCACTCTTTCCCTGCTGTCCACACCACGGAAAACCAGCGGTGTCACCCCATGGCCATGGGGACTCTGGGGGTGACACCCGGGAGTTCTGGACACGGGTGTGAGAGGGAAGGTGGGGCAGAGCACAGGGTGCTGTGCCCAGGAATCTGTGCTGTTTCCCACTGCTGGGATGCAGCACAGGGAGACCTGCGGAGCTGAGTGTCCCGTGGAGCCACCAGCACTGTCACCATTTGTCCCGACGGCAATGCCACAACACCTCTCATGAGGGCGTCCCGCCACTAAGCCAGACTTGGGAACCACAGAATCAGGGGACTGCGGCAGGGTATCCTGCCACTAAGTCAGGCTTAGGAATCACAGAGTCATGGAACTATAGGAGGGTATCCCATCGCTAAGCCTTGGGAATCACAGAATTGTGGGACCATGGGAGAGTATCCAGCTGCTAAGCCAGGTTTGGGAATTACAGAATACTGGAACGGTGGGAGGGTGTCCCACTGCTAAGCCAGGCTTGGGAACCATAGAATTGTGGGACCATGGGAGAGTGTCCTGCCACTAAGCAAGGCTCAGGAATCACAGAATCCTGGAACTATAGAAGGGTATCCCATCACTAAGCCAGGCTTGGGAATCACAGAATCCTGGAAGCATGGGAGGGCATCCTGCCACTAAACCAGGCTTGGGAATCACAGAATCCTGAAACCACGGGATCATTTAGGTTTGGAAACCCCTTCAAGACCATCAAGACCAACCACCCCCCAGCACTGCCAAGGCCACCACTAACCCATGTCCCCAAGTGCCACGTCCACGTGGCTTTTAAATCCCCTCGGGATAGCGACTCCCCACCCTGCCCTGGGCAGCCGTGCCAGGGCTGGACAGCCCTTTATAGGAAGGAATTTTCCCAATAAT
>VWZG01012807.1:194-46003 GCA_013396735.1 Grallaria varia | reverse complement strand
GCCGTCCCCGGTCCCTCCCATGCCGTTCCCATTCCCATTCCCGTTCCCCTCACGGTCTCCAGGGCCCCGCCGTCCCCGGTCCCGCCCATGCCGCTCTGCCACTGCCGCTCCCGGCGGCCCCGCGGCCGGAAACGCGTCGGGGCCGGGCCGGGCCGGGCGGGGCCGGAGCGAGGGGGCGGCGGCGCCCCGGGAGGGCCGGTGAGCGGGGGACAGGGAGGGGACACCGGGGGGGGACACTCGGCAAGGACACTCGGGGGGACCCGGAGCCCCCCGGGGTGGGAGGGCAGCCCGGTCCGGCCCGGCCTGCCCGGTCCCAGAGCCCGGCCCGGGCCGCGCTCGGTGCAGCGCCAGGCGGAGGCCTCGGAGCGGGGCGGGGGTTGCTGGTGTCACTGGGGTGTACTGGTGTGCTGCTGGGGTTCCTGACATGTAGCTGACGTGTTATTTGGGTTACTGGGGTGTTACTGGGATGTGCTGGTGTCACTGGGGTGTACTGGTGTGCTGCTGGGGTTACTGACATGTAGCTGGCGGGTTACTGGTGTCACTGGGGTGCTACTGGCGTTACTGGGGTGCTACTGTGGTTACTGGTGTCACTGGGGTATACTGGTGTGCTGCTGGGGTTCCTGACATGTAGCTGGTGTGTTACTGGGGTTACTGGGGTGTTAGTGGGGTTACTGTTGTCACTGGGGTGTACTGGTGTGCTGCTGAGGTTACTGACATGTAACTAGCTTGTTATTGGGGTTACTGGAGTTACTGGTGCCACTGGGGTGGTATTGGTGTATTGCTGGTGTGCTGCTGGGGTTACTGACATGTAGCTGGCGTGGTACTGGTGTAACTGGGGTGTTACTGGGCTGTAACTGGCATGTTACTGGTGTAACTGACGTGTTACTGGGCTGTCACTGAGGTGTTACTGGAGTTAATGGTGTGTTACTGGTGTAACTGACGTGTAATTGGAGTTGCTGGGGTGTTACTGGGTTGTGAGTGGCGTGTTATTGGTGTTACTGGCATGTTACAAGGGTGTTATTTGCATGTTACTGGTGTTGGTGGTGTGTTACTGGGATGTAACTGATGTGTTATTGGTGTAACTGGCTTGTTATTTGGGTTACTGGGGTGTTACTGGCATGTTACCAGTGTTAATGCTGTGTTACTGGGGTGTATCTGGGATGTTACTGGTGTGCTACTGGCATTCTGCTGGTATGTTACTGACATCTAACTGGCATGTTACTGGAGTAACTGGCTTGTGATTGGGGGTACTGGAGTGTTATTGGCATGTTACTGAGGTGTTACTGGGGTGTAACTGGTGTGCTACTGATGTGTTACTGGTGTAACTGGCTTGTTATTGGGGGTACTGGGCTGTAACCGGTGTGTTACTGGTGTAACTGGCTTGTTATTGATGTTACTGGGCTGTAACTGGTGTGTTACTGGTGTATTATTGGCGTCACTGGGGTGTAACTGGCATGTAACTGGGGTGTAACTGGCATGTCCTTGGTGTTACTGGAGTGTTACTGGCATGACTGGGAGCAGAAGGTGCCTGCTGCGGATGTTACGCTGGGTGGTTGCATTAATTAATGAATTCGTTAATCAATAATCCCAGTTGTGCTGACAGGGAGTGGGGGATTGGGCTCTGCTTCCGGGGAACAGTGACAGGACAAGAGGAAACAGCCTAAGGTTGTGCCAGGAGAGGTTCAGGTTGAATATTGGGAAAAATTCCTTCCTGGAAAGGGCTGTCCAGCCCTGGCACGGCTGCCCAGGGCAGGGCTGGAGTCCCCATCCCTGGGGGGATTTAACAGCCCTGTGGATGTGGCACTTAGGGACATGGGTCAGTGGTGGCCTTGGCAGTGCTGGGGGGTGGTTGGTCTCGATGATCTTGGAGGGTTTTTCAAACCCAACAATTCCCTGACTCTGTGCTTTTGGGTGTCTTTAGAAAGCTGCTTGATCAGTTCTGTGTCCTTACCCCTGTGCTCCTGCTCTGTGTCCTTATCCCTCTCCAAACCCTCTTGTGCTGCTTCCAGGAAAGGTGACGGGCCTGGAAACGAAACTGGAATAATTTTACCGGCGATTTCTTTCCTCAGTGGTGCAGGGAGGGAACCTGGAATAAACAATGTGTGCAGAGGGGATGCTGAACTTGAGATAAGCCAGGGCACAAATGTCGTGTTTCTCAAGCTAAAAACGAACACAACCACCACGGGGCTTCGCTTGGAATTCTCTGTAAGGGAATAACGATTTCCAGCTGCCCAGGAGAAGTTAAAGGGAAGCCCGGGCTGTTTTGTGCTGAGCTCATCGTGCTCCAACCACCTCCTTATTGCACCCTGGCAGTTTGTAACTCGCAGGGTTGCAACACCTCCCTTTCATGCTTTAAACCAGCAGCAACGTGATGCCCTTTGCTTTGAGTAAGAGGATTTCTGGAAACGCAGGCAGTGCCCTCGTCCATCGCTCGCTGGCACAGGCTGGAAATCATCTGGGCCGGGAGAGTCACTGGAAAACAATAAATCAGCCCCACAGACGTTTCAAACATCACGTGTGTTTCTGATGTTCTGGCAGAGGTTTTGCTGTGCCCTTGTAGTAGGAAGGAATTGTTCCCTGTGAGGGTGGGCAGGCCCTGGCACAGGGTGCCCAGAGAAGCTGGGGCTGCCCCTGGATCCCTGGAAGTGTCCAAGGCCAGGATGGACGGGGCTTGGAGCAACCTGGGACAGTGGAAGGTGTCCCTGGCAATGGCAGGGAGGGGCACTGGATGGGCTTTAAGGTCCTCCCAACCCAAACCAGTCTGGGATTCTGTGGTTCTCAACTCACCTTTCTGCTCCACCCCTGAGAGTTGCCAGTCACTCCTGGCCCTGCTGAGGGGCTTTATGGATCCGTGGGGTTTCCTGAGGGATGCAGCCTTTTCCTGAGGGATGCAGCCTTTTCCTCCTTTCCTTCCTAATGTGGAGCCTTTCCAGGCAAGGCCTACCTGGTATCACCCAAGTGAGTTTTTCTTTTAGGGAAGTTTGGTCATGGCTACTTCCAGCCATTTAATATTGTAAGCTTGGACAGAAACCAGTTCTACAAAGGGGCTGATTTTAATGGATTTCATTCCTGACTCTTGGAAGCACTGAGGAGGGATGTCTCTGACAGGCTTGTGTTACTAACAGGAATGTTACAGGACATGCTCAGGGAGAAAAATGCTCCTTGTTCATCTGTTCTGCTTCATTTAACTGTTTCTGCCTGAAGCTGAGGGCTTGGTCATTGCAGAGCATGAGGGGCTTTTCTCCTGAGCAAGGTGAGGACTGTGGACTCAGGGAATTGAGGATTGTGGGATCCTGCAGGGACACTGTCACCTCACTGGGGTGAGTTCTGCAAATATCCAACATTAACTGGTTTTCTACAGAAGTTTTTCAAGGAGCAGGTCAGTTTTTCACATATTATTTATATATGGCTTTGTTGAAATGATGTGCTTTTGTTCAGAACTGAGCAAGGGTCTCAGAATGTTTCAAGATAAAAATTTTGAAAAATATTTGCTTGAGCAATATTTGTGTTGCATTTTGTTGTTGTTATCTTTGGACAGTCATTTCTGTTCAGAAGGAAGATGCCTGATTTCTTTTTTGCTTTGGGAGAC
Source organism: Grallaria varia (assembly GCA_013396735.1). NCBI lineage: Eukaryota > Metazoa > Chordata > Aves > Passeriformes > Formicariidae > Grallaria > Grallaria varia. The sequence continues at coordinate 42,414 of VWZG01012807.1, read as the reverse complement.
CAAGTATCGTGACACAAACTTTTTGACTTCCTGAAGGTATTCACTGAAAACTGCTTGGCAGGAAACCCGTGTTCCACAAAGATTGCGCAACGGGAGAACTCCAGAAAGCCCAGAGACTTGTGCAAACTGCCTAAACCACTTTATAATTCTCATTTTGAGCCTGGAGTTGCTCTGCTCTGGCAGTTCAGGTTTCCCTTTGCTTCGTGGGCTCTGGAGCTCCGAGGTCTCACGCTGCTCCTTGTGGGGTGTGTGGCAGGGGGAGGGTTTGGGGCCATGTTCCTGGTACAACTGCTCCTTTATGCCAGCCCTGCTGGGTGACTGCAGCGGGCAGACATTGCTCTCCTGGTGCTGGACAGTCACCTGATTGCTCAAGAGGCTTAGTGGTGTTTGTGATTCCGGGCTGTGACCTGGTGTTGCCCCACGGGGCTGGCCTGGCTAAGCCTGGTGGAACCAAAGGGACAGGATTGGGTAGTGAGTTCCCTCGGGTTACTTGGTGCTGTTACTGGTGTAACTGGTCACAAACTCCCTAGATTGTGCTGTTCAGCAGTTGCTCCTTGTTGGCAAAACTGGGATTGGTGGCACCTGAAGAGCTCAGGTGTGGAGTGAGTGGAAACCAGAACAAAAGAGCAGTTTGTATCTTCTGGGTAAATCAAAATTATGGTGTAGGGCAGGGGGTGAGTTTAAGCTTGCAAAGAATCACTTCTGAAGGCCAGGACAATTGAATTTATTATTTTTCTGGCCACAGCTATTACTTTTTTTGCTGAGAAAATGTGTTCTCTGTGGCCTGGTCAGACAGGAGGGAGCTGCTGTCTGTGATCACAAATAAACCAGGACCAGCTGTGTGGTAGCAGTTAATCCTTGCCCTGTAGGAGATCCCAATCCCAGAATACCAGACTGGTTTGGATTGGAAGGGGCCTTAAAGCTCATCTCATGGGCAGGGGCACCTTCCACTAGCCCAGGTTGCTCTGAGCCTCATCCAGCCTGGCCTTGGACACTTCCAGGGACGAGGCAGCCACAGCTTGCCTAGCTGCCCTTCTCTCTGCTGTGAACAGCATTTAACGTGATTTATATGAGGTTTAGTTTTGCTTCATCCTTGTAATCTTGTTTGCTCTGGTGTTTGCCTTGTCCTCTCTTACAGCTCCTTCAGGTGGAGGTGGTGGCTCTTGCAGGAAAGTTCCAAAGAGTTGCTCATTCCTTTATGCTTCAGCTCTGAGTAATCTCCCCTTTGGCTCATTTCCAGGGTGAAATGCTCCTGTCTTAAATAATATTATGAGCATCAGGCTGAACTTTTGGTCTCTTCAGGTCTGTGGAGGGGGGGTTTGTGATTAGTAACTTACTCATGTTTAATTAGAGGTAGGTGAGCCCTGCCTTGGAGCACTGGAGTCCTGCTTGGTGGTCCTCACCTTCCCCCATCTGCAGACCTGTGCTTGGAAGAGCTGACAGGATCTTTCTAAGGTCAGAGGCAGCAAAATATCCTTGGAATCTGTGACTTCTTTTCCTGCTCCAATGCAGTCAATGTGTGGTTGATGCAGCAATTTACAACGGGGCTTAAAAATAAACCCACACCTAAGCCCAAGGTGATGGTGGCCTGGTGTGGCAGGAAGGCAGAGCTCAGGGCTGTGCACCCTCCCTGCGTGGGCTGTCAGTGTGCAGGTTACTGAGCCTGGGAGCTCTTCCAGGTGAGATTCCCAGGAGGAATTAGGAATGTTGGGGTAATGGGGCAGCTCTGGAATGTTCAGCAAGGTGTGATCTGGCAGGTGGCCTCAGGGAGAGGGTGGAAGAGGCTGTGGTCAGTTTTCTAAGAGATTTTGCAGTGACTTGGCTCATGGGATGTTCTTGGGAGTTCAAGTGTTGCAAGAGATGTTGGGATGCCTTGGAAGTGGGTTTGTGAACTCCCTGAAGGCATTGGCTGTAAACTGGGAGCACTGGGATTTCACAGGCCTTTGTTTAATCAAGGCTTAATTGTTGCTGCATGAGAAGAGCTGTGAGGAGAAGCCCAGGAGCTGGACCCTGGGTCTGACCTTCAAGCTCTGCTGCTAGAAGGTATTACTTCCTCTTCAGGTATTTTTTTTCCCTGGAAAAAAAAATGTCCTGAGCCTGTGGAGTCAGTAATTCTCTGTGTTCTGGCTGTGTTGAGTCAGACCCAGGCGGGTCAGAGGGGATGTTTGTGGGGGTGGAAGAACAGGAGAAACTCATGATAAATTCTGCTCCAGTGTGATATTTGCTTGATAAACCATAAACCATTTTTGGCCTCACGTGAATGCTTTTCCTCCTTGATAATCTGTGGGAACTCTTCAGAGGATGAGTTGTGTGAAGAACTTCCCTCTGCTGGGACCTGAACTTTGTTTCCATGGCTATTGCAGACAGTGAGTGGTCACGACTTTCTTCCCTGCTTTGTGTTCTTTCTCCTTGGATGTCTTTGTGCTGAGGAGTTTCCTTAGGAAAGGAAAAGGAAAGGAGAAAGCTGTTACCTTGCATTCCCATGTTCTGTTAGTTTCACAGGCATCTGCAGGTGGCCATTGTTGTTGTTTAATTGACCATGATAAGCACCACTTGTCCTTAAAGATCATCTCCTCTTAGACAGAAAAGAGTCTGTTGTGGTTTTTTTTCAGTAATTCTGCCAGGCTGGATGTCAGAGGGCACTTGGGAGCTGCGACTGTGGGAGAGAACAGACCCAAACCTGGCTGTTTGTCACCTCTTCTTCGTGGCATTTTTAATGTACTGGAGCTTGTTCAGCCTGGAAGGGAGGGGGACAGGCAGGGGAACAGAGAGAAAGGGGGCTGCAAGTGTGGGAACCCTTCCCTGTCCTCCCTCCTGACAGGTTTTATGGGTGGAAATCCTGTGGTGCAAATCCCTGAGGCACAGCCAGGGGAGGCACCTTGGCCCCTAAAAGGGATTTACAAGGAGCTGGAGAGGGAATTCTCAGGAGGATAAGGTGTGATAGGACAAGGGGGAATGGCTTCAAACCCAAAGAGGGTAGGTTTAGATTAGGTATTAGGAAGAAATCCTTCCTTGTGAGTGTGGTGGGACACTGGCACAGGTTGCCCGGAGAAGCTGTGGCTGTCCCATCCCTGGAAGTGTCCAAGGCCAAGTTGGACAGGGCTTGGAGCAACCTGGTGGAAGGTTTCCCTGCCCACGGGGTAGAACTGGATGATATCTTTAAGGTATCTTCCAACCCAAAGCATTCCATGAGTCTGTTCCCTCTGGCAGTGCTGGCTGTGAGCACCTCTGTGCTCCCAGGTGGTTGTGGCTTAGTCGTGGAGTCTGTTCTCAGAATAAATCCATGAGTTGACTCCTTTTCCCCTCCAATGCTGAGCTCAAATCTGTGGGAGGTTTGGGAGGGAGATCACTTGGTTGCTGCTGGATCTTTGAAGCTCAGACTCTCCAGATGAGCCCCACTGGGGTGGGTGGTGCTTGTACCTCACTCAGGACCTCGTTGATTGCTCTGTCCCTCCACCCCTGCCATGGAGCATCAGTTCCTGGGAGAACATCCACTCTCCAGGGCACATCTGCCTGCCCAGGGCTCAGTAGGACCAACCCTTGAGCCAGAACAGATCAATAAGTCATGTCAGGCAGCACCAGGGGGTTGGAAGGTCAGTCTGTGCTCAGGTTCTCTCTGTGTTCCCCAGATCCTGAAGCTGAACCACCCCTTCTCTCCTGTCTCCAGCTCCTTGGCTGCCTTGAAATAGGTGTGAGATCTTTCCAGATGTTTCTAGACACCAACTAAACCAGGCAATAAACAGGCAAGTGCAAAGTGAAAAATAAGGGGTTTGGGTTTTGCAGGGTTGAAAGTCATCCTGAGTCTTTCCTAAGCAGAAAAGAGGCTTATGGATGCGTGGGATGAGTGGAGCAGCTGCCACAGCTGGGCTCTGACATGTGGTTTCATGTGTTAAATCTGGGGTCTGACAGTAGATTAATGTGATGATACTTGAGCTGATTAAATGTGTCCCTTTCTATGCCAGCTGGGATGTTTTTCCAACTGTGGAGAGACTTGTGGAATGGGTTGCATTGTGAGGGATCTCAAAGCTCATCCAGTGCCACCCCCTGCCATGGGTAGGGACGCCTTCCATGAGCCCAGGTGCCTCCAAGCCTTGTCCAGCCTGGTCTTGGACACTTCCAGGGATCCAGGGGCAGCCACAGCTTCTCTGGGCACCCTGTGCCAGGGCCTGCCTACCCTCACAGCCAGGAATTCCTTCCCAATATCCCATCTACCCCTCCCCCCCTGTCCTGTCACTCCAGTTCCTGATGAACAGTCCCTCTCCAGCTCCCATGGAGCCCCTTCAGATACTGGAAGGAGCTCTGAGGTCTCCACACAACCTTCTCTTCTCCTTTCCTCCCACACCTGCACTCTGGGACCTGTCCAGGTGGATCTATGTGCTTGTAGAAATTATGTGTTGCTGAGGACAAATAATAAGTTTGCAGAAGTTCTGCCTTGAGAAGGACAAATCAGGTGCTTTCACAGGCACCTTGAGGCAGCACACGCTGGGTGGGTGCATGTGGACCATGGAGGGGATGCTCTGGTGGGACTCTGAGCAGTGATTTTGGTGCAGTTTGGGAGCAATCAGAGCTCAGGCCTCACCCCTGGGCAGCCAAGCGTTGGGGAGGTGGGTTGGGCTGTGTCTGGGTCACATCCTTTGTGCTGGGCATGAGCAGCTCTGTCAGGAGCAAGCAAGGAAAAACAAAGGGTCAGTGGAAGAGCACGACAAAGAAAGCCCTCACAGGTAGAAATCCAGGTGGGAACAAGGCAGGGAGAATTCCCAGTAGGATCACTCAGTGCAGGGCACAGTGGTGATTAAAAAACCCCCTTTTCTAGAGATGGTTGGAGTTCTGCTGTCATTGTGAGCAGAACCTAAAAGGGGAAATGAAAGAAGTGGGTGGTGGGGGTGCCCTGGCTGAGCCCCCCGTGCTGGGGCTGTGCCAGTGCCTGTGCTGAGGGCCTGGGGCTCATCCCACTGTTTGTGTTCCCAGCAGTGGGAAGCCATGGCCATCCTGTTCGCTGTCGTGGCGAGGGGCACCACCATCCTGGCCAAACATGCCTGGTGTGGAGGGAACTTCCTGGAAGTGACGGAGCAGATCCTGGCAAAAATCCCATCCGAGAACAACAAACTGACCTATTCCCACGGGAGGTGAGTAACAACCCCCGGGCTCTGGGAGGGGAGCAGGGAGGGTGCACAAGGACAGGGATAAAGTGACTGAGTTTGGGGTTGTTTTCCTGTAATTCTGTCATTTTTTTGCTGTCCCAAATTCCCATTTGGATGTGAGCATTGGCTGATGGAATGTGCAGTCGGCTCAGCTTCCCCCAGGACTTTGCAGCATAACCAGGATTTGAGTTGAGCTCAAGCAGCAGTTCCAAGGCAGTTGATACAAAATCATGTTTTCTATTTTCATACAGCTCCAAAGCGAGCTGCAGGGTGCCCAGCTGGGGAATCTTGGGAGTTTGGCTTATGGAATCTCTCCCTGGCTTTTCTGAGGCTTGGACATGGCTTGAGGTAAAACTGTGGATCCCGGGGGCTTTAGGATAAGTTGTGCAGGCAGATCATTGGAGTCATCCTGAGCTGCCACAGATCCAGCCTGTAGGTCAGGAGGATTTTTCCAGCTCTCAGACCAGCCCCTGGTCAGTGTTGGGATCAGATGGTTCCTCACCTGAGTCTTATTGCACATATGAAGTGGGTGAGTCGAGGTGCTGGTGAACAAACTAAAACAACATGGAAAACAAAGCCAAACAACTGTGCAAAAACTAACCTTGGAAGCCTTGGGTCCCATTTCAGCCCTTTTTTTTGGAACTGGGATTGGGACTGGATCCTCTCTGCTGCCTGAACTGTTGTGTTGGAGCTGTTCTGGCTGCTGAGGATTCAGGAGATGAGGATTGGGGGGGTCTTCCCTCATCCTCCCCTGGCTCAGGAGAATGAAAGGGATGTTTTTGAGCCAGCTGCCTGCCCTGGGCTCTGGCATTCCTTGGATGCTGCATCTTTCCTTTCCTGCTGTAATTTTAGGGATACAGTTATTTCCTGGGAGTGAAAGGAAATAACTTTGCCTCATGCTGTTCAGCCAACTGTAAAATTGAGTTTTAGGAGGGCTGTAGTGCATTTTTAGAGATAACTGGGCAGAACGTGAAAGCTGGGAAGCTCAGTGGACACAAGGAGCTGTTCCTCTTGTCTGGAGTGTTTCAGGGATCCTCTGCCATGCCATGGTCCCGGGCTGGCTAGAAAATTCCCAGGAATCTGTCTAAGAGAATGTCTCTTCTTCGGAAACAGGAAAAAACTTGAGTTTCTTTAAACTCTGAACTCCTTGAACTCATTTAATGGGTTCTATTTGGTTTTAAGAAGAACCTCTGTGTCTTTATGTAATCTCCAAGGAAAACCAGCCCTCTGGCATCAGGAATTCTCGGGGTTATTCTGTCTCTGCTGTTTGGATTCTTCTGGGGAGCCTACAGGGTGCTATCAGGCAAGCTGCACCTCACTCCTTCCAGGAGAGGGGTGGATATGCGAGGATTTTTTTATTTATCTTATGGAAACAGACCCTCAGGGCAGTAAACTTGAGTTCTGGCCCACTCCTAAAGCTTATTTTGGTGTTGTCTTAATGATTTAATACAAAACCTGAGTGTGGAGCTCCTGAGCTGTGCCCTTGGGGTGGGACAAGGCAAGTGCTGTGTTGTGTGCTTCCTTTATTCTGAAGTTTGTAAGAGGTATTTGGGAAAACCCAAGCCAGAGTGAAAGGACACAGGGAGTTTTTATTTAGGGGAAACCCCAAGTATTCCTGTGGCCATTTCAGTGGGCAAGCTGTGCCAGGGTCCCCCCACCCTCACCTGGACACTTGCCTGGGATACTTTGGTATCTCTGTCAGAGTCACTGGAATTTGTTCTTCATCCCCAGCCCCTGAAGGCCCCACAGGCAGCAGGATCTTCTGGAAGATGAGTCCTGTGGTAGCTCCAAATGACCTTTTTTTCTGTTGTTTTTAATCTCTGCAGTTACCTGTTCCATTACATCTGCCAGGATAGGATTATTTACCTCTGCATCACAGATGATGTGAGTATTTTGGTTCCAGCTGTGCAGGTTGGGGCTGTTTTGGGTCTGTTTGTCAGTGGGTGCTGATCTGAGGTGCCTTTTCCCCATGGGAGCTGCTGCTCATGTTCTCCTTCCCATCAGCTGCAGCTTTGAAATCTGAGCCTGGAATTTGAATCAAACGCTCATGGAATGGTTTGGATTGGAAGGGACCTTAGAAATCACCCCCAGCCCCAGGAAGGGACAATCTCCCTGCCTGTGAATTGTGAATTTGGAGGTGAAGTCCTTGGTCGTGCCCAGTTTCTCTCCCTGCAGCCCCAGTGCAGTGGGATGGGGCTGCAGAGACCATTTCAGCTGTCAGCAAAACATTCCTGGTGCTCCTCAATTCTGGAAGTGCTGAAGCAAAACCTTCTCCCTGAGTGCAGGAAGGTGCCAGGAACGGTGTTAGAGCTGGCACTGCAGTCTGGCTGCTCAACCAGCCCAGTCTGTCCCACACAGACCTACCAGTTAGAAGTGGGAATTACAGGCCCTCCACAACTGGCTCCGTGCTCTGTGCAGGTCGTTATTCCCAGTGTTTCTGCTCTCCCTTCCAGGACTTTGAACGCTCCAGAGCCTTCACATTCCTCAATGAGATCAAGAAGAGGTTCCAGACCACGTATGGCTCCAGGGCCCAGACAGCCCTTCCCTATGCCATGAACAGCGAGTTCTCCAGTGTCCTGGCTGCACAGCTGGTGAGGCCTGAGGCTCCAGGGCACTTCCCTGGCAAGCCAAACCTCTCCCAGAAATTCTTCTTGTGTCTTGGGAACTGGGTGTGAAGCTGGGCAGTTGGTTGTGCTCCCCACGCTCCCCCTGCAGCTGAACTGCCTCACAGTTTGGGGTGGAAATGGGTGATGGATTAACTGTTGGGACTAGGTACCTGCACTGGAGAGGAGAGGTTAATGGGAGCACTGGAAATGTCCAAACTGGTTCCAGTTCCCATCCAGTGCAATGTGGCTGTCACTGAGAGCAAGGCAAATGCATGTTACTCCTTTTCTGCTCAACTTGAGAACTTGAGTATCTTGTAACCCCTGACTGCCTTTCCCTTCCCTTCTGGGCAATTCCAGTGCCTGCAGCAGTGTGACAGGGTGTTTGCTCATGGCACTGTGTCCTTTTCAGGAGAAAGAAAGCTGGGCTTGGATCACAGTCAAGTGCAGAATTGTGCTGAGCTCTCCAGCTTGCACTGAGGCTCCAAGGATTTCCATTCCCAACATAGGCAGGAGGTTCAGGAACAGGATCAATAACCTGTGACAAGTCCCTGAGTTGAGATTTGCCTTGGATGCTTCCAGCCCCAGAATGTGAAGTGTGAGGGGAGTATCTGTTGTCCCCTCAGCTTGCCCTTCTCAGTTGGGATGGTGTTCAGGATGGATTCCCAGTCTGTGGAACACTGTGCTGTTGGCAGGGTGAGCTGCTCCATTGGTGGGGCCCCAACCTGGATTCTGCACTGCCAGTCTCCTTTTAGAGAAATTCCCAGGTTTCAGAAGACTATTCTGGCTACTCTGGGTCTGTTCTTGGATTCCTGAAGGAAAAGGTTGGGCTGGAATTTGCCTCTCTCATGAAGTGTGGGAGTTCAGTGATGATTTGGCTTGCCCAGGGCTCTGACAGAGCCTGGATGTCCAGCCCATTTTCAGGAGAGCTCTTTCCTTGCTGTGGATTTGTATTTGTGTGTTTGAGGTGTCACAGGTGCCACACAGGAGAGATTTGAAATCATTGTGTTGCTTTATCTCCTTTATTCCCAGCAGCATTTGGATGTAACTTCTGCAGGAAGGTTTGCATCTCCCTTCTAGAACCAGATGCATTTCATAGAACAGTCAACTGACTTTCTTCTAATTAACTTTTCTTGACTTGCTTCTATAACCTGGGTCTGCAAACACCCTGCCCTGCTGAAGTGGGGTTTTTATGGGGGGAGAAGAGGAGATAAAGCAGTTTTTTGGATGTGGGATTGGACTGCTCTTCAAATGTCGAGGGAGTGGTGCAGTTTGTGCTTCTCCCTGGGATTTGGGCTGCAGGGCTGCACTCTCAGCACCTGCGAGGACAGCAGGGCTTGGGGGAAGGACAGGGCTGCTCTCAGAGGGAATAATGGCGAGTGAAATGAGTGGAGCCAGCTGGAAGATGGAGGAGGAATAAAGAACTGCCCTGTGACTCAGGAGATCAATAATGTTCTTAGTGCACAACCCCTCAGGCTGCAGGGTCTGCAAGGAAAGGGCTTTGGATCTCCTGGTGAAGACTCTTCAGAGCCCTTAATTGACTAAAACAACTCGATAACCTGATTTGCAGTTGTATGTTGGGTTTTGGTTTTTTTTTTGAGCTCTCCTTTGCATTAAAGAAAGATGTCCTTGGAATATTGGCTTTCAGGGCTTGTACAGCCTCTGTACCTGGGCAGTGCCTGTGGGGAGAGAGGTTCTCAGTGCTCTGCTGTGGCTGGTGAGGGTGTCAGGAGGGTTTGGATCTTCTCCTGCTGATCTCTGGGAAATTCCAGGTTTGGTGGCATTCCAGGTGCAGGAGGACTGTAGGAATTTGGGACCACTCCCAGCTGCACTGGTTGTGTGTTGAGGTGCAGGGTGAAGCAGGACCCTGAGGTGGGTGAAGGTGAGGGAGGATTTGCCCTTGCACTTGCTGCCTGAAGTTTGTCCTGGGATTTGGGACAGGAGCCATGTGTGGGTGCCCACAGTGCCTGGTGAAGGTGGTTTGGAGCATGGTGGGTCTCAGGAGTTCATTCCAGGAGCTGTTCTTTGGCTGACACAGCACTGAGAGAGCAAGGAATAATAATGCCAGTGCATAATAAAGGAGATTAACTTCCTGTGGGTGAGAGGATGGAGTTTTCCTTCTCCACCAGGCTTTGATAAGTGGGGACTGAAGCTGCCTGAAGTGCTGACTCAGCACTTTGTAAGCTGCTCAGGCCGGGGAAAGCTTAATAAGTTGCCTTATCAGAAAAGCCAGGCAGTCTTTGGAGCCTGGTGCTGATATCCCCCTAAAATCCGAGCCTTTCCATCTCCCTGAAGCACGAGAGGGGCTGCCTGCCTCAGCTTTTGCATATTGTTGGATTCCAGGCATCAGCCAAGAGCAGTTCAGTGCTGACAGAGCTCTTCCCTCCAGGATGGGAGCCTGGCTGGCATTGCCTTGGTGCTGGAGCAGGGATGTCATCCAGGTGATCCCTCTCACTGCTGTGAGGCAGAGATCACACTCCAGCTCAAGTGCAGCCCATGGATAACCCTGAGATGGGAGGCTGTGCTTCCAGTAAAACCAGTGACCAGCCTTGGTAGTGGGCCAATCTGCACCTTCTCCCAGAGGTCTCTCCACTGGAGCAGTTCCAGAGGAGCTGTTGGATTGGAGGCTGTAACCATGAGTTGTCACTGACCACATGGTTGCTGTCAGTACTTTCCACTCTTGCTCCCTGTGCTGTCAGATGTGGATTTAAATTAAACTTTTACCCAGAAGAAAATTGGGATTTAAGCAGCCACATGGGTGATCATGGAGTGGAGCAGTGGTTATGGGAACAGTGACTTCAAATCCATCCAGGAATAGCAGAACTCAGTTCCCTGATGTCCTTGGCCCTTGGTTTTCCTCCTGTGGATCTGCAAACACTGAGGCTCCTCTGACCTGGGGGTTGCCTCGTGCTGCTCTCACTCCCTCTGAGCTGGGAGGCACCAGAGTGTCCCTGGGATCCCAAACCCAGGACAACAGGAGTGAAGTCCCTGTCACTCCCAAAGGGAATTAAAGGGGAGGGATGACAGGAATGGTGCTCGGGTTAGTGCCACCAGAGGGACTGGAGGGCAGCACAGCTGTTGGCAGAGTGTATCTGGGAGATCCTCCAGAACATGGGCTGGCTCCTGGCTGCTCCTGTGTCCTCTTGGAAGGGCAGTCAGGCCCCTCCAGCTGGCCACCTTCAACATTAGGAACAGCGTTCCCAGTCCACAGACACTCCTCATCTTGGTGGGTGTCCCTCTGGGGCCACCTGTGGAGATGGATCTGTGCTGTCCTGCCTGTGGGATTGCAGGGATCCCTGGATGTGTTCTAGAGGTGCAGAGCAGCTCATCAGATGGTGTTGCCTTCACAAAAAGTTCAGAACTGATGAGTGGGACCACTGACAGTGAACCAGATCCCCTGATTCCTGTCTGAACTTCCCTGCCTTGCTTCCAGTTGCTTGGACCTCCAAAGGGGGCTCTCAGTTCTGGGCCCTCTGGAAGTCACAGGCACCAGTATGGGAGTGGGATCTGTAAATGGCTGGAAAAGTCACAGTTTGGTCTTCTATGGACTGAGAAATGTCTTGGGTGATTTGAAAACTCACATTTATGTCTGTGCTGTTCTATAGTGACCTGGAGTTGCTTTTTTGTCTTTTGTGTTAAAGATCTGAAGTGGAACACTGAGGGTCCTGTTTTCACTGCATGTTGTTTGTTGAGAGTGTTGCTCTCACTGACTGCTCTTTTCTGAGGTCCTGTGGTCACTGACTGCTCTTTGTTGAGGGTCCTGTTTTCACTGACTGTTCTTTTCTGAGGTCTTGCTGGCACTGACTGTTGTTTATTGAGAGGGTCCTGCTGTAACTGACTGTTGTTTGTTGAGCTACTCCTGGCACTGACTGTTGTTTGTTGAGGGGGTCCTGCTGTCACAGACTGTTGTTTGTTGAGGGTTCTGTTTTCACTGACTGTTGTTTCTTGAGGTCCTGCTGGCACTGACTGTTCTCTGTTGCAGAAATACCACTCGGAGAGCAAAGGCCCAGACCAGGTGGCAGAGACACAAGCCCAGATTGATGAACTCAAAGGAATCATGGTCCGGAACATAGGTACCTGCTTCCCTTGGGAATGCTCCCTGGAGCCTGTTGTACAGTGTCACACTGGTTTGGATTTTGACAACAAATCTGACCATTTAACATAGAGTGTTAGGTCTGGAATTCACCCAAATTCAGTCCCCAAAGCACAGCCTGTGTGATGAGAGGCTGCTCCTGAAGTACCTGGCAGTGCTAGGAAGGCTCAGAACTGCACCCAGGAGCTCCTGGCTTGGGGTTGGGTGTTGGAAGGAGCTGTTTGCACTGGGATTCTGCCTCCAACTCTGGATTTTTGTCTCTTTCTCCAGACCTCGTGGCACAACGAGGAGAGAAGCTGGAGCTGCTGATCGATAAAACAGAGAATCTTGTGGATTCGGTGAGTCTGGGGGAGAACCTGGAACTGGGAAATGGTATTCCTGCACCAGCTGTGCTCCCCAGGGAGCAGGGGAGGGGGAGCCCAGCATCTGGAGAGACAGACAGGCACAGGAGCATGGAGATCTGCAGGGAACCCTTCCCTGGGTCAGACACGGGGCATCTTATCCCTCCTTAGAGCTGTTTCCCAGCCTGGGAAAGATCCAACTTCCCCTGGCTCCTCTGTGCCACCACCAGCCATGGGCTGGCATCTGCCAGTACCAGCTGAGGGGGTTCTTGTCCTCATCTCTTGTGCCCAAGGTGCACAAAACCCACTCCTTACATGGAGGGATAGGAAAGATAAAATCACCATGAAAACTTCCCTGGTGTGAGGTCAAGTTGGTGCAGATGAAAAGGTGAATCTGTGGAGCTGTTTCTGATATCCCAATGGGGAAAGTGGAGCTGCTTTGACATAAAAAAAGCTGAGCTGTTCCACCTAAATAGTCCATAAAGACTCTGGAGCTTCTCAGAGTGTTTCCAAAAGAGAGAAGACTGAAAAAACCCCAATTTAATGTAATTATAAAGCACTATGTTATCTAGTAAAGTGCTGTGCACTCTGGAAGCTTTTTGTCTTTCCTTTGGGAATCCCCAGCCCTGGCTCAGCATCTTCCTCTGCAGCCTCCTGGTTTGGTGCCCAGTTCCTGGGACATCCGACCCTCCAAAGTCAATGCTTAGCCCAGGGGAGTGCCAGGATCTCCTGGGTGGGGCCTGTGGGGATCCAAACATCTCTAAGGTGTCAGGGAGCCTTCATGCTTTGGGGAGGTAGGAGAGATGCTTTGAGCTTATCCAGCAGGAATATTTTCCTCCAGCTCCTGGGTGTTCAAACCTTGCCACGGCCTCAGGAGGTGGCAGCAGTGTGAGCTCAGGAAATGCTTTAGGGAAAGGGACTGGAATTCCTTCAGGAACTGGGCTGAATTCACTGGGAGCTCTCCCAGGGAGTGTTGGCTCTTGGAAACCAAGGGATGGGATTTTTCCGGTGGGAATGTCCTACAGTGGGTGTCCTGGGAGATCCAGGGCTGATGTTTTCCAGCTTGAGAATGGGCTCCAAGTCAGGACTGCAGTTCACAGGGATGCAGTTCCTGCCCAGGGAGTGGTTTGTGGGAAAAGTGGCAATGCCCAGGAGAGTGAGCTACTGGATTGGCTGGATCTGGGCACCCCTGCCTTTTCCTGGGCAGGAGCATCCTGGGAGTCCCTGCACTGACCCAGCCTGGTGGGTGTTTGGGGTCTTTGGTGACAAAACCCATTTTGAATGAGTGAAATTGCAGGATCCAGAGAGGAGACTTAGAATGGGACAAGTACAGGCTTTCCATAACAGGTTGCCCACAGAAGCTGTGGCTGCCCCATCCCTGGAAATGTCCAAGGCCAGGTTGGGTGGGGCTTGGAGCAACCTGGGACAGTGGAAGGTGTCCCTGCCCATGGCAGGGGGTGGGACTGGATGGCCTTTAAGGTCCCTCCCAACCCAGACCATTCTGTCACCCTGTAAAAAGCAGGAAGCCCAAATTCTGGAGAAATGTTGTGGCACTAAAGGACTTGTTTCATCCTTGGGATCAGCTGTCAGGAGTGGCCCTATGGCTTGTCCTATTGTGCCAGGTGTATTTACGCTAATCAAGGTGCCTGTAACATGTTGGGGATCAGATCAGTGAATTCATAAATATTTTGGAGCACTTCAGTTCCCAAAAGGTTCCCAGAAGTCAGATGAGAACCCTACCAGTATTCTGAGACAGACTAATCCCTGTGGGCAGCCCCAGCCCTGGTGAGATTCCATATTTAATCCTTCCAGGCTGGCTCTGGATTTGCTCATACACATGGAGTTTTCTCTTGGTTGGTGCCTGTTCAGTTTTGTACAGGAGTTAAATGGCTCCGGGGGAGAAAACTGCCATGGTTTGGGTGGTCAGGGGGGTAGTAGCTGAGAAAGGCATGGATCTTCTTGGGATACAGCTTCCCTTTGGAATTAGCTCCTGGTTTTACTTTCCCTTGCAGTCAGTGACGTTCAAAACAACCAGCAGGAACCTCGCCCGGGCCATGTGTATGAAGAACCTCAAGCTCACCATCGTTATCATCATCGTGTCCATTGTAAGTGTGGAGGAGCTGGAGCTGCTGGGTCAGGCTGAGCCTCTGGAAAACACCAACCCCCCAATACTGTCCTTGGATCCACATGTGCTGCTGGACAGTTCTCACCCCCATGTTGCTGCAGGGGCAGGGAAGGGGAGGAGGGTGTTGGGAAAGTCCTTGAGGGGTTTGATGACCTGGGGTTCCTGAGAGTGTGGCAGTTGACTGAATGATGGACATTTTGAATTCCCTACAGAATTCCTGTTTTTCCTCCCCAGGTGATCCTCTACATCATCCTCTCGGCGGTGTGTGGTGGGCTGGCCTGGCCCAGCTGTGTGCAGAAATAACCAGAGCTGGTGCTGCTGCCTTGGAGATGAGTCCCAGGAGTGTGAAGAAGCGACCTACAGAATAACTCACCTGTCACCTCCGCCCTCCTCATCCTTCCATCCCTCCAGGACTTCAGACTTTTTGCCTTATCACCCCAAACGGGCCCAAAAGGAGCTGTGACCTCCAGAGTGGGCTGGGCTGGGTTACTTGAAGGGATGTCTTTGTTCCTTTCCCTGTCCCCGTGCCTCCCTCCCTGGCTGTGCATGCTGGCCCCGTGTCCCCTTGGCACCTGGATGGGGAACAGGCCTGGCCTGACAGTGAGGATGGAACCAGAGTGTGGTTCGGGGTGGGTTGAGCCAAACTAAGAGGGCAGGGACAAGACAGTTTGAGTTTCCACAGATTCTGGAGATGCAGGGGCCTCTCCCTGCACATCTGGCCACATGTGGCTCTCAGTGCTTCAACACATGGAGGTCACGGGTCTAATCCTGGTAGTAACAAAACGAACGGGGCTTTGTGCACTGAGAGGTGGAGGTGCTGTGGGAAATCTCCCTTTGCCTGGAGTGTTCCTGCAGGGGGGGAGCAGGGTGTTGGGTCACCTCAGTGTTTGGAAGGGCTGCCTCTTCATCCTCACTTCTCCCTCATCTCCCCCTTCGTGGCTGAATGGACACAGTAAAGGGCACGTGGTGACAAGTGCAGTAACAGAGCTGCTTTCTCACAGGTTACTGCTGTCCTGTGGTAAAATGAACATAATGCTGGCGCTGGCTGTGGTGAATGTGGGGGCCAATCTGTTGCTCTGGCTTGATCAGGTGTCAGGGAGCTGCTGCTTGTGCTTCTCTGGAGAATGGAGGTTGGAGGTGCTGGATGTTGACTTTCTCTGAGGGCAGAAGGCTCAGCCTGAGGAGGTAGGAATGTGCTCCTCTGGCAAGAGTTCAAACCAAACCCAAGGCTGATAACCAAATGCAGGCTCAGGTGGGCTCTTCCTGTCCCAGCCCTCAATCACCAGCCAGGCCTGGCTGATGGAACTGGAGCTGCTGGGGCCAGGTGAGGGGTGTCCACATTTCTGGCCTGGAGCTGATGGGCTCCTTTCCCAGAAGGGAAACAGAAACACCTTCACCTGGGCTCCAGAGGGATCTGCTTCCTTTTGTCCCAGGGAAGGGGGGCTGGGGTGGTGGGAGGCACAGGAAGGGGAGGCTTCCTCTGGGGGCTGATCTGGAGCACATGGTTGGTGCTGTGGCATCCCAGTGCCACAGGAGGGGGATGTGCCACTGCTGCTCCTTCACTGTTACACTGACCGTGGAGCTGCCCAGCAGCTCCCAGAGAAAGAGTTCTATAAACTAGTAGCTCCTTGGGCTTTGTGTTCTGCTGGGCTGAAACTTCACCAAGGGTGGCGGGATCCTGATACCCACGAAGTGGCAGCACCCACGGGCACCTGCTTCTCTCTCTGTAAATGGAATGTAAAGCTCAGAGAAAGCTCCTCTCAGCTCCTGCAGCCCCTGTACAGCTGTGCATGGTTAGGGGTCATGGTGGTTACCGTGCTCATTTCGATGATTTCTTGTCTTATGTACAAATAATTTTTAAAGAAAATCCTTCCTTTCCTTTCAGAGGATGCACTGAGGCATTAGTGTAAAAACAAAGTTAACTTGATTTCAATAAAATTCCTGTACAGAAAGCAGAGTTCCTTAGTTTTGTGGAAGCCTTTCACCTACCTTGGGAATGCTGTTAGGTTTTGGAAGCAGGTTCATGCATCAGGCTGAGGGGGTTGGATTCCCTCTGGGATTTGCAGAAACTGT
The DNA here is from genome assembly GCA_013396735.1 of Grallaria varia. Taxonomy (NCBI): domain Eukaryota; kingdom Metazoa; phylum Chordata; class Aves; order Passeriformes; family Formicariidae; genus Grallaria; species Grallaria varia. The sequence goes on along the minus strand of VWZG01012807.1, from coordinate 26,038 downwards.
TGGAGTTGTTGATTGTTATCTGGGTTTGAGGCAAAGCTGCATTTTAATGGATGACAGAGAATACTGGAAGCTGAAGGGACAGCACCGAGTATGAGAACAGAAAAATGAAAGGATAAAACTTAAACTAACAGCTCTTTGGTGTGATGGTTCTTACAGAGCTGGGGTTTGTGCTCAGCCTTCCCTTTCTGAAGCCACTGCCAAGTGCTTGTCAGCATCAGCTTTGTGTTTAAAATTCCCGTGAATCCAAGCAGAATCCAACCTCAGCACCTTCCTGCTTCTCTGATCAGCCTAGAACAGCGTATCCAGGTCTGTGTCTCCACAGGGAAATCATCCCCCCTGCCTGATAGGCTTTAACTAGAGTATTACCTTCAATTAATGAATATTTTACTTTTTCAGGCAGTTTTTGTCCTTTAGCTGGTGTTAAGTGTCCATGAAGTGGCAGCTCTTGATTCAGGCAGTGCATGGAAAATGCCAGTGTGCTCTCTCCTTTGGGATAACAGAGCACAGTAAAGGGAAGATCAGTGTGACCAGACTCCACCAGGCAGGAGTCTTAGAAAAGAATATTCTCTGTAAAGGAAGAGCCTCACCAGGGCAGTGCTGTGGAACTTTACTGGGGTGGGGAGAAGCCTGTCTGTGTAAAAACACTCATGTCTGACACTGGCACAGGTGGGAGGGAGGGGTTACAGGCACAGAAGGAGTAATTGAGGCTCATGTGCCTCTTCTCTCCCCTGTAAAAGTCCGTAACTGGTGGCAGTGGCAGTCCTGACACTGTCCTTGGAGGTGACACAGGAACATAGCGGGGCCACCAGCTGTCTCTTTCTCTTGTTTTTCCTGATCACAAGTGATGTCTGCAGTGAAGGTCCTGCAGAGTCTCCTGGATTTGGTTCTGCTTAGGCCACATGTGGATGTTTTAGAAACGACACAACCTGAGCGCTGGGAATTAAGTTTTCCTTTGCCAACACCCACCTTGTTCTTCTGAACTCCAAGGAATTAAAGGTAAGGCTCCCTGCTTTGCATCATAAGAGACTTTAATGGAGCCCTGTTTACCCAGGCAGAGCTCTAAGAGTCCAGCCTGTCAGGAAAAGGCTCATTCCTGGCACAAAACTCACTCCAAGGCAGGCTCACTGTTGGAATAAAGCAGATCTATTTCAGCACCATAACATTTTATTAAACTACACTATCAAAGTCACATTGATGGCAGGGAGAACATTGCTATCAGTGCATATTTCGTGGACTAAGACTGTGGTTGTAGCATCCAGCACTTGCTGAGGAAAAGGACACTGGAACAGAATCCTTGAGAGACAGTAAAAAAACTTCTACAAAAGTCAGGGCAGTTAGGAACCAGCTGAGAGATTGAACACTTCAAGGCAAACCTGTCAGGGAGGGTTATTTTTTAAAAGTTTCCTCTTCCCTGATGTTAACTTCTTCAGCTGAGGTAAGAAGGTGCTGGTAAGCAGCAGTTTTTAACTGGCATCCCCGCCCCTGCCTGTTCACACCCCACACAAATATTGTGTACTGCTCCTTCACTCATGACCTGTGCTGACACCTGGATACAACAGCTCGAAGTGTTCTACAGTTATAAAAACCTGCTGCAACTCTAGACCCAACAATAAAAAGTAGCAGAAATACATTCTATACAGAAGTTAAAAAAAATAACAAAAAAAAACCCAAAAAAAAAACCAACCAAAAACAAACCCAGTTGAATTTCAGACAAATATTAGAGCACATCAGGCTGGATTTAAAAAGTCTTAATTCTAACACCTATGTCACTATTTCTAGTCTCCCCAGGCTCTGCCACCCCACAGCACCAGCTCAGAGCTAGTTCCTGGCACAGAGGACACCCCCAGCCCTCCCAGCACCCTCAGGAGCAGGTCACAGCCCAGGCAGACCTTCCCCAGGGCTGTGAGCAGGGTGGGTAGATGAAATAAGGCTATTTGCAGTCTTCCTGGGAAGACTCATGTTTCGGTTGTGGGTCGAAGCCGTCGCCTGTCCCACCACACAGAGAGGTCAGGCTCTTGGCAGAGCAGGAGGTGGGGATGGCTCGTGTTGGAGAGCAGAGGAATGTGAGGAATATGTACAGGAGTCTGCAGGGAGAGGGGGCTCGAGGCTCCTTTCCCAGAGAGGTGGTGCCCAGCCAGCTGGGGCTCTGCTCCATGGAGGTGTTTCAGGGCATCAGTAGCACCCATCCTTCCAGGAGTCGTCCTCAGGGGCCTGTGCTGACTGAAGGAACCTGGTTTGGGACAAAGAAACAGGTCATGGACAGCTCCAAGCAAAGGCCCAGTGACCTGTGATGGCCACAGGTCTGACGATTTTACCATCACCATCTCAGGTGATCTGCTGCAGTCACAGCCTGTGCACCAGCACCACCCCCAGGCAATTCGGGGAAATCCAGTGACTCACTGGGTGCTCCAACACTGACATATCGACCCTGCCCTGCCAGGTTATCAACACGGTGGGGGTTTATCCCACGACTGAGTCCAAGAGAAATATTTTTCCCTGCAAATGTATCTGAGCACATGAATAATAATCAGGTTTGTAGAGTACCGCTACAAATTCAGAAGCAAAACAGTCCCTTTTTAATATGTTTTTAAAGAAAGTAGATACTTTCAATTTAAGGCTACAATGGGACATGAAAAATCAACACTGTTTGCTTATTAGTCTGGTATCAGCCATATCACAATAATAAGTATGAATCTACTTAATTTTCCTCAGTCATGAAAGTCTGCAGCATTAACAGCTCTAAAAAATAGCAACAAGAACAAAAATGGTAAGTTATTGGACACTCTTCGAGCCCTGGTTTCACCCTGTTGTATAAATCATGTTTAAATCAAGCCTTGTTCATTTGCCCCACTTTTCAAACCCTTCAAAAACCTGATGAAGCTTTGGACAATGCCCACCTACCGACCTGGCTGAACACTAAGGAAGAAAAAAACCCACCAGTGTATTTTACCAGAGGCAAAGTTTCAGAGGCACCAAAATAGGTCAGCTGGGAAGATTTCATTAACAGTACAGTTTATTAGTCCTTTGAAAGAGGTTTTTTCCCCTCCCCAAAACACAGGCATGTGCCAAATACATGCCATAACGTTAATTTCTAATATAAATGAGTTTGAGCTTCTTCATTTTTCTGGAAACTAGCTTTGTTTAAAAAAAGCATTTATCTTCTATAACAGATTTAATATGGAAAGGTTTGGTCACAGATTATGTGATAAAAAGGGGCATGTCTCCCCAGGTGATGAGTCCCAGCCTGGCAGTTCATACACATTTGCAGAATTTAATGTCAGAGGCATTTAAGAGACTGGGACCTTTTGCTTCTTGATTCACTGGCCATGAACCTTCCAGCTGAGTCCTCTCCTGTCTTCCAGGTCCCCAACCAGAACCCTACACCGGAACAGACTTCCCAGGATGGACTCCTAGTGGTGGAGTCCCTGTCCCTGGAAGTGTTCAAAAGATGTGTGGAGGTGACACTTGAGGACATGGTTTAGTGGTGAACATGGGGCTGGAAATGGATTGACCTTGATGGTCTTAAAGGTCTTTTCCAACCTTAACAATTCCTGATTCTATGATTCTGTCTAAAGTTATTCAGTAGCTCAGATCCAGCTCCATACCCATATCCCACATTAGAATTGGAGATTGGAAGTGGCTTAAGGAAGAAATCCTTCCCTGTGAGAGTGGGCAGGCCCTGGCACAGGTTGGCCAGAGAAGCTGTGACTGTCCCACCTCTGGAAGTGTCCAAGGTGAGGCTTGGAGCAACGTGGGCTGGTGAAAGGTGTCCCTGCCCATCGCAGGGGGTGGGACTGGATGATCTTTTAAAGTCCCTCCCAACCCAACCCAATCCATTCTATGATTTATAAAAAAGCCTTCCTGCTCTGTGAGTGAAAGGCAGACACTCAGTCCTTGAGGTTTGCACTCACCTCCTGGCCGGAGGCGTTGCCTTTCCCTTGGGCACCGAGATCCCTCCGATGGCCACGCGTGTTTTCAGTGTGGAATTTTTGGCCGCAGTGACCATGTTCGTGGTTCTGGAAGTGCAACTGCTGCTGGGAGAGCCCGTGTGGAGCGAAGGCGCTGGTGGCTTCCGGACTGCAGAGCCAGGAGTTGTGTAGCTGCAGGACTTCACCGCCTGCCTGCTGGCCAGCAGGGAGTTTGTGCCTGAGCCGGCTTTCACGGGCTGTCGCACCGTCAGTGGGGACTGCCCGGCACCCGAGGAATACCTGAGCTTACTGGGAGTCAGACCTACACAGGGAACACAGGAGGAACAACCCGCTCAGCAACAGGTTGGCTGAAGAGAGGAAAGGGAAGGAAGGGCAACAGGGTGTGTCTGGAAGACACGGCACCCACCTGCTGACCGCTGCTGAGTCCTGGGAATGCGACTGCTCGGCACCTGCAGGTCGGACTCCAGGCTCCGACTGCTCCGCACGGAGTCGAGCGCGCGCAGGCTGGTCCTGGCCAGGTTGGGCATGCTGTGCCTCAGCTCCTCTGGAAGAAGGGCACAGGCTGTTTGCTGCTGCTCTGGCCATGGGGCTTGACCAGTGGTGAGGCTCTCTTTTAAAAACCTCATTTAAAAGTAGAGGAGTGTGTATCTAGTTCTTGGCTTGCACTTAATAACAGGGCTTTTGAAATCATGGGATTATCAAGGTTGGAAGAGACCTTCAAGACCATTCAGTCCCACCATCAACCCAGCACCACCACAATCATCCCCAAACCACAGAACCGAGTGTCACATCCAGACACCTCTTGAACACTTCAAAGACAGTGACTCCACCACCTCCCTGGGCAACTCACTCCAAGGCCTGACCACTCTGACAGTGAAACAATTGTTTCTAATCCCTAATCTGAACCAGCCCTGGGATACTTTGAGGCCATTTCCTCTCATCCTTTCACTTTGGGACATGGCACAAGAGCCTGACCCCCACCTGGCTCTACCCTGCTGTCAGGGAGCTGGAGAGAGCGAGAAAGTCCCCCCTGAGCCTCCTTTTCTTCAGACTAAACTACTCCAGTTCTCTCAGCTGCTCCTCCTCAGACTTTTGCTCTGGACCCTTCCCCAGCTCCATTCCCTTCTCTGGACAACCTCCAGCACCTCAATGTCCTTTTTGTAGTGAGTGGTCCACAGGACATGGGACTTGAGGCGTGGCCTCACCAGTGGCCAGTGCAGGGGGACAGTCACTGCGCTGGTCCTGCTGCCTCACTGTCCTTGATGCAGGCCAAGCGGCCCACCCAGCCGCACAACCCCTCATATCCATCCAGCTGCCAACCAGCACCCCCATGTCCCTTCCTGCTGAGCAGCCCTCCAGCTGCCCTACCCCAGCCCGGAGCGCCGCGTGGGGACACGTATGTGCCACCACCATGCCCGGAGGCTCCCCCGAGGGGCTCACCTTCGCTGTTGGCATACTTGAGGCGGTCCGGCATGGGGCTCTGCACGGCCCTGCGCGGGGCACGCAGCCGGGACGCCGCGGGCCTGCCGTGCTCCGCGCCCGAGGAGGGCGACTGGCAGCGCGGGGAGCTCAGCGGGGACGGCGAGTAGCGGTGGGCACTGCGGTAGGACAGGGAGCAGTCACAGTCGTCCTCATCCTCCAGGCTGTAGGTGTCGAACTCCTGGTCGCTGTAGGTGCCGCGGCGCAGCGAGTGCAGGGAGGCGCTGGAGCTGCGGCGGGACACGGACGCCGAGCTGGAGGCGCAGTCCTGCCGGAGGCCTGGGGACACACAGGGGACACAGGGTCAGAGCCAGCACACGGTCCTTACCTGGCTGCAACACAAAATTGCTGAGCTCTCAGAGAGCATCCAAAGGAGGGTAGCAAAGATGGGGAAGGGTCTTGAGGGGAATTGTGCAAGGACACTGAGGGCACTTGGTGTGTTCAGCTGGAGAAGAGGAGACTGAGGGGAGACCTCAGTGCAGGTACAACTTCCTCAGGAAGGGCAGGCACTGATCTCTGCTCTGGGGGGACCAGGGACAGCACCCAGGGAATGGCCTGGAGTTGTGTCAGGGCAGGGTGAGGTTGGATCTCAGGAAAAGGTTCTTCCCCCAGAGGGTGGTCAGGCACTGCCCAGGCTCCCCAGGGCAGTGGGCCCAGCACCAAGGCTGCCAGAGCTCCAGGAGCACTTGGATGATGCCCTGGGGCACAAGGTGTGACCCTCCAGGACAGTCCTATGCAGGGCTGAGGGTTGGACTCGATGACCCTTGTGGGTGCCCTCCAACTCAGCATATTCTGTGACTGTGATTCATTCCACCTTGGAAGGAGGGTCAGATTAACAACTGTCCTTACTTGAGGCACTCCTGGCTCTTGGCATCCATAAACTGATTAGTGTCACCCATATCAGATCTGTTTCATTGCAGCCAAGAGTTAACACTCAATGGACCTGAACTACTCCTTATTCCCCATACACAAACAACTGGGATTGTGGACCACATAATGCCATGAAGCACCATCAGGTTAACCAGGAATGAGAGTCTTAATTCACAGGGTGAACGTTTCAGTTCCATTAATTACATACCACCAGCATTTCAACAGGTGGAAACAAGGATTTGAACATCTGCTCCAATGAAAACACACCTGTTTTGCACTGACATCTGGGTCATTTACAGCTCCTCCCCCAGCCTATACCTCCATTCAAGTCTCCCCGCCTGACAAAATACAAGCAACTTAAAACAAAAGCAGGTGTTCCCCACTCTTCTCCCTTCACAATGAAAATGTTAAAATCTCCCATCATTCTGAGGATTAATGTATTTTCTATTCCACTGGAAACTTTGGAACGTGACAGGATTTCCTTGACGTTTTTTTGAAGTGATTGCAAAGCATGTAAGAATAGTCAAGTTTAGAAAGGAAAAGGCTGTTATTTGCTTTATTCACTTTAATACAACTTCTCCTCAGCTGCAAAAAAGTAATAATAAAATCTTCAGTCTTTTTGGTTTCTTTTGGTCTCATATCCTAGTTCCTTTATAAAGGCATATTACCAAAGTAAATGTCCTCCTAAAGAAAGACAGAGAACTTCATTCTCTCTTTCCTGTAAATCAGATTAATGACTCACTTGCACAGAAACACAGCTCCAACCTCTTTTTCCACCTTGCTCTTCAATTAGGACCTCAGCCAGATTCCAGAAGTCAACAGAAAGTTCCCCAATGATTTAATGATTTTGGGGCCCTGAAGTCCCCCCACTGTGGAACACAAACATTTGAAGTCAAATTTGCAGAGCTGCCTCTGAGCACTTTACCAGAGCAAAATTTCAGTTGCACATTAGGCTCTTTCAGTTTTAGTACCCCTGAACTCCTGGTTTTACTCCACGCAGCAGTCAAAAACTAAGTGTATCTTGTGTGCAATAAACAGCTTGTAAAGCTCAGCCCTGTAGAGCTTCTGACTTCAGGCTGCAGTGAGGCAGCCTGCTCAGAAAACCAAAATTTACCAGCAGAACGTTTTGCTGGCTGTTTTTTCCCAGCCGGGTCAATTCCCCAGTGCAGTCACAGCTCCCTGTGTTTGCTCAAGGCAGGGGACAAGGACTGGGAGCTGCTGCTGCTCCAGCTGTCACAGTCCCTCTGAAACTTCAGAGACAACCTGGGATGGAGCATTTTTAATATCAAGGGGCACTCACATATGCAGAGTGGAGGTTTGGGCAATACTTTCAAGCCCTGTGCTTTGGGAGGTGTCATCTTGAGGATGTTCTACAACTGCCACATTGGCAGTTTGGTCTGCAGATGTTTTAAGGAAGCCCCTGCAAACCACAAATGTTACTTTTTTCCTGGGGAAAGGGGAAAGAGAAGAAGAATTGGAATCAATCTGCAGTTGCCCAACCGTAACACCACGTACTCTCCTCCTGAAGGCGTGCCATGACCTGGACATCAGTGAGGTCCTGCAGTTTGTATCCCATGGAGATGGAGTCGTCCGAGGTGCTCAGCTCGCTGTCCACCGAGGACTGGGAGCTCAGTGCTGAGTGCATGCTCAGGTAACCTTGGGGGCAGAGAACACAAAGGGCAGTCAGACCCTCACAAAGAGCACAGCACTATCCCAGGAATCAGTCAGAGCAGAGGGGAGCTTGTGGTGTGGCTGTGAGAAGTAATGGAGGAGTCAGAAATCACCTGAGGACACAGTGCTCTCTTATGAACCTGCAGTTTTTGGGAGGCAGCATCTTTGTGTGGGGGGAAAACTGTGGAATTCTGCTCAGAAGGTGGCAAAGGGATTTTGAGCTTAGACACATATTTTAAATGTCAGTAATATTTGTGCTTATTTTGAGAAAAGGGCAGCTATTGATCTAGAAATTAAGCAGCAAAGTTATACAAAGTGCTGACCAGGGCATAGGTGAGCAGTCAGAGGAGTGAAAGGACCCCAGGAATAAAAGGATCAGAGGACAGAACCTCAAACATCAGCCATGCCCTCTGCCTTTGCACAGCAGAGCTTACCCTAAAATCCCACCCTCCCATTTTTTTCCTCTCATCACAAACCACAGGCTTTCTTCCAAGGAAGGACACAGTTTCTTCATACAGGTCACAAAAACCCAACTGGGAGGAACTTTCCACCAGGGAAGTTCTTCTTCTTGAACAAAAATAATAAAAACACCATCACAATCATCACTAAATGCAAATTTTTACCTCCTGGTACTTGTAAGTCAAGCAAGTCAGTATTTCCCTTGGCATAAGAGTTCTACTATTTGCTGTTGAAATAGAAAGAAAACAACTTTGGGTTACTGGTCCTTCAGCTGTGGGAGGCTTGTGAGTAGCCCTGCACACAGAAGTGTGGGATCACAAGTGGTTCTCCTCATTCCTGGCACCTGGAATAGGTGTCCCTGCTGGAAGGCTGAGCATCCTCCAGCAGCTCACAGCAATGGTAGGAGAATCCTGCCACCAGTCCATCAATAGCAATTATTTATCATTGTTTATCTGTCAGAGTGAGCAAACCTCCACCTCCTTCCCCACCTTATAGCTACCACACTGCTCTGTATTAAAGGAAATCCAACACTACTAGAAAAAATTTGCAATCACAGAAAAATTAGCAATTGTAAAACCTCTCCATGGCAAATGTGCTTGCCCGTGCCATTCGTCACAAAAGACCAGAACGTGCTCCTTGCACAACCAGCCCTCACGCACAGACCACAGAACTTAGAGAGGACATTGCCACCTTAATTAACTCCAAGACAAGGCTGCAATTAGTACTCTATAGATTTAGACTCACAAGAACAAGAGAAGTTAAAACATGATCTGCCCAGGATCAGATAAAGTAAGAGCCCAAGAGCATTTACATCTTAAGCTGAAAGAGATGATAAATCCTACTTAAGGAGGGACTGAAATAATCACTTAAATCAAATCAGCAAGTACAGACAATCCAGGAATAAAGTCAGGCTCCTAAGGCACCTGTATGATGTCATTTCCCACCGACTTCTTCTTTAGTTCAGTTTTCCTGCCATGCTCTCAGACCTGAAGGCAGTGCCCCTTCTGAATAATGCTCAACACTGATGCTAAAATATCTAAACCCCATCCCTGAGCAGCCCTTTCCAACTGTGGTCAATTCCAGTCAGGCAGAAAAAAGCAGCAGGTTCCCAATGTTATTCCTTCAGCCAGTTTGGGTGAGCAGTAACTGCTGACAAGGAAAAGACAGGTTTGAAGTGCAGGGGTAAAATAAATTTCTTACATGGGGCCCTAACAAAGTGCTTTATGCCAATTAGCCTCAAATTCCTTATTTCAAAGGCAGCCAGTTTTGCCACCTTCAAGCTTTTTCAAGCTGTCCAGTGATACTTTTTCCAGTGGTAAGAACATGACCGTAATTTAAGGGCCCATCTGTGTGTGTTGCACAAATACACAATCCAAGTCAAGACGCTCCACTACATAATCCCAACTCTTTCCTCCTGGTGTCAGGAAAAGACAGTGTAAGTTGAAATAAAACCATCCTGAGCAGGGCTTGTCCCTATAGGATGTGGTATAAGGAACAAGCACAGGTTTCCTGCTGTAACTAACACCACCTCCAATACCAAGATTTTTAATAGCAGCCCTCTAAAAGGCAAAGTTCCCAATTCAACTCTGTGTGTTTAGTTTGGTTGTTGCATTTCAAATTAAGGGTCTAGTTAAAAACAGCCATGGAGGGGCTAAAAAATCCCCTTTCTTCTATCAGAAAAGCCGAACTGATTATGGTTTTCATTAGAGAAACCACATCTGGATTTTGTCAACCGGCTTTGTTTAGTTTTTAGGGGAAGTTGCTGTTAAACATTTTCCATCTGAATGTTTTTCTTAGAAATAAAATTAGAGTCAGTCAGGTGGACAATGAACCTTAAACTTGTCTTAACACTTGCACAAGTCCCAAGGAAGAGCCACCTGAGAATGAACTCCCTGTCAGACAGAGCCTGTCCTTTATCTGCCCCTCCACACAGAACCTCAGCACACCTGCAGAGTGAACGGCCCAGAAGCTGCACAGACACTTTGGTTTTGCACACCAGCAACTGGTGGTGTGTGAAATGGGGCTGAGACATCTGGATTGCCCATCAATCTCACACTACAACCAAGAAAATGGCTTAGAGGTGTTTTCCCTGCAGAGTTCAGCTTGCAAAACCCAGCCCTACGTGCATCCTGTTGTTTGCAAACCAGAGATAAGTGTTCCTTTTTATTTACACCAAATCTCCAAAGCAAACCTGCACCTGTGAAAACATCCCAAGGCAACTTTTTTTTTTTTTAAGAAGGGAAAAAGGTTCATTTAACATCAAGTTACAAGGCAGAGAATGTTAAACATGCTTTATGTTTTGAAACATGCAAAGTAGGATTTAGCAATTTCCACAAAAAACAAACAAATAAAGAAGACTCCTTTGATAAGAAAGCCAAGAGGCAAAGCAGTTGTGCCAGGAAACAGCAGGACCTGCACCAAAGATAACAAATGAAGCTCCTGGAAGCACCTCAAGCAGCAGCCCAGGGAGGCTGGAGGCCAAAGAGTTTTGGAGGAGCTCCACTGTCACACCTACAAACCCAGGCTGCCAACAGGAATCGTGGCCGAGCTGCCTCTAAGGTGGGAAAGCTTCCTCCAAACACAATAAGGCTGAAGGAAAGCCTTTGTTATTTTGTTTTTGCTGCCCACTCAGCCAATTTAAGGGTTGACCCTGGAGACTTTAAAGCACAACTTTCTGTTCCCTGAATTAAACCAATATTTCCAAACAAAACTGCCCAAACTCTCAGAAACCTGAACCCAAGTAACTTTGTAAAGATAACACCTACAGACTACAATATTATTCAAGAGCAAAACTTTGTTTGCCACAACAGCTTCTATTTTAAGTCCCTTAAAATTAGTACAATTTAAAAAACACAGAAAGTTATAAAATCCAAAAGAAGAAATAACTACAAGACATTTAGAATGCAAGGAGGTTTTCTCCCACGTAACAGATGAAATCTTGGTGAGGAAGTGAGAAAATTAAAAGGAGAAAACCCCATGGGTGGATGTGCATCTCTTGGCAACTTTTCCCTCTGCCACTGAATAACCCTCCTTGCATTTTAAACCCTCCATGCTCTATGCCATGCCATACCTGAGCTGCCACAGGTTAGTAGTGCTTTGTTAGTCGATTTGAGGTGCCCAGGAGAGTTTAGTGCATTGCTACAGGAGCCTGGCTCTGAATTCAAGTTATAGGCGCTGGGAGATGCCAGGGGGCTGCAATACAGGTTTTTCCATCTACTGGCTAGAAGGAAAAATACAACAAAGCCATAAACGTTATCAAATTGGGTTTGAAACAAAGAGCAAGTTAATGAACACGATACAGGATTAAATGCTGTTACAGAGGTATGTCTTGATGAGTCAGTGACATGATGCTGCTGGTTTTGTGCCTTCTGAAGAATTCCAGGAATAATTCCTGACAAACTTGGCTCCAAAGGAGCCATACATTTTGGAAAGTTCCAGTGCTGGGCTCCCCAGATGACAGTTTTCACCAATATCTGCCACCTCTACCCCCCAATTTCATTTTAAAGAACTTATTGAACTTTGTGTTTACACGTGTGTTATTCTGAAGTTTTAATGCTGGAATCAAGACAACATTAAACAACAAAATCTATGCCTTTAGATTAAAGCAGAGTGAATGAAGGTGAAAAACAACTATCGGAATTCAATTTATTCAGCACACACACTCACATGTTCAGGAAACAACCAAAATATGCCAGGTAGCAAAACTCAGTGCACCCATCCTTACTGGAGGTGGAAACGAGCAGCTACAACACTGAGGAAAATACTCAAGACTATGATCTGGATATATTCCAGGGGCTGCTGAATTTCCCACAGAACTCAATTCTCTCTATTCAGAGAGTACCAGCTAAGAAAATAATGAAGTTTCACTACATAAATAAATTTTCTTTTTTATTTCTCCCACATAGGTCAGAGTGTTTTAGCTAAAAAGAGTGACAGACCTCAACTAAAACCTGAAACATATCAGACAGAAAACAAAGAGGTCATCAAATGGATTTTCACTGACATTTCTAAGTGCAAATGTTTTATAAAAGCAAGTGAAGTTTGTTCTCAAAGTACATTCAGTTATCTCAAATCAGGAATTTCAAGGTTAAACTCAAAAGAAGCCTGATCACAAACAATGCCAAACTCTGTTGGTATGAAAAAAACAAAACCACGCCAAACACCCAAAAAATTACCTCAGACTTGAAATCACTGAGGTCAAATTAGTGGTTAAACTGAAATCAGAATATTTGCATTCACATGGAGACAAACTCAGCCAATATCAAACCCTCAGACAGCAACTTTGTTACTCAACTGGGAGTTGTATTTCCAGCAGTTAAGAACATCCCTGAACTTCAAAATAAAAACTTCCAAGTGTCCTTGGCTCTCAGGATTTTAGTCCCTTTTACACACAAATCTGGGGCACATTTGAAAGGACAAAGGGAGGGTATCCACCAGCTTGAGAGGTAGGAATGGAATAAACTCTTTTTTGTCCTGAGGAAAACCCTGCACCAGTTCTAACAGCTCTTCCACCAGGGAAAGGCAAATATGGGACTGATCCTGCCATCCTCTGGAAAAGCAATCCACAAACCCAGGGTGCCAGAACAGTGACTGTGATAATGGATGTCACTACTCAACAGAACACTCCATGTTTTCATTTCAGGCACAAGAAGTCAGGGATGTTCCCTCATGATTAAGTGGCACAGCCAAATGCCACCATGAAGTGCTTTGAGGGGTTGATAAAACTGGAAGGCAAACTTGGTTTCCAAGTGACACAATTTCTTCCAAGTTTAATATTTCATTATTGGAAGTTTTGAGCAGCAGACAACTATTTTACATTTACATCTGGTAAGGGTACAGGAGGAATAATCACCATCAGGAACACTCAACAACATTTCTCATATGGAAAAAAGCTGCAGTGACAGCTTCCTACGATCCTCTTTCCCCACTTCCCAGAAGCACATTTTTTCCTCTACATAGCTTTTCCATGAAAAATGTTTAAATATTCACAAATTTAAAAATTCAAGAGTCTGAAAGCACTAATGTGAGTACATCAAACCAAGCCAAGGAAGCCAGGCTGCCATACCTTGGTCCAGCCTGTTGATGAGGGTCCTGCAGGCTGCCTCGATCTCAGGACTGGGGTTGTCCAGCACCTGGCGGCACCATTTCAGAGGGGATGCTGTTTTCTCCTCTGCAGATTTCCTTGGGGACACGTAGAGCCTTTGAAAAGGTTCAAAGGAAGCAGGAAAAAAATGCTCATTAATACAAAGTAGGCAGACAGCAAAGTAGCATTTACTAGAGTATAACTTACAGCAGCCAACAGTTGTCCAAATGAAAACAATTCGAGTTTAAATTGTATGTTACTACTCTGAGACAGAATTTACTACCACAATAGCTAAATCCAAGGGCTTTGCAGAGAAAGTCCCCAGGTTCCACCATGGGTTGTTGCAGTACTACTAGAAGTTGTTGGAAAGCTCCCCATCACCTGTCACCCCTCCAAAAAACCCACCTGCTGACAAAGACAGGTGGCTGGGAGGTGGCTCTAACCTGAGCTACTTCCAGGAGTCTAATTGTTGTATTTCTTGTTAAAATCCCTCTGGATACTGCACCTGGTTTGCACTGCAGGCACCAGCTGCCTCCCCCCTGCAGCTCTGAGACAGTGAATAGTCAAAAGTTCATTCACACATTTCAGGGATAAAACACTTACATGGAAGATTTAGAAATTCTCATACAGTTGGGAAGTGTGATTGTATGTTACCTCCCTTTTTTCCTGCTGTAATGTCAGGTAAGTTCTCCTTCAGCCTGAGCGTTTGTCAGTTCTATTACACCCACCATTGCTCTGCATACACACACAGGATTAGCCTTATGGAGGGACAGATTTAACCACCTTAGAGTCCTGGATTATTTACCAGGGATTGTGTGTAAAGCAGCATCTTCACCATATTTCTAAAGTACAAAATTCCTCTGGAGAAAGGTCAAAAGCTGTAAGAGCTTTTGCTATAAAACAACTCAAGTATTTTATTTACACATCTCATACTTGTATTTTTCAAGGCAAAAAACCCCAACAAAAGCAGCTCCCTGTATTTTAACATTTTTGCTATTCAGCAGCACATTTAAAACTCTTAAGGGGGGGAAAAAACAAAATCAGTCCTGTGTACATAGAAAAGTTAAATTGTTTTTAATTCTTGCACATCACTTACAGAACAACATCCTCATGCAGAGGGCAGTGAGATCTCGACCTAGACCTGGAACTAGACGGTCTTTAAGATCCCTCCCACCCCAAAGCTTCTGGGACTCTACGATTTGAGGACAGGAAGTCTGGCTCTTGTGAGGCTCTGAGGAACTGCTGGCACAGCCTTTAGCACAGCTGAGATCCCTCTGCACCAGGAAAATTCACACCAACAGGCTTCAGGACCTGCTGGGAGAGCAAGGAGTTCTTCCATGCACACAATAACTACACAACTGGCTTTCCCACCATCACCTTTCTCCTGAACTCCCTCACCTCGTGACCTGCTCCAAGGTGTCAAAGAACCCACCAACAAATTACCGACAGCTACACTTGGGCAGGGCTGAGCTCACACTGATGTATCCGTAAGATTTTACCTTTAGCAGTGCAAAATCCAAGATTTAAGCATAAAATGATCATGAGGGTGGTGTGAAGATTCCAAGGAATGTCTGCATGTGCCTCAGCTACTCTCTCTCCCAGCACAAACTTTTGACACTCCTGCATCAAGGTATGTCGAGTCTTTCTGCTCCTGCTACTCACTCTCCAACAGACTTCTCATATTCAACCTATAAAATACTCATTTCCATAACAAAATTAACAACTCATCAGAGATTTCAGTCATTATCCCATTCACTTCTGAAACTCCTCATGTTTAAAAGATACAAAAACACTGTAGGACTCGCCGTTGTCAGGAGTCCTGTCCACAACAGCAATGTCCGGCCGAGATAGAACATACAAACAACTGGGATATTTAAAATATTGTACAGGCATCAAAATGTCTGTCTGACCTATGGTCCTGTCTCTTGGCCTGTATCCAGGCAGGGATAGGTATGGAAAAAGTCTATCTAAAAGCTCTACTGATGCAGAAAGCTGTTCCAGACTCCTGTGAGTTTGGGGCTACCAGATGGAGCATCTCTGTGTGCAAGAGCTCTCCAAATACTATTTGTCATTTATGGAAGGTCATTATTCCCTATTTACTGTCTCTTGACACACCACTCATGACTTTACAGCCTTCACAACACCCCTGCCCTGGCCAGAGCCATCTTTTCCAGGGAGTCAAGACCCAGCCTCTTCAGTCATGTCTCATACAGAAACTTTTCCATACCAAGCTTTGCACAAAAACCACATGCAAAAAGAAAAATTCAGAAGCTAAATTACTGCTGACAAAACAAATGCTGAGAAACATGAACACAAATATTCCTGAATCTCCAATGTTACCTTTTAGGGAATCCCCCACAGCATTTCTGCACGGATAAACGAGCATTACAACCACTCAGATCCAATAAAACAGAGGAAGCAAAGTGCTCCCTCTCTCTGGATTTATTTTACAGTTCAGACCACAAAAGGAGCAGTAAAACCATCAAACGAAAAAGAGGCCAACAGCCTCCTTAGGGCAGGTCACACTGTTCTCCATGTATTTTAGGTTAAGGGAGAAAACTCTGCTCTACTTCAGCAGTCCTTGTTCCTCCCAGCTCCTTCCATGCCTCTGACCATGTCTCTGTCCAGGACTATCCCAGCTATGTGATTGCCAGAACCTTTTCCACATGAAGCAGAGCTGTCAGAGTCCTCTTGTCTGCCAGAGGACTCATTTTTCAGCTGACAAGTCTATTGGCAAGAGATGCTTTCACTCGCAACTTCCCCAAACTCAATTAAGTAACACAATTTTTCAGAGCACTGACAGGCAGCTTCCAAAATAAGAGGAATTCCTGTTTGATTTCACAGCATCAGGTTTACTATTTTCCTCTTTAAGTAGCTTTGGGGCTGGATTCAACATGCTCAGCATGCTGACATCTCAAAATGCCAGAGCACATTCTGGAGCGCTGCACAGCCTCTGCTGCTGAACTAAAAGCACCAGCCCCATAAACACACGACAGTATTTCTCTGGATGCAATATTTAGAACCGAAAGTCACCTTTTGCTACAGACCAGTGTCCCCCTTCAGCAGCTACAGCAGCACCAGCAGACAGGTTAACCCACCATCACACTGCCAGGGAGATAAAACAGCCTTTCCTCAAAAAAAGTGGCGGGTGATAAGCTAAAAACCCATTGCTTTGTTTAAAAATACCTAGAATTTTACTTCTGGGGGGGTTTAGCCTCCAAGGCTGTTTGATTTGCCAGGTTAACTGAACCCAAAAGCACTGGAAAAGCTGTCCTGGGACACCCCACGCAGGACCCCTCCCCACTGTCAGAGTCAGTCAAAGCCTACTGGCTGGACAAAGCCCCGAGCACTGACCAAGCTTTATTCTGCAGTTTGTCGCAAGGACTCAGCAGTTTTTGTGAGGCACGTTCTGTTTAAATGGCTTTGAATCACATTTTCTTTTGTCAAACTGCAAATGATACTCAGTTATTCAGATAGTTACAAGGCCTCATACAAAATGCAGGATGTAAACATTTAGGCGTGCATTCCCAGTTTGATGTATTGGGGTTTAACTGCATAAATCATTAAACATGAGTGAGATTTTCTTCAGCTTCTGAGATGAAACCTTTAGATAAAGTATCTTCAGTTTCTGCTTACTAATGTTTGTGTTTCACTGTCCCATGCAAAGTATTTTACAACAAACACCTCTGGTAAGAGCCAAGTAGTTGTAGTTGTGCCACATGCACAACGTGATTGTCAGCCCTCAGAAATAATTTGTGGGACTCTGTACTTTATTCTGATATAGCCCAATGTATTAAAAGCAAGCAGTCTTCTGGACACAGTATTTTTCTTTTGGAATCAACATCACAGAAGGATTTACTGCTGCTCTAAATAATGACCCCCAAGAAAGCAGGATATACTAAAACTTTCTCAACTAGCACAATGCACTGAAAAAAGCACCCTCACAATTCAGTAACATCTCTGAGCAGCTCTAAGCCTGTATGGCCTGAGAATTTCAGACTCTAATCATGCAGAATATTTGGACTGGAAATCTATACATCATAAGAAGAGAATCCAGACCTCAAAAAGCTCCAGAACCAGCACATTAGCAAATTAAACTGAGCGTGAAGTGAAGCCCATCTTTGAAGACACATGCTTGGCTTTTTATACAGCTTCCACAGCACTTGGCACCAGAAGCTGCAGCAGTTCCAAAAACGGCAAACACTACACTGTTCTTCAAACCTCTTGAGTTACACAGAGTGCAAGGAGAGAGACCTGAGACAGCTCAATGTGTTTAGAACAATTTCGGTTTAGAAGATAACACCTTTATAAAGTAATAAAAGGCAGATGAATTCCTCTATAAAGCACGTATTTCAAACAGATAACACACTTCTTTTCCTTTCCTTTCCATATCAGACTTCAGAGTTGATTTGCAGATTTATTACTGTGCTTTGCTGTTCTGATCTCAAATCTAAACACTCCTGCTGAACAGAAATACCACCAGAGATAAGGCTGTGGTGGAAAGCCACAGTGAAATGATACTCTCCAGGTCCTGAAATTATAGAAACATAAAAGGAAAAAATGAGAAAGACCCTGTGGAGAACACCCCACACAGAAACATTCTGCTACTAGCCCAGGCAGAGGTTTGAGCCTTTATTCCTAAGAGAAACTGGAAAGAGAAAAAAAAATGCTACTGCACAGATACTTTCTCATGTCTATGCAGGGACTAATCCTGATGAACAAAACCCCCCAATCTAGTCACTAAGTCACAGCAGCTCTAAGGATTTCATCAGCTTAATCCCTGACCCGGCCAACAGTCCCTACGAGGAGCAAAAGGCACCTTGGGGGACAACTCAGGAGCTGTGCCGAGCATCCTCTGCACGAGGATGCTGAGCAGCATCTGCAGCACAGCAAGAGCCTTTTCTCCTCCTCCCTGGCACCACAACTGAGCGATTTCCCTGCCCACACCTCACTGTGCAGAGCTGCAGCGTACAGGGAGCCTCAAGCACTTCCCCGGGGACTCAGTCACTCGGAAGCCCTGCCATCAGAAGGGATTCACCCTGCAAGGCTGGGCTTCGCACGCAATGCCAGGAGAACAGCTGGATTTTCCCTGTCAGGTGACTCTGCAGCAAAGGTGGGTCTGGGATTGCTCCCACGAAGCAGCTCAGAGGGTTTGGAAGTTGTTTGTGGATCCAGAGGGTGTCCCAGCGAGGCAGATGTCACGTACACTGTGGGCACATGCTCTTCACAGTAGCCAGAGCGATGAAAGGGCTGGGATAAGTCACCTGGACTTCATTTAATTCCCCACCTCGGGAAGGTTGGCATACAATGACCAGTCTGAGAAAGGAAGACCTTGCAAATTGCTGCTTTTAAGTCTTGTCACAAGGAGAGATCGCAGGGAAATATGGCATGGCCTGGGGAAGGGCACAAACTGATTACACAGAGTGCAGGGAGCTAAAATTCTCCCCCAAATGAGAGGCACAAGGTGATGCACTGGTACAGTTTCAGGGTTTTGTGCAGAACTGCATCCTCATTTGGTGGAACTTCTCCAGACTTTATTTCCCAATGCAAGGGTACAAGCAGCCAACAGCAATGGTATCTCCAGTACTGAATTAAAAGCCTTCAAACGTGAATACAGAAGGTCACTGGACACAGGGTAAGGCTGAAAACACACACTCCCAGGAGAATCCTACACAGTAATTCTTTGAGCAAACCATGCTCCCTACTCTCTACAAACACTCACTCAAGGGCACCCCACTTGCTGTGTTGACCATCGATTCAGGCAGGAGACAACAAAACACTGAGGTGAAGGCAACACAGCTTGTTGCCAGTGAAAGACAGTTTTTTGGGAATGAAAACTGTGCAAGGCATGGATGTAGCAGCAACACAGGGGTTCACCTGAGTGACAGAGACTTCTCACCCCACAAAAACAGGCCCACATTAGGCTGAGCTGACCTGTACATTCACATACACACCCTTAAGATTTTAATATTCCTATAAAAGGAACTCTGTAATTTAAAAGAAATATAAAGAGGTTCTGTTAGATGGATTCGTGTGATTGTTGCGGTGTTCATTTTTAAAAAGCAGAACATACAAAAGAGCTTATCTGAAGGCCCATGTTAAACCACTGGCAGTTTCACCCCTGGGATCAGGTCGTTAAGCAACAGCAGGAGCAATACAGGGCAGACACAAACACAAGCCTTGCTCGTTCCATCAAGGAGAAAATCTGAAGCTGTGCAAGGTGAGGTATGGACAACGTTTGGTTTTCACCCCATCAGAGGGATGGAGGCAAAAATGGTCTAATCCAGTAAAAAGGAAGAAGAGTCTAGAAAAAAACTAAGGTTTTCACTTTTGCTATTTCTTGATCTTTCTCTCTTTCATCTGTTAACACATTAATAAGTGCATTTTATAGTCCAGAGGGGGATGGAATTTGAATCATTTCATCATAACTCCAAGTCACAATTCTCTCTCTCAAGTTTCACCAGGAAAAATAACATCACTTGGTCTGTTCAGCCTGGAGCAGAGGAGACTGAGGGCAGAGTTCACTGGAGCCTGCAGCTCCTCCTGAGGGGCAGTGAAGGGGCAGCTCCAAACTCTGCTCTCTGTGACCAGTGGCAGGACCCAGGGAATGGCTGGAGCTGTGCCAGGGAGAGTAAGGGTGTATCTCAGGAAAAGGTTCTTCCCCCAGAGGGTGGTCAGGCACTGACCAGGCTCCCCAGGGCAGTGGGCACAGCCCCAAGGCTGCCAGAGCTCCAGAAGAATTTGGACAACGCTCTCAGGAACAGGGTGGGATGGTTGAAGTGTCCTGGGCAGGGCCAGGGGTTGGACTCAATGATCCTGATGGGTCCTTTCCAACTAAGGACATACTGTGATTCTCTGAACCAGCAAAACATCAAACAGCCAAACTCTCACAAAACATGAGACTGCACAACAAACAGCTGAACACAAATCACTGTATGAAAAAACAACAAACTAAACACACAGAAAATCACAACTTAATTCCTATATACAGGGAGCACCCAAGAACTAAGGAACACAAACAAGGTAACCCTACCAGAAGCATATCTGCTTTGTTCCCTCCTGACTGCATAACAGCCTTCCCAAAACAGCCAGGAGCTGCCCTGCCCTGGAGTCTGAAGTGAGCATCACACTGACCCCACAGCACCGACAGCCTCGTTCCATTTAACTGGGTCTCCAGGATATTTACAATTATGAACAGCTATCTGAGAAAGTGACCTGAAAAAGCAAGTCAGGGGCCACGCAGCACAGAGCAGAGTTACAGCTGTGGGGCAGCGCCTCGGGTTTCACATCAGCTCAGGCACTACAGTGACACTGCTAAAAAACAAAGCCTTACACTTTCTGGGGACAGGGGAAGCTGCAGAGAAACATCTGCAAGTTCAATCCAAATAAACCAAATCATTTCACAATAGTGCAGGAATTGAGACTCCAGCTGCAACCACAGAGAACAGCAGTGAGCCCTCTCACCACTCCATGCATCTCCCAGGGAAATGGCTTTTGCTGTTCCCACTTCAGCTCAAGTGGCAAAAACTCCCCACATGGACTTAACTAGAGGCTTCCAACCTACTAAGAAGTCATTGGGCAAAAGGCACAATACCACAATAAAAATTACCTTAAAGTTGGGACCTGTTTTTAAAGTAAAGTTTATCTTTTTTAAAATTTCCCACCTCCCAGCCCCGGTTTTAAACACTTACATACTTTAAAAGAATACAAAATGAATTCTTAGTGTTCTTTAAGACATAAAACAACACCTCTAAAGATGTATTTAAGAATCCATCAGCAAAAAGGACTGGCTGTTACAATTTATCAATTCAGTGACAGGGAAAAAAAAAGCCAATTCCCAAAATCATAAAGTATCTAAGTACACATGGTACGTGTACTTAGCTACAGGTTTTTTCCTTATACATAATATTAGAAAAGGATTGCAAATACAACAACATTGTTTGACTAATACACTGCTCAACTTCCATCCAGGCAGGACAAAATTTGCCCAATCAGCAAAGCCACCTTATTAGAGCTGATCCTAAATCCACAGAGCATTAAGGATGTTTTGCTGGGTTTTTTTGAACAAAACCCCTCCCTCTCCTCCATCCAGCGCTCTGGTTACTGCTATGGAAATGCATCAATATCTACACAGGCTGGACAGGAGATGTGTTTATGCTGAGAATTTGGGGTATCTGGCAATAGGCACAGGCCTGCATTACTGATTGTACCCACATTATTCCTTTCCCATTTTCAGAACAAGAAGCCGTCATTAAAACCAGCTTCTTGCTTCAGCAGGTTTGTTTGACAAGAAGAAAAGGGAACAGATGGAAGCGAAGCAGCACAATCAAAGGTAATTTATGGGAACAGCACTTGCACAAGGGCTTGGATCATCACCCTTATCCAGCTCCTCGGGGCACCTCTGTTCATGTGTTACCCTATTCCAACCAAATCTGGCAAGAAAACCGAGGAAACAAACCCACAAAGATCCTGCAAGGTCTAGAGTAAAAGTTACCTGTGAAAGAAGGACCTTATTAACAACCAGCTGAAGGGAAAATTAAAGAATAGAGCTCCCGGACAAAGAATCTCTCCTGATTGCACTGGACCAAATTCCCTGTCTGTGTAAACCTCAGACTGTCTGAGACTCAACAGAGTTTGCACGATCTCTCATGTCACAGGCTATATAAACATGAATATAAAATTGGCTGCTTTCATTAATATGTAAATCATAAAGCCTGTCTTCCAAATTCAACCTGTTAAATACATTCCCTTATTTTTTATAAAGGATCTGCTGAAAATGCTGTTTAGAGATGCTGAAGTTTTAGGGATCAAGTTAGAACCAGTATTTGGGTTTTAAAAATAAGCTTACAAAAAAACCCAATTGTGTTTTAAATATAACCTTGAATTTAGGCTTGAGTTGATGGCATTACCTCAGTGAGCTCCATTCCATTAACACAAACTCCACCTTCAGTTTAACAGTTAATGAAGGTTTGGTTTGTATTCAGCAGCATTGTCCTCACTGCCAGATTAATCCAACTACACAATTTTGAAACCCAATTTGCAGAGCCCTGAGGCTCCAAAGTATTAAAAACTGAGAAAATTAAGAAAAAAATTCTGCCCCTCATGAGAACATTAAGGTAAAATCTCAAGTCACAGTTATTGCATGAGCTGGAATTAGACTCAAACTTTAAATTTCCCTTGCCCTTCCAAAGGTAGTTAATCTGCTGATTTATTACACAAGTGCTAAACAAGGCTGCTGGTGGAGGGGAGAGTCCCACAGAGTCGGGTCAGTTAAGGATTACATCATTGATCTGCTTCAGTTCATGTCTCTGAACAAAAGAGATGGTGAACTGCAAAAAGCGTTCAGGAAATGGTTTGCCCTCTCAGGTACCAGCAAAAGCCACAAATTCCACATGGTCTAGGAATTCTTATTTACAAAATTCTTGTTTCAATACAGGATCTGACAAGGTTTAAAAGCTTTGCTATTAATTCATCTGCGTGTGCTGTATATAATTAAATTTAGAGGGAAAGGAAGCTTCTGTGCTGGCTACAGCAGTGTCAGGAAGAAAGGGGAAAAGACAAGCACTACAGTTACAAGGATTTTTTATAAACTAATATTTTGGTACAATGAATATAAAAATAAGAGCCACTAATGAAAACTGCTGCTAAAAATAAAAGCCCTGTATAGAAATCACTTTATACCCTTAAAAGTATCAGCCCACCCAAACACAGACCTCCCACCCACAGCTGTGAAAGTTCCCTCTCCCACCAAAGCCTGGAGACACATACCAGCAATCCTCCTCTTCCGTGCAGTTTTCAAGTTCTAGCACTTTCACTTCATCAAGATCTTCATTATTTGAAAGAATTTCTAGGTCTGCACACTTTTCCCTGGGATCCTGCGCATGGATTCCTGTGATGAGCACACTCCCCACCAGCTCGGAGCCATTCCTTGTATCCACAGGTGAGGAACACCTGCCGTTACCATCCTTGGGAGACACCTCCTCCTCAGGGGCACTGTTGCAGCTGTATTGCATTTGGGCATCAATGGCCCTTTTCAAGAAGTTGTTCTCTCCTTCCTCCTTCCTTATTTTGCTTAACTGGCTGTGCAGATCTGCCATGATTTGCAATTCCTGCGTGTCAGTGATGGCATTGATGCTGTTGTTGATCTCCATCCCGTTCAGCCTGGGGTTGTCCACGCCGGGGCGGATGTCATCCGCCACATTTGTCCCCAGCATGTTCCTGCTGCTCTTGGTTCTGGGGTGCTGGTTCTCCAGCTCCAGCCTCCTCACCAGCTCCCGCAGCTTCCGCACCTCGGCCAGCTCCGGGCCCACCTCCTCGGGCGCAGGCTCCGTGCCGGGGGGGCCCATGGCAGGGTGCTCCTGGGGGTCCAGCCCCAGATCAGGCTCCAGAGGGTGATCCTGCTGGATGACCGGGGCATTCCCGGGCACCACCATCATCCAACACGCGCAGCTTCACTGCAAGGCATGAGAAACGTATCAAAGCTCCACAAAAACACACAAAATTTTAAAGAAAATTTAATCAGACATCAAAAGTTCTGGGTTTTTTAAGAATCTGTTAATTACAGTGGGGTAGGAGGTGGCTGAAGGTCATCAAAATCAGTGATTCTGAACATTGCAAACCCCCCAAATTTCTAGTTTTATACAGCTAGGATGTGCACCTGTTTTGCTATAAATGAGCTCATATAAAAGGAAGTTGATTTAATCAAGCACAATAGTTTGGGTTCCATCTGTTTACCAACAAAATACATAAGAAAAGCACTGATTCAGCAAAGTCAGGAAACATCATTAACAAGGTGCTGACGTCAGGCAACGCCAGCGTTAAGAAAATGGTAAAAACATCCTTTGTTTAATACCAGGTCTATCCTGGAAAAGCAGAAAAAAAACCCTTGGAAACATTTCTGCATCACCTTATACAAAAGTAACAACAGGAACTGCAGTTACTGTAGTACATGAAAATAAGCATAAATAATTAGCATATTTTCCTGTTACAACTGAAAAGAGAGAGGTGCAAACACAGCAAAACCCAGAAAAAATATATATCCCACCATAAGACTACATATTCTACTAAATTCCATAAAATTAAGCCATCCATCTGCTTTTCCTTAGTTGAGAACGGATGAGTGTGCAGCTCACTGTCACAGAGGCAACTTTGAACTGCACAAGGTACTCAGGCTTCCCAAAAAACAAAGTGCAATTAACACCAGTTTTACAGCACTCACAGAATAATAAGCATACATGGATTTTCCCCCTCTACTACTGATTCATGTGAGTTTTCAGTTTCATTGGGTGCATTAATTCCAAATTGACTCTTCACTGCAAACCTCTAATACTGTAAATCCCCTAATTAATGGTCCACAGAGCGAGTAAAACAGCTCAAAAATTAGAAATCCTCTCTATCTTGCACGAGGGCAAATACACTGAAAGAAGAGGGAGTGAGACAACACAGCCAATTCAAAGTTTAAAAGATTTCATGTAGGTGTTACAACTGAAATAGAATCCTAGTTTTTTGTGGCTGGGGCTCTTCCCCCTCCCTTTGCTGCCTGAAAATCTCTCTTATTTTTGAAGCCAAAATGCCTGCAGGTAGAGGAAACCATGAAAATTAAGTGTCACACAAAGCAAGGAAGGTTAAAAATAAACACCCCTGTAGTACCTCAGCAACTCCCTATTCCACAGTCATCTGCAACAGCAGTAGCTGAAAACACAGGGTTTTTTTGTCTTTTTTTTTTTTAACTGACATCTCTTTTTTAATTATTTTTGCCCTTGACATGCAAGATGAAAATTTGCAGCTTCCATTTGAATTAATAATGACCACGAACAGCACTTACGAAGAGCCTTAAGGGAACACATTTTACACACAGCCCACAAGCAGCACTGCTGAAGGCATTTTGCCTTGGGAAATCCAGCATGCAGTTACCAAGCAATCCCATCCCTACTCGAGCGCCTGCTTCCAAAAACCTCCTTGCATGGATTCCCACTCCTACAAAACCACCTGATCCCTTGTCGGGTACCGGCACAGTGTGATTTCCAAGGAGAGTAAGGGACCAGTGCGATTTCCAAAGATATCCCAAAGCTCAGGGAACTCTGAGGATGTGCCAGAGGGGAGTTCACTGTCCAAGCAAGACACAGTGACCCAAGAGGGGTGGGTAGCAAGGAGAGAAGTCACACAAAAAATCCATTCCCCTCCAAGGGTGAGGAGCTCAAAAACATAAATGCGGGGGAAGAGCAGATTAAAACCAGTAACTGTAAAAAACAGCTAAACAAAGACGGAAGGACAGGGGAGGGAAAAGATACAAACCTGCAAAACTTAATTTCGACACGTAGTGGGGGAAGAAATGAAATCTATTCAGAAAAAAA
>VWZG01012805.1:195926-252588 GCA_013396735.1 Grallaria varia | reverse complement strand
CTTCATTCCCATAGCTACAGGAGCCCATAAACCCCTGCCCATTCCACCAGGGATGTGTCNGTCAACAGGTCTTCTGTGTTCTGGGAGTCAGTGGTGCACTGAATACAAGCCATGATGTTGTTGTTCTTGCCAGCATGAGGAAAGAAACTTTCTTATCATGCCGGCCGCTATATGACATCTGGGCTGAAGTACAATGATGGCAAAGAAGAATATCATCTTTTTGAACTGTTGTTTGGGGATGACAGCTGAACACATCTACGTTGTATTAGCTTTGTTAGTGTACTTTTCATAACAACATCATTAACAACATTAGAGCCAAATTGTTTACATTTACTTTCACCCACTTTCAAATACATTCTTTAGTGTGGTAATTATGTACATATACACAAATGTACTGCCTTTGTAAAATAGAACCCAAAAATACAAGTGGATTTCATTACATCAGATTTCTTACAGTGACCAAACCAATTGATAATACTGAAGTCATGACTATTTTTTATTCTGTATAGCTCCAAAAATTTTTGAAAGAAATGCTTGAGATAAACAAGCAAATAAGGTTTTTTTTCTCATCTTCTTCATGCATATTTGATATTTGACTTTTCTGAAGAAGCTAATTTCTTAGCTGTACAAGAAAAGGATATAATTAATCAGTTGGTTGAAATGTTTACTTCTGTAATTTCACTGCAATTTTAAACTGGTTGGCTGTCATGAAAAAATTGGTACTAAGTCTGTGGCACCAAAACAGATACATAAAAATTAGTTCACTGTACGTATAAAACTTAAAAAGGCTTCTCTTACCATTTATGGTATTATGCATGTCATATAAAGCAGGAATTGTCTGAAAATATTGGGAAAATGTAAAATTATGTTCTTTCTTGCAACACAAGGCACTGGATGTTTTTTTGCCAGTCTTCTCTGCATGCTGGTAGCAAAGCATACAACAGAGACAACAACTAATTGCTCAACTGCTTCAGGTACCACCCGTTCTATTACATCTTCTTGACTGAAAGAGAGTCTTGAAGGAAGAGCAACATTCAGTTGTGATTGAATCCTGGGTGAATCTCCTTGCTAAGGATCATAACAGTGAAAAAAATGAGTGAAAAAAATGCCGTGTTACCCTAAGCATGGGGAGGATGTCTGTATTCCCACGGTAAGCCAGCAGCTACTTTGGGACAGGACAGTGTGTTACAGAGAACATAGAAGGTCAGCGTTTAGCAGGAGCTCACTTCAGCGTTGTGGAATAAAGACATCCTTCCAACCTCTAGAACTGCTTTTAAACCCCACAGTACATCTCTCAGGAAAAAGCAGTTATGCCACAACAGTCTTACAGCATTAACACCAGCAACCCATAAGGCTGATAAATAAAGAAAAAAGTGCTAGTAATGCACAGACGGCCTCATGTTAATGGACACTGCTTATAATAAGATCAGTGAGGAAAACCTTTAGGGCCTGAGGTCTTCTGTCTAAAAATGCTGTTGCAAAGTCCTTGGGGATTTTGTGCATATATGAAAGCTTCAGTGACATTTCATTTTGGTGGAGAGTAGAAATTCTTTCCAAGCATTAAGGCACCCTGTTTTGTTATAAAAGGAAAGCAGCGCTGAATTGTTTTCAAAACTTTGCTTTTGTTAGCATGTAAACCCAAGATTTTGGTGGAAATTGGACACTTTTTAGAAAGTATGTTTTTGGGGTAGAGGTGGGGAGCATAGAATTTTGCGCGTGAGTTCAATTCCAGCAGCAGAACTCAATTAAGTAGAAGCTGTGTGTGAGGCTAAGCTTGTGTTCACCACCTGGGTTTGTATAAACCCAGCAACCATGAAGTTCATGCAGTTTTTGCTTTAAAACAGAAAAGCAACAAAAAACCTGCATGACAGAAAACTGACCTTAGTTATACTTGGACGTTACTCAGTTCAGTATAGGAAACTTTTATTCATACCTAAATTCTAGAAGACTGTACAGTGTAACAAGGCTGCTCTCTGACATTAGGCCAAGTTTTGGCTTGTTTTGGAGTGTAACAGTGACATGAGCAGCCCTTTTTTCCATAAGCAAGGCCTCTTGCCTAAGATTTAGTTGAGTTGTTCCTCTGACAAAAGATACAAAATTGAGTTTTTCATAAAACGTACCCCCAGAAAGTACTGTAGTACTGTTATTCTGACACTGTCCGCATTTCAGGAGACTCCTTGGTTTACTTGGTTCTTGCTTTCTTATTTTTCAAGGTTTTCATGGGAAGGGAAACTAAGAGTATGAGAGAGGTTTGGGAAGTAGGGATGACATCCAGAAGAAACATAGAATCAGGAGATTTGGTAGAACTGGAGATAAAGCAGATTTAGCTATGTACCAGACGGGAAAAAACATGCTCTAAAGCTGTTAGCTGACTGTTAGTAACTGCTGAATCTGCTCAGGAAAAAGATTACACAGTAAAGGTAAGCATGAAACAATGCCAGTGGTGGGCAGGGTGAGCCTCAGGAGAAAGGTGCACATTCCCTGAGGAAATTTGAAGGGTTTGAAGGATTCTGTGTCTCTGAACAGAAGCAGGACTGAATTTTAGCTCCCACTGCTTGCCCATGTAAGCAAATTGGCAGCAATGGAGAAAACTGTATAGATAACGTTTTTTCTTCTCTTGTTTTTCCTAGACACGAGAAACGATATGCAGAAGGAAAATTACTTGAAAGAACTCCCTGAGGCACATTAGTGACAGCTGAAGTACCTGTGCCAGTTCCTGATAAAAGTTGCTGAACATCATGTAGAAAACAGGAAGAACCTTTGCAATCTTGCCACTGTATCTGGACCAAACTGCTTTCAGTAAGTTGCGATTTTTACTTTTCGCCATATGCTGACAGAGAGTCTGATGGGGCAGATGGCCAGAAATTTAGCTCAGAACCCTAATTTGTCAGAGTGATCAAAAGGAGGCAGCAACTGGGGTTCTGTGTTAAATTTTAGTGCTAACGCTGTTATTTGAGCTGAATGGGAATTGAGTTATTCTCCCATTTCCTCTTCAGTTTCACTGAACTGTTGATCAGTTTTGTGTTGCTGTGTTGGTAGCAGAGCAGGAGTATAGCAATGAAAGGCCTTCAGACTAAGTGCAAGGAGACTTGTGCTCATACAGATTTCTTCTTTAGTCATCAGTTAATACCAATTCTTCTCTGCAGAAAGCTTTGAACAAAGAATACCTGGGGTAAAAGGAGTCCTATGCAGCACCTAGATGCTGTATAATTTCTAGAGATGGATACTTCATACTGTTTGCAAGTTTGGCCTTGTGATCTGGTGTCTCAGATGCCAATGATTCTGAGCTCTGTGTCCTTCTAGTGTATTGAGAAACTGCTCTAGAGCTTGTGGTGATCCAGTGGCCTCTTAAGACTCCTTACTGGACTCGCTAGTTCTGCTGGGTTCTTTCACTGGGCGCAGCTCCTGGCTGCCTGTGCTGGAGAAGCGTTTCACGTCTTAGTGGAGCTTGCAGCAGTAGCAAGAATAGTTATTTCCAGGTGCACGAACACACTCGATTGAAAAGGTTTCTGTTGAGTCACTGCTGTGACGCAGTGCAGCATTAGCACCTTCACCCCAGCCTGGTCTGCAATGAGCCCACTGGCTGGCATTCAAGATCTAAGACATGGGAGACATGTAGGCAGTTTAGTTCATTCATCAGTCCTGAAAGATGTGTGATATTAACAAGAGACAAGTGTCTCAGTATTGGATTTGTATTGATCTTTGTAAAATTTTGCTCTGGAATAATACTGAGTTGCCTAGTAGGACTTAGACTAAATTAATTGCCTAATGGGACTATCTCCCCAGGCTTCCTCCGTAGTGAGTGGAAAGAAGCAGATTTCTGTAAAGACAACTGAAACTGGGTTCCTTCTAATATATTGAGCCAGTTCCACATACCTAGGCTAGATGCTGCCTGCTAACTTTTGAAGGAGCATATCTTTTCCATTGATTACTAAGTGAATGCGCAGAAATGAGACATATAAACTAAAGCGTGCCCTATTGACTCCACTGCTGCCCTATTTTAAGATGTTACTGGTGGATGATTGTTTTAGTTTAGAGGAAACTAAACCGATTTTGTCCGTTAGAATTCCTTTCCCAAATTGACCACATCTCTTCTAAATTTAAAACAAATTTTAATTAGGAAAATGTGCATAAGAAAGGATAATAGTTCTTAACTAATATATATATATATGTATCCAAAACACCAGAACAGAACAAATACCAACCCTGTAACAAAAACCTCGAAACAAATGAGTCTCTGTGCCCTTCTGTGCCATGATGGTCACGGACAGCAGGTGGTGATGTCGCACTTCGGCCGGCTCAGTTGTACCCCGCGGTGGAGGGGGGGGGGGGGCTGTTTAAGAAGGATGAAAAACCAAGTCCAGAAAAAAAAAAATTAATAATAACACCCGAAAAGGTTTCCTAGTGGAAAAACAGAACTCACGTGGATTTGTCTCTGCAAAGGGACAGGGTGGGATCTATCCCGTCGGCAATGTGGACTCTCTCCCCTTGTCCTTTGTTTGAAANGGGTGGGCAGAGGGGCCGGGGGCTCCTCCGCCGATGCCGTGGGGTGCCTCAGAAAACTGTTATATTATTACTATATATATCATATATTTATTATTTGTTATATATTTTGAAAATAATTTTTTTCCTCTCCAAAAGAAAGAATACTCAAAAGACAGTAGTGTATGTGGGAATGCATGAATATGAGAGTTACTAGAAGCACAATATTGCAAATTTCTGTCAAGGAAAAGCAAAACAATTTTTTTTTAATTGCAATTTTATGGGCAGTTTGGGCATTTCTGTCTAAGTGTATTGGTAGAGTTAAGAAGAAAATAAATTTGAAGAATTTGTGTTCAGTGGCTAAATTTCTATGACTCAGCCTCCCAAGTGGCTATTAGAATAATTTTTACTTTACTCATCACTTCTTTCAAGAAAGTTTGAAAATTAGTTCTGCATAGCTTTTGGTATAGAATGCAGAGTTGCAGTTCAGAATTGCAATCCGTGTTCCTAATATTAAGCCAAAACGTGCATCTTACAGCTCTATAGTTCTTCTCACAACTGATCTCTGCCCCTAAGATGGCATAGAAGAAATGTAACAGTTTTTATAAGGCACAGGGACTGTACCTTAAAAAGGTAAGGGGGTGGAATCACGTCATTCCATCTCAGAAGACTGAGAAAAGCAGAGTTCACTGGAGGTGAGAACCCAGGGGCTCATGTAGCTGTTTATGAGGGTAAGCAGCCCAGCAGTTGTGACATACATTGAAATAAATGCTCATGCGGCAAAAGAGGCTTGGCACTTAACAAATGACTAACGCATTTTGTAAAGACCCAACTAGATCAGAATTATGTATGTAGATTTTTATTTAAACTAAGTTTCACTGTCTGGTAATTCAGCTCTGTGTTTCATTGGATCCTGGTCTTTTTAAGGCAGTTCAGGATGGTAGTCCAGACATAAAGATTGTGAGCAACAGTTCAAATGCCCTTTTCTCCTGTGTTAATGGACAGAGTCTTAAATTGCTGGAACTGTGACCATCTGTATCAACAAAGATTTGATAAGGGGAGGAAAGAACTTGCAGCACTAAACTTCAGGCATTTGGCTTAGCCAGTTGGCTGGCCAAGGTTCCAGGGAGAGCTCCTCAGAATGCGGTTCAGAGCTCTGGAGTAAGGCTGCCTGCAGCCTGCTGGGTGAGGGCTGTCTTGCTACTGGCTGCAGGCAGCCCCAGGAGAGGGTAGCTGCAGAAATGAGGTATTAGCAGGCAGCTGAAGCAAACACTCCTCTTACTTTGTGTTGTTTGTTCTGAGCAGTGTATAGGATGTTTCTCCATGACAAGGAAAGAAGGTTTAGCATCCGGCTTGTCAGCAATTACACTGCTTAAGCAGGAAGATCTGAGTTTTTTCTGTCAGTAATTCACACTCATGTCTAAAACTAATGTTGCAGTCTGTGTAGTTAAGGCACAGTTTCAGAGAAGATAAAGCCCATCTGCTGATAGTGAAGGGTTACTTTTTTGTGAGGTATTTTTAGTGACATTTTAGCTATTTAAGCATATTATTTCCTACTCCATAAGTGAAACTGTGTAACAACTTAATAAATCATGCTGTATGTTGAATAAATCACACAAAAGTAAATCTTGCTGCTTGGCCACTTTCCAGACATGTAGACTTAATTTTAATTATCTTAGTTTCATTCTGTTTCTCTACATCATGTAGAAAAACATGTAATGTAATATATGTCATCTCCTAAACTTCCATCCCTTACTTGCTTTTATCTTATCCGCTACTTCTCCTGCTTCCTTACTTGCTGTTTGACACACTGCACCGGTGTTTTTCTAATGGAAGGTTATCTCATGCTTTCTGTATTTCTAAGGAACAGAGGAAGGGAAAAAATGGCTATTTGCATTCTTTGTAATGAAGCGTGATGTAAGATATAGGAAAATGTAAAGGGCAAGGTCAAACAACTCAAAAGAAGATTTGATATTAATTCACTGTTTTCTTCCAACTTGGATTGTTCAGATTTATTGTGATGGGAGGCAAAGGTCAAGTATATTGAGAAATATAGCCCTTGAGGAAAAACGAGCATGAAGGAACGTAAATAGTTGTCTTTTCTGTCACTGGGCTAGTCTATGTGGAGTATTAACACTTGCAGCGTTGTTACTCTTGGAGGAAGTTATCGTCCACTCACCTGAATTTCAGCTCCTGTAGAGACATAGCCTTAGTTATGGCCTGCTGTGTGGTCTCTGCTCAGCTCTCACAGCTTGTGCTGGAGAGAACCGGATGGGTTTTCTCTCCTCCTCTCTGTTCTCTTGGAGCTGGATGTCATAGGGATTGCTGCACTCATCCTGTCCTTCAGTTGGGATCCTAAGACATGAGGTCTACCGGTTAGAGTAAGCAGAAGATCCATTTGCACCCATTTTTTGCAGCTCTCTCTCAAGGAATGGTCTGTATGTGTGGCCTCCATCATTCAAGCCCTCATTAACTTGGTTGTGCTTCATTCCAACAGAGATTAAATGTGTTGTGAGGGATTGCTCCATCCCCCCCAAAATGGCTGGAAAGTGGAGGTATCCAGTTAAATGCATTATTTATGTATGTAGCAGAAGTTACCTGAAGAGCTGTACAAGAAAGCATTAGGTATGGAGAAAACGTATATAATTTTTAGATATGGAGAAAATGGGAGATCATCTGTAGGGTAATTGCAGGTATTTCAGAGATGCTGAACTTGTGAGAATTAAAATCTAATCCGAAGTTATGCATGAATGTCTTACCTTGGTTTTCAGCAGCTTTGTAGCCTACATAGGTTTGGTACATGAAGCTGAGGTGAAAGCAGAGGGGCGAACTAGAACTCCTCAGTGAGTAATATCAGTCTTTGAAATCTTATGTGAATGGACTTTGTTTCAGGCAGTGCAGTCCCAATCCTGCAACAGTCTTAAAAAAAAAAAGTGCATCTGGGATAAAGGTCAAATTGAGTACTGAAAATTGTTGTTTAAACATTCATTATTGCAAATTGGAGCATGAAGCCATAGCCTTTCTTACAGGGTTTCTGTAGATTTTAAATGCTGTATTTTTCACAAGGGTAAAGGACTTGTTTTCTGTAGGAAGTCAGTATGCTACACCCTATGCTGCCAGTTTAAATCATCAAACATAATATAAGAAGGCCATAAATATCCTCATACATAATCATATTAAATACTACTGAGTGCTTGCCTCCTCTTTTGGATTTGCATCAGGGACTATATTGCCAAGGTTTTCTGAGACATATTTTTGTGTTTTCTTCTGTTTCTCTTCTGTTGTGTACTTAGGTTTGTCATTTGGAGTCCACTGAATAGCCTATATGTAAAATAAACTGAAGATTGCTAAATATTCATTGCTGTCTTCATAAGTGGAGAGGTGTTCTGGCCAAATTCCATCTCAAGCCTTGTATTGTCATAATGGGCATCCCCTCTTTAAAGTTTCTCTTTTATGATCTGTCCTGTGTCAGGTGTTATATTTCCTATTTCATCTCTTGAATGAAATAGTGATTATTTCAGTAGGCAATGCTCTGTTTTTTTGGGTTTGTGTAGGAGGTTGGTTGGTTGGTTGGGTTGGTTTGTTTTTGGCTGAAGAAGCTCCATAAGTTACTGCTGTGGGTTGAAAATATTTGTCTTGACTGAGGATTGACAATAAAGCATACATGTAGAATTTAAGTGGAGGAGCAGTTTCACAGGAAAAACTACAATCACAAAATATCCTGAGTTGGAAGGGTTGCATGAGGATCATAGAGTTCAACTCCTGTCTCCACACAGGGCAACCTGAAAGTTAAACTGTGTATCTGGGTATGTTGTCCAAATGCTTCTTGAGCACCAACAGCCTTTGGGAGTGTGACCACTTCCCTGGGAGCCTTGTTTCAGTGCTCAACCAACCTCTTAATGAGGACTTTTTCCTAATATGCACAGAACGAATGGTGTTTGAGCTCAGCAATACAGCTCAATACAATTACAAGGGGTGTTTTTGAAGAGCCACTGCTGGAGATGTTTGAAGATGAGAGCAGTGTACTCTGAGAGAGGGTGCCAGGCTATGGGGTGCCCTTTGTGCCCCTTTGGGGAGGTTGCACTCTCGAAGATGCCTACTATCACTGTAATTTTGTGATAAAAGTGGAGCTTTTGCTGAAGCTAAAGATTTTGTGTATAAATTAAGCCAGTCCATCCTAACTGCTCCGTGTTACCTGTGTTACCTGAAGTTTGTGTTATGCATCTGCTGCAGCTAATGCAGATAGAATGGAATTACCAAGTTGGTTTAGGCTCCTAAATCTGACATTGCAGAAAATAATCAGAACATACTTTAACAGGCTGGCAGGTAGATGCCTCAGAATTGACTCTCCAGTTCCTCAGAAGCTAAAATGCTTCTGTAAAATCTCAGTAGTGACATCTATCAGTGCGTTTCCTCCAGACTGGTGAGACATAAGCCTATAAATGATGCCAGGCATGCAAGTGAGTCACACAGATGGAGAGGAACACCTGTTTCAATTTAGTGTTGCTATATCTTTAGGTACCTATTCGGCTCTGATCTTGCAGCAGTCTGTAGACATGAATATGGGCCTGTTTTCAGATGCACCACTTTGTGTTAGCACAAATCACTTTAATCAACTGAAGCACAGGGATGACCAGGAGGTCGCATCTGTTGCAGACACAGTAAAGTCGGTCTAGAGGGCCGGAATAGACAGCCTGAAGTTGTAATTTCTAAAGGTTTCAGCAGCTCTGCTCTCAAAATCTTCAGCTGGGCTTGTTGAGGGACTCAGGACATCTGAGGTACTCACAAAAATGTTGTGTGAGGGCTGGAGAAGCAAAAAACCCATGAAGTGTTCCCTGTCCTTTGAGTCCCTCCATTTCTGGCAGGATTCCCTAGGAGAACGGTAAGGTGACTTTGTGGAGCTCCTCTACAAAACGTACTGTACAAAGAGCAGAAGTAGGAGTCACAGCACATAGCCTGCAGCGGCTGTAAAGCGCTGTCATTCCAAGCAGGCTACTTCTGGAAAGCCACTTAGGGAAATGGTAATGTGCATCCTTCACGTCAGACTGGGTGGGGTCAAACACTGCTGGGAATGCCTAATGAGATGGACCCTTTCACATGGAAATCTCTGGTTCTCTGTTGTGGCAGGGAGCTGTCAGCAGTTGTTGCCTGGGGAAATCAGTTCAGTGATCTCAAATCAGCTCATTAGAGACAGATGACTACATCCCAAGTCCTCCTGGCCCGTATTTCTGCTCGAAGCAAGTTTCCCAGGTGCGGTGGTTTGTGACAGAGCCTTGTGGTGATTCTTGTCTCCTGCCAAATGCAGAAATGTTTGTATGTGTTACTTCACTGCTCTCAGTAGTCTGGAGATTTGCTTTCTCTTAAGCTCTGCATTCAGCCTGTTACAGATTGTTTACAGAGGCCCTGAGCTAAATTCATTTAACTAATGCATGAAACGTAAGTAATTCTTTCACTGAGTTAATCTGACCTCAGGTCACTTTAGTTCTGAGTAAAATTTGTGACACAGAGCCCTGATGTGGCTTAACCTGCTGGAGACTAGCTTTCCTGAGATTCCCTACGGATGAGACACACACTTGGTCTGGAAGAACACAAAGAACAAGTGAACATGGGTCTGCATGGACAGGAGCTGCAGCGGGTGGGCCAGGGGCCACACATGCTTTTAGGACATTGTGCAGAAATGTGAAATGCTGCTGGGTATCATATTTTGAAATGAAGAGCTAACAACTTGATCCTGTTCCCAAGAGATGTTTTAACTTTGAGAACTACTGCTTTTTCAGCTTTAAAGCGGCTTCACCAATAATTTCAATTTTTAATATCCTGTAAAACCTGTGGTACTGATGCACCTTTGCCCTGCTTAACTGAGTCAGACAGTGTTAATGCTGGTGCCCCCTTTAGACAAAGCATGATTTTGCCAAATACTTAATATGTGTTGAGCCACTGTGCTTTGCACATAGATCATCCGGAAAGGGCAAGGTGTCCAAGGAATTGGGAGGGGTCACTAGAGGATTTCTTTACTGCTTTACCTATGCTATATATTGGTCCATGACTTTCCAAGCTACTGTGATAGCTCAGTGGGAGTTTTCCAGCTCAAAACTCTAAGATGGACCCGAACTTATCAATGGTTTTTCTTTTAGAAACAACCACAGAAATTGCCTGTTTCTGCCTCCCTTCTAGAAAATGTGTTTCTGGTAGTGAAGCTCATGTTTCTGGTGCTACTAGTGAAGTAGTTCCTACATATGTGGCTATAAGAGGATCAAGTCCTGCTGTTGAGGATTTTGTGTCTGGAGTAAATTCTGCACCTAACTCTTAAAGCAACACAGTTGTAATTACTAATTAACATGAAAATAGACATAAAAGAACCATGACTATGAACACAGTTCTACTGAGATGTTTTAACAGGATCCTCACTAAAGAACATGAAAAATTTGCAAGGAGTAGGGTGTGCATCAGGAGAGTGGTAGCGTGAGAGAACACTTTCTTAAAGGATTGGGTTTTTCTAGTCAGTTGAAGTGACATTTATAGATGTCGTGGCTTTTCAGACTAAGAAGAGCTAAAGTAAGATACTAGTATTTTACATACTTTTTTAGAAAAGTCTAGCCAGACTGCTGGATCACGAAGTGTGGCAACAGATGGAGTTTAATTTGTATAAATAGGCAGAGTGGTGCATGCTCATAATACAAACTTCTTATCTGCAGCTCAGCATATATTTATTGCAAGGAAAATGTTGCCATGGAGAGCTCAAAGAGTATAATAGTCCTTACAATAATGGAGGTCTAATAACAGCAATTAAAGGGAAAATAAACTAGAAACTTTGTAAAATATGCCTGTTTAAGTGGCAGAGAAATGGCAGGGAGTATAATATATTACACTGACATTAAAATAAATCAATTCATGCAGCTTGGCTTAGTTACATTCACAGAGAGGTATTAAGAAAAAAACATGAGCTTTTGCCTTGCATTCTGCATGTGTATCTCTCCATACACGTACAGAATTGTGGAGAATAAGATGTTGGACTTTTCGCAGATTTGGTTTAATAAAGTTTAACTGACAAGAAGGTTGGGGTAGGGAGGGCAAGAAAGCCATGAAATTGTCCACCAATAAAATACTGTTTGTATGTTTTCTGGAAACCTTATAGACTGGCCTGTTTTTCAACCAGGTAGAGTTTTTTGGTGTTAGCTGTTCCCAATAGTGAGGTGTTGGCTCTAGTTCCCAGCAGATGCCGTTTAGGGAAGGGTTCTGCTGTCTGGAGTCGTTTATTTTGACTTGCACGTGCGCTAGTACATTTTCAGTCCTTTTCCTGGGAATGAGGTTCATAGGGATGCCAGGTTCATTTGAGTTGTATCCTGTTTTGGAGAAACAAATTGGGAAGGTAAGTCAGGATTTGCCTGAACTAGCAAGCAAGAAAGCTTTTACCATACCAACTCTGGAGCACATAATTTAGCACGGGAAGAGGGGTTTCCCTAAATCAGGATAATTGCATGAGCCTACTGCTTACATACAGTTTCTTCAGGCCAGTTACTAAGTTTTTGTTAGTATGTGACATTCTTTCAAGTGAATTGACCTGAAGATACATGCACATCCATCAATAGAAGTTCTTTATTTAATCTGAGGCCAGGTTCTACCCCAATGAAATCAATCAGCTGAGACTGACACATTTTACAGTTGCCAGTATTCTACAGGGTAAAATAATTTTATCTTTTAAAATTCATTCCTGCTACTCTAGCATGTATTAAATGTTGAAGTGATAGCAATAAAGGTTTCTCTTCTGGAGTTTATAAAGATGTGTTCTGCCACAGCGGGATCCTCTCTCTGTTGACATGTAGATGTACTGCAGAGAATAAATTACTGAGAAGGATCAGTAGTATGCAGCCTATACAAAAAAGCACTTTTTGATGGCAAATTTCTGGGAGCATCTGCTTTCAGAATCTTCTTGTTGAAATGCACAGCTGGCACTAATAAAGTACAGTTATAGTTTTACAGTAGGTTATTATTTGTAAATTTTAATTCACTGGTTGTAGTAAACAGAGGTTTGCTTTCAAGTTACATCCCTGTAAAACAGCTCTGACATTTGTTTTAGCATTTGGGGGTTTGGGTTGTTTTCCTCTTACATAACCACTAGTTGTCCTCAGCCAAAAGATTTTTGCAACATTTTTTTTTTTTTTGGTTTTCGCTCCTCTGCTTCTTCCCTTTAAATCTTTTGGTGTTTCTTTACTCCTAATCTGCAGTCTGCCACTTTATAAGGTCCTTAGAAAATTCACATCCATGCAGCCACTTTGTGACTTACTGAGAGGAGAACGTGTCTGCTGGAAGTACCGTACAATCAGAAACACTGGATTATCAGAGAAGTATTTTAAATGCTGAAGAAGATTCTTCAGAGGTCTTAATTTGCATTAAAACAGAATTTAGGTCAGTTTTGGCCAGCAAAGTCCAATAAAAAGTACAGAAAGCCTATATTCCAGCAGATGATCATTATATGTTTTAATTCATTGTATGCTCTGTTGTGAGTATGCTTGTTTTATTACATGAGAGGGTTGTGTGAAACACATAAGTAAGGCAAAGGAGCAGAGACTGGAACACAGCACTTCGTCCAAATCAGTATCTTGCCTTTTCATTTCTGTGTGCCTTTAAGCTCTGTGGCAAGCAATTCCAGGTTGCAAAGGAGCCTGTTTCAAGAGACCAAGAAGCTGCCTCTTCAGCAGCCAAGTAGTTGGTTATTCTCCCAGAAAGTGGAAGTAAGGAACCACTTTTCGTATGAATCTTTTAGGCTGTTCTGCAGAAGGCAGCCTCCATCTCCATGTTTTAAAGAGCCCTTTAAGTTATGAGCCTCCTTTCAAAAGAAATGCCAACTCAAAAATTAGATTTAAAAATGTGGTGTATTGGGTAATCTGAATGTAAAGATTTTACTTAGCTTTTAGTGTTTTGCTTAGAATGTGGGTTTTCTTAATTTTTTCACTCATCCTGTGATAACCTTTGCGTTTATCACAAAAAGCAGAGCACCTAAATGCCCAATGCTGAACGTGTTGCAGTCATGAAACCCGACTGGTTTCAGGGTTGGTAGTACCCTGTTTGGTGGTTGTCTCAATTAGATCTCTACCTAGATTCTGTGGAGTGGGGAGTTTGGCCAACAGGTATGGTATTTAATATTGATAATTGTTACCAACATAGACACCATACTCCTTTCCAAGACAGGGTTTCCTGTGCCTGCTGGCCAGCCTGTACCCACCGCTGAAATGTTGCAGAGGCTCTGCAGGACCTTTTGTGCGCTGAGTCCCTATAACACTCTGCTTTGTCTTCTGTCCAATTCTAGTGTAGCCTCTGGATTTGAAGGTATATAAGAACAGGAGATCTGCAACAAGATAATGACAAGAATGCTGGAAAATTACAATACCTTGTTTGAATTGGAAGGCTTGAAGAAGGATGAAGAAAAGCCTGTATGTGAAGAGCTAGTGAGAATAATTTTGGTAAAAGTGAGTATCTCTAATATTTCATTTTCTTACAGCAAATTGATAATTCAGGCTTATTGTAGATTTCAGAAATCTTTTAGATAAGTGGGAGACAGGCACTGTTGTAATAATGTTCTGTGTTATTAATTGGTATGCAGTTTACAACTTGATTCTGCTGATAGGCTGATTTTCATTAGTAGTCTGAAAGTTCACTGTATTAAACATCTTTATTCTTTGTTATCTCTGCATTGTGATTTATGTAGAAAATATATTCACTGAAATTGAATGTTTTTAAATGAGGAGACAGAGTAATTCTAAGAAGTGTTCAAGGTTTCTGACATAGTGATCCTGTATGGTATACTTTAGTGGTGATGAACTTCCATACTTTAGGGCAGTATGAAGTCTCTAGCCTTTGCCACTATGAAGTCTGCTTGTCTCAAACACATACCTGAGTTTAAAAATTCTGTGTTCTGACTCAGAATAGCCATTTCTGAGTGAAATTGAAGAGACGCATTAAATAAAAGTTACTATTTGAATAAAGGACATTGGAGCTCTTAAAGAAAAGTTATATAATTGAAGTATTTTACCTTTAGTGGGAAGAAGGCATGTGTGTAACATAAAGGACTCCAAAATTCAGAAGAAGTTGACAAGTAGGGCAGCCAAAAGTGCCTTGTTCTGGCTCGTGCTGTCTTTACTACCGGAAGCAACCTCCAGACTGTGCAGAAAATGGTCATGAGGATGGTTTGCACTTGCCTTTTGTGCATTAACTGTGCAGATAATTACCCTCTTCCAAAGTGTGAGCTCTTCTGTTTAAGGGGATTGAACTGTGTGCATTCCCTTGGTAGGATTTTACCCACTGATAAAGTCACGTTAGCCTTCACTGGCTGGAATGGAAGTTGTCAGAAAATAAGTTATACAAACACAGTGTCTTTGACCTTGACAAAACAAGAAGTTTGATGTGAGCCCAGGTTCTGCAATTCAGATGAAATCATCTGACAACACCTCTGCCTTTGAAGGTTTTCAGAGGAGGGTCTGTTGAGTCTGTATGACTCACACCCAGCTGCCTTTAGAAGGGTTGCTGGTTTTCTTAGATGGTGAATCAGTGAGTAATTATTAAGCTGTATTTACTTGTCTTGTAGCTGTAACCAGAAGAAAGGGTTCAGATACACCTTCTTCTTCAAGCCTCATCCTGTTGCAAAAGTCAAGATAGTCTTTCACTCTGGAGTACTTACGTGTAATTGGGAATGCACAGAAGTGGAAATCTGGGAGATTTCCTACAGCTGCTCAGAGATACGAGCTATCAAACTACATGGTGACAACCAGAATTACTCCAACAAAGTATCCTACAAGGTACACTCACATGAGATGGAAAGTGTTGCCCCTCTCTTTGCCTCAGGAGACATGATTGCCTGAGAGGAATGAGCTGTGCCTGAAGCACCAGGACTTGCATTGTGTTTGTATCTTTGGATCTTGTTGATGTTTTCCAAATTTGATTGGCAGTCAGCTGCAGAAATTTGACCTTGTTCCTTGCCCATCTAACCTGGGGGCAAAGTTTTCTAGTTAAATCAAGGCAAATACTCAAACACAAGAAATACAATCATCTAACTTTGTGCAGCAAAGCTACTATGAAGTTCTTGTGGAAATTTGTCAGGTGGCTCTATCATGGGAGGATGCTTTATACCATTCTAAAAGGTTACATTTTTGTATCCTGGCAGATACCTTAGCCCCTATCCTTGCCAATTTGTATAATAAAGTAGAGATGGTGCACTTGAAGCAAAATCCAAATGGTAGTAAATAAGATTCAGCGGACAAAAATGATTGCCAGTTTGCAGAGCCATTACATACAATAGAAGCCACACAATGACAGTGGTTTAAAAAAAGTAAGGAAAGACATCAAAAATTACATTGAACAATGCACTTCTCTCCTTGCTCTAGTACGGCTTTCTAGCTTACTGCATTACAAAATTAGCCCTGCTTTTTCTTCTCTCTCTTTTGTGTCTTCAGACCGTTGGTGCTGAAATCTCAACTGCAAAAACAGGAACCTACCTCAGTTAGTGTCTGAAGATACTGTAAGAACATTATTTCTCCCTGCAGTCTTGGGCGGTTCTTGAGGTGGCTTAGGTGCCTGTCACTCCACATCATCCATTCCTAATAATCTTTTTTGAAGTCGACATAAACCTTAAATCATTAATTTAGAGCAAATACCCAGAAAGGGGAGATTAGTGACTCGTGCTGTCCCATCCCAAGATGTGAATGTCATGCCTCAGTCGTGTTTACCATCTTCCCAAACTTGCATGACTCCTGACACTTCATGCTCTGGATATCTTTTCCACACTTTGGTCATAAAATCAGTGGATTTTTAAAAGTAGGAAATACTGCCATTTTAAAATGAAAACAAGAATGTGGATCATTAAATAAAGTCATGAAAACATCAAGCTTCTCTTGGAGCACTGCATTGGAAAGGAAAAACAGCTCCAGTGAAGCAAGTTGCATCTTGTCTACTATGTTGGTTGTAGCTAGGGGAAATCCATGATGCTACAGACTTCCAGAAGGAGCAAGAGCATTTCAATCAGGTAAAGACTGCAGCAGCTGAAAGAAAATAGGTTGTAAGAAAGCTGGAAGTTATTAAATGCTAAAGGCAGGGAAAAAGAGAGGTTATTCTGTAGGGCTGCTGGTAGTTGAACTCCATTCTTGCTGTATGGGAGGAGGCACAGAAACACCTTCATCCCTGTTGTATTTCTTCTTTCAGAGGCTGCTCAGACATTGGGAAAGACAAGTTGTGCTGAGTAAAAGGATTTCTTAACTTGCTTTCTCAGTGGATCCTAATTCAGAAAGTAAGGGAGCTGGAAATCTCTTCAAGTTGTTTTCCAGTCCCTGCTTTGTTCCCGGGGCTGTTAGGCCTCCTCTTGCTCATTGCTCAGGCATATGGTAGTATTACAATTAGAAATGATGGGGAGTGTTTCTTTGGAAACATCTACATTTTTTTAAAAAGTGCAATTTTAACAAAATAGAAAATTTCTCTCAGAGGAGTTTCTATTTGAACTGTTAGGTTTCTGATGCCTTGCCTGGAAGGATTTCATTAGTTTCTCATTCCATCTAATAGAATGAGGTCCGTATGATCATCCAGGTTGGTGGCCAGCAGGTGGAAGTATAGCATGAACTTTCTTCAGAAATGTATATGTATTTGGAAATGCCTTATTGTAAAAGAATTATGCAGTTTGATTTATTTATTGATTTTTTAAATTCCTAAATAAGTTGGAGTTTGTTGGGGTTTACAGGTCTCATTTGCATCCAGCTATTAGTACAATTCTTAAGACTTTTATCCAAGCTTCCCTTTAATTTCCTAATCCAGTGAAGAGTCTGTAAGTCTCAGTGTGTTGATCAATAAGCTCTGCTAGTTAGAAAGAAATGGGTGAAGTGGGTTGAATGTTCTGATTAAGTGTTTGCTCTGTGTTCACACTTTCAGGATCATAAACAGCTGGGTTTTATTGGGCAGTGTTGTGTGTGAACAGTTAATTTTCTGACAGTATATCTGCACTGCTGTGCATTTTCACATTATAAGTGTCAGGGTATTGTAATAAAACATAGTTTATGTTTTGCCTTGGAACAGAATTTCTAGTGTGTATCGATATGGTCCTGATAGATTTTTGTGGCACTGAACTGAATGATAACTCGTGTAATGAAAAATTAGTCAGTCTTGAGTTGCAGTATTTCCAATTTTATAACATTCTTGAATAAATAGATTTACAAAACCTACAGTAAGAACAGGAATAATAATTTTGATTGAGGACCTTTCATTTACAAAGATCTTAAATTGCTGTTTGGACTGCAGTTACATACAGTCCTGCGTTGTATAGCTAGCCAGTGGTGTATTGTTACAAGTAGAATTAAATGGGACCTTGGAATAAGTGTGATTAGGCTTCTCTAATGATCAAAGATAGGCAGTGAAGAAGATTTTTATTTAGTTCAAGTGGCAAGGGAAGTCTGGGCAGGCAAACTGTTATGAGACTCACTCTGGAGATTTCTGGAATTATCCTTTCCACTTGTTTCAAGTGAAACGTCATCTTCAGTAGAATGTTTTTTTTGCTCAGTAATGTCTTCAAATAAAACATACAACTTATTACCTAGTTATGCAGGTTTACAAGGGTTTTTTTCTATTGTTTTTTCACCTTTTCACTCTAATGCCTTCTTGACAGAGCACTTCTAGTTCTAAGAACCAGTCAGCTTAGAGTGCATAAGTGTTTGCACTGGAACACAAGCACTGGCATGATGAGGATGAAATGCTGTTCCTGGTTTCATTACATATTTGGGACAGGAATGCAAAAGGCTTTTCTCATTCTTCCCCTGCTATGTGTTAGAATACATAGCCCTGTCACCTGATGCAGAAGAGAAAGCAGGAACATGTAGAAAATGAATATTATAGCATTAAAATTGAATTAAAATTTGAATTTATAGAGTCAAGTAAAATTATAAATGCACAGTTTTATCATTGGGAGTATATTGTAGATACATTCTTATGACCTCTGAACAGGCAGATTTCAAGCCCCAAAGAGCTACAGAAATTTGACTCTTGCTGGGTTTTGCAAAAAACTAATAGTTTTGAAACAACCTTTTTATTTTAGATGCATCTAACTTCTTGCATTTTTATCCTGTTTGTTCCCAGTCTTCTAACAAAAGCTGCCACTTCAATAGGAGGATTAGTTGGCAGAGTAGTTCTTTGTACTTAAAATGGCAGCAAAAGCATGTGCACTGTGTTCTGCAAGCCTGCTGTTAGATTTCTAACAGGCAGGCAATCCACTGCACGTAGCTGCACCTGCTGGTGCTCAGTGGGTACAAAGTGTGTGGTGCCCAGCCAGACATTTTATGTAAAAGTGAGCTCCAAGCTGACTTGGGCAGCACAATCTTAAAGTGGAGGGCTTGCTTTTGCTCCTTCCAGTTGAACACTCAGAGCAGATCATT
This sequence comes from Grallaria varia, assembly GCA_013396735.1. Taxonomy (NCBI): domain Eukaryota; kingdom Metazoa; phylum Chordata; class Aves; order Passeriformes; family Formicariidae; genus Grallaria; species Grallaria varia. Next base: position 233,704 of record VWZG01012805.1, on the reverse strand, counting down.
CAGCCTGTGGTAGGATTTGAGGAGCGGTAGGAAAGGTAAGATAGTCAAAGAATTCTCCATGCTGGCTTGACTGTGCTCCCTTTGCAGTCAGTTGTAAAGCTCCACCTCCGTGGAAAGCACACAGTGTTTCAGCTTATGTCCTGGGATGAATAAAACAAGATCTTGACTCCTCAATGTTTCTTTCCCTTTCTCAGCTGTTTCCACCTTAGCATGAGGATCTAATCCCTTGACAAGATCTGGGAGAAACTGCTGAGAACTCACCAACTTCCATGACAGTTCTAAATAAGTGCCCCTTCCCTGTCACCTCAGAGCTCTGGCCCCATGGTTGTACGCTCAGCAGACACAAGCACAATCCCTCATTTACGTCAGGAAAAAAGGCATCCGTTTCTAATCCATGTTACGCTGCCCCAGCTGAGCCTGCAGGGCCTAGATAGTTTCCTTTATTCTTCTTTCATGTCTGGCACCATTTATAGCATCGTGTTAATGGTCAGCTGTCAGTACTGGATTAATTCTTTCCCATCAGGAAACAGCAGGAACCGATTTGGAAATCCTTTTTGAAGATCTCAAGGAGTTTTTCCATTTTGTGCAGTATCCCCTTTTTTGGGCAAATCACTCCCATTTGCTCCTGCCTGGGCTAGGGAGCCCCCACAGGTGGGAGTGGGTCCACATAGAAGGTCTAGAGATGGATGGAAAGTGCATGAGGAGAAGGAGCACCTGTGGAAGTCTGTCTGCAGTTTTCTGTTTAGTATTTCTTCCGCTAGAATTCACTTTGCAGTTGTCCACCAGTGAGAGCAGATGGGCATGTTGATAGTAAGGGTATATAGTGATTCAGCCAGAATGACATTTTAAGATGTGAGCTGACAGGAAATGAGCAATGTGAGATTTGTAGGTGAAAGTTTATAAGCCTCAAAACCCTTCACCTATACCAGATTCAGTCTAGAGTGAGGAGGATGGTTATGTTTAGGCTGTGATTCAGAAAGGCAGCTGAAAAAAAAAACCAACCCTGAACAATTCTTTGTATAATTTTGAAAGAGCTTTCCAAACAGTTCTGCTGTTTTTGACAACTCTGTATATATATTATTAAAACAGAATGTTTCTGCTCTTGAAATTCATTAAAGCATTCATAAGATCATAAATCTGTCACTTGGGGTGTACCAAGTACAATCCTGAATATTTACACAAATATCTTAATGCTATACTCTATGAAGTAATAAATTATTATGGTGATACTTCTTTAGCTAGAATATCATCAGTAATATTTTCATTTTAACACATTATGAGAATACATTTGACAAGATTTAGGAAACACAGGCTCATAACAAATGTCTCTTTCCTGCTGTCTGTATTTCTAGTATAGTATAAGTTTTTTTACTACAACTGACAAATTTTGCAGTTGAGCTACTTAGAGACTATGTTTTTGCCCTCTCTGTTTTTTCTTGAAACAAATACTCATTGATATTGTCATTGTCCCTTGATAATACCACATAGCGGAAATACAGAGAAAATAAGATCCATATGTGTATGTGTGGCCCAGTCTGTACTTGCACATATTTTATTTGCAATGTTTTTCGTTCATTGTCTCTTACTGATCTGGATTTNAACATCATCTTTCAAAAGGGAAGCATCAAAGTCAGCACCAAGAAACAAGGTACAGTAAAATAAACTCGTGAGCTTCTGCACTAGCCAGCTGTTTCTGATCATCCTTGCATTACCCATGGGGAAAAAAGAAGGTTAGCAAGAGGGTGAGAATGTTTCTATTTAGACAAATCTCTCAGTTCTTCCTGTTTAGATTCCCCAGTGTTTATTCTTCTTCTCATTAATTAGTCATTCAGTCAATCAGGTTACGCAAAATGATCAGCATTATTCCCTCTGTTTAAATCAGAAATCAGTGCTGTCCTTGTAACAAGGACAAATTGCCGGCAATGGAGACTGATCCAAATTGAAGGAATGTAAGATGTTTTTCAACCTGTGGCATTTAATTCTTGCTGACCTCTGCCGTTAGCTTCATCTCTAGCACTTTCATGGTGGGAGTCAGCACTAAGTTCTTTTTCCCATATTAAGAGCAGTGAAATGCTCATTGACTTCAGTATAAGTCCAATGCATTTTTGAAAAGCCCTCCTGTGAGTACTATTAAGATCACAGTTTGTCCAGGAGAAGGCGGTCAGTACACCCTGATGAGCCTGTAACATTTCTGGTGTCCCAAAACTTGTCATAAACTGGGCTCCGGGCAGTCTAGGAGCAACAGGAGCATGTGATGCAAGTGACACAGGGCGACAGACGTTCTTCATGTGTCTGAATATGTTTGCTCTTGAAACTCTGGTGTGTCCAGTAGATCCCAGCAGCATTTGACCTTAATTGCCAGCAGAGACCATCTCAGTTCCACTGTTAAGAATGGGGTTTGTCCTCCATGTGCTGGGAATCTTACACTAGTAACTAGATCAATATAGAGACACTTAGGACTCCCTAATTTACTGCAAATAAATACTCCTTTTAAAAGTAATGTTGCTGAATTCTGTGCGTGAAGAACTTTTTTCGTTGTGAATATTTTGACTTTTAGATCTGAAATGCAATTTAGCTTTTCCAAGACTGAGTTTAAGCAACCGTAATGTGAGATGCAGGTCTGGAAAGCTTGGATTTCTCTCATAGCTAGGTCATATTTTTCTTTTGGGTCATACTTTTTCTATTTATGAATAACATTACAGTAAATAGATGAATCAGACTCCAGTTTTCAAAATTGCAAGGTAGAATAAAATGTTCCCTGTGACTGCACTGAGCCCTGTTGTTATTGAACACACGTATGCACACGCACAGAGTTACGTAAACTCAGCAAGAGAGCAGTCTTATGTCTTTTTGTAAATGTTTCATTTGATTTCTTGATCTCAAGTTCTGCTGCAGGCTCCTTATTTGTACTTCAGCCATGAGAAGTCAAGGTGTGATCATTAACCCATTGCATGACACCTTAAACCTGCCAGCTAATATATAATGATGAGATGGTTTTGGCTGGTGTTGAGTTAATTTTCTTTATAGTAGCTAGTATGGGGATGTTTTGGATTTGTGCTGGTAACAGTGTCAATAATTCAGGGACATTTTAGTTGCAAATTGTAGGGATGGGTATGGAAGGTGAATATTTTCCCTCAGTGAAGTCTTTTACAAATTCTAGAATTATGTTTGATCCCAGAATTACCAGTTTAACTTTTTGCAGCATTCAGTAACTAGTCCTTCTGGGTGGCTGGGGACACATTTTTCTCTTCCTCCTGGAAAAGACCACAGATGGAATTGGCAGCAGTGGGGTATATCATGGGATTATTATCATGTTTGTCGTTTCCTTTTCTATATTGCACCCTCTCTAATGGATTTCCACATCTCTCTCTTGCTTACGTACAACAATTCATGACCTTTGTGTGTGTTTTATGACAGTAAGTGCAGTAGGTTAAGGTTGTACTGATGGGAAACAGAGTAACCTTTAGCTATTTATTAGGAGATACAGTCTCAGGTAAAAGGGCATGTATATAAATAGTCTTGGCAGAACAAAAGGAAATGAAAGGTGAACTGAATAGGGTGTTAGTTTTATATTGAAAAGCAGTGATATGTTTTTTTGCGAACTGTGGTGTTTTGCTTTTTATCACTTCTGTCTGAAACAGCTTTGATGAATTCTAGTTTTTAAATATAGGATAAATGATGGCAAGGTAGAACAGCAGATAGGAAGAAGCTGACCTGGTATCTACATGCCAATAACAACCAAGGCAGAAATCCCCTCTATAAATACCAGCTGTTTCAATCTTTGTTACATGGTTTGTATGTCATCTTTACTGGCATTGTTCCCTCTTCTAATAAGGGTGTTTTCATCACTTTCTGGGTACAAAATGGAAAGGATACCTAATACATTGTGAAGAGTTTGTTTTTGTTTGCTTGTTTGTTTTTTTTTTATTTCTGTTCATGTTAAATTATTTCTGTATTTTTCCTCTAAGTACCTGTGCCACAGAATGATGACTCTGTGAACTGATATCTGAATAAAAATTAGTTATTCCATCCAGTTAATGTTCATGAAAATACCTATAGCAGTATGAATTAGAAAATGCCTGTGAAGATCCCCATGCTATTGGCTACAGAGTTTTGTCTTAGAAATAATAGATTACTTGATACTTTGCATGTCTTTCCGAGCCTTAATCAGCCATGAGCTATTTTGCATGATCACGGAGGGGAGAGATTCCATATGGCCTTCATCCTATGTGTGTACACAGCTCTGTTAACTGCTTAACTGCTGAAGAACCCTTTTGGTTCTTCATTGTCACCCTTGACAGCACTGCTTCCTGTCACATCTGCACTGCTGCGCTCCAGGGAACTTAGTACAGGGGATGGCATGTTTACCGCTCCAACATCAGATGAGAACTCCTAAATTCACTGTTTCTTTTGCACTGCTCCATGCACAACCTTGTTGTGCACTTTTGTTGTAGCCTTGGGAAAATTCGCAGGTGTGACCCTGGTGACACCCACCTGAAGCAGAGGCTGCATTGCACTGTTTCATAGAGTGCTGCTGAGGGAAATGGAATATTCCCTTCTCTGTGGTGTACAGCTGCTGACCCAGTAAAGAGTCAACTGTTGCAGTCTGTCCTGGCACAATCAGCTAATGCATCATTTCTGCAGTCATTTGCAGCATGGAATCCACTGGATAATCCTCTTAAGGGTTGCTCATCATACATTAGAGTGGCTGTACTGGCTCAGACATGCGATCCTTCTAATGCAGTGCCCTGCCTCCCACACTGCCCATAAACAGATCTCCAGGTAGGAGTGAGGATAGGGCAGCAAGGTGTTTCCTTCATTTTTCCCTACCACTTTGTGACTATTCTTGGAGGTTTTTCCTGCTCTTGAAATGGTTTGTGTATTTAGTGATACACAGAGTAATTGCCTTGTGTCTCTCTTGCACTTGTATAAGATTCCAAAATGTCATTTGGAAAAGTGTGCCACAAATTGCTTCCTCTCATGTGAAGAAATGATGCCTTTTGTTTGTTAAAAACACAGCTTTTGCTAGTGTCATTTGAAGGTCACCTGATTTTTTCCCCTTTATTTCCCTTTTCTTTTTTTTCCCCCTTTTTTAGCTCAAGGGGATGGTGAACAATCCATCTTCCCTCCACCACTCATGACCCCTACAAGCTACCATGGTGGTGGTTTGGTTTTTTCCTGATGAAATATTACTATTGGTATTTGCAGTCCTAATCACTAGACTGTCAGCAACGGTTTTTGCTGTCAAAGCCCCTGCATAAAGTCAAGGAGCAATCACATGTAATCACATGTAATAGCAAAATAAAATTCGGGGAATCTGAATCCTTGCTTCTGTAAAATAAACTAATGTCGCTTTAGTTAAGAAAAAGCTTCACATTGATTAAGTTCAAGTTTATTTTAATTAAGGTTGTCTTCTACATATTAACAGTCAAAAAAAAAATAGATCTGATGCTTTCTAGCAGCATTTAAAACTTGAACTGGCCCACAGGCCAGTTTCCTCTGATTATGCAGTTTGTGAGACCAGAAAGAGATTAATTACTGAATCAAGCAGAAAGAGAGGACGAGCACAGCATTAATAATGAGATTGTTCCAAAGATATCTTGGAACATGAAATTATCAACAGCTAAGTTTATTGTTCTCATATACAATTGTTATCAATACAGCACAATGTATAGCCATTGTTTCTAGCAGCCGTTTTCTTCTAACTCCTTCCATAAGCAATCATAATCAGATGCATTTGAGGTCTTGTGTTACAGTGTGATAGCATGCTACAAATACAAAAGACTATAAATTGACTGTGCAGTTCAGTATCTCTGGGACTACAGACAACTGAGTCTGAAACTTAACACTTTTTATGCCCATTCAACAGTTTGCTGTAAAGGATAAAAGCAAGTTTTGAACTTTGCATCCAAGACAGAGAAACAGTGTAAGATGCAGGTATGCTATATGAATCCCTCTTACTTAATAATGGCAATGGATAAAGGAACGAGTACAGTTTATTCTGTTTGAAGAAAAAGTACAATGAATAACTAAAGCTGGACTAATCTAGCAAGTATTTTCTCATTCCACTGAATTTTACCAAAAGATTGCCAAGGTTCTCATACTGAGTCAGTAGTGTTAACTATTGAGGATGTGGAAAGCAATGTCTCTTAGTGCTAGGTTCTTTCTCTGTCTTTTCTGCTGATGTTAATTATCTCCCTAAATTAATTCAAGTACATAATTGAAAATAAATATGTAATTGAATACTCTCACCCTTTCACAAATAATCCTGGTTGGTCTGCCTGTCTGAAGAGATGAACATAAAGAGAAATAAGTGCGGGAAGGGTAACTGAGTAAGGGAAATTGCTAAGTGTCTTATAGGCTGCCTGTGATTTAGTCTCTCCTTTAAGGTTGTCTTTGACCTGTGGTGTTTCTTTATTCATGCAGGATGCAGCAAGGAGCTCTGGAGTACTCAACCATCTGTCTTTATTAGTCTCAGTGCTTTTGGATGTGAAAGGATTATGCTCTTGGAGAATAAATAGGTCAAAGAATATTCTAGCGATGTTCTAATCTTTCCTAATCATTGAGGTCTCCATTGTTAATTGGTTTAAAGCTTTTATTGAGGTGAAGTCTCATGCACTGTAAAATCTGCATTTTGTATAACTTGCAAAGAATCTGCCAGAGAGAGAAATATTTCTTTACCAACACAATAGCCTTCTGAAAGAAGAGGACCTGTTTCTTGGGCCAGTATAATTCTGCCAATCTAGGTGTAAGAATGCTGGGCTGGGATTTGAATGAAGTGAGTTCTTTTCTGTTTTGGGGGGGATGGAGAAGTCAGCTGTGCTTTGTAGTGGTTTTTGATAATTACTAGCATTTGTAGCAAAGTCTTTGCTTAGAATCTTATTTTAGGGTCAGGAAGCACTGCTATGTTTAACCCAGAGGTAAAAAATTGTCTCAGGCATGCTCAAGGGAGCTTACAGACTTCTTGAGCTGTTTGAGCAATATAAAGGGCTGAGGAGTTTTGGTGTGACAGTAATACATCTCATGAAAAATAAGAATCCACTATTTAGAATAGGGCAATGGAAGTTGCTGTTATTGTTATTACAGTGGAAGGTTGGGAAGATCTGCAAGCCTCTACATTTGCCACATTTGCAGATGTGGGAGGTCACTAGAAGTTTTGCTTTATGCTGACAGACTTCTGATTGGACTATTTTCCAATAAATATTGCTTGTCAAAGTTAGGAAATTAAATGTTCTCTGGCTTTCCCTGTGATCTTGTCAATTCTTGCTTGAAAATCATTAAAGAAACTTAGTTCAAAACCTGAGATTTGGCAGTGTCCTGCACAGATGCTGACTATTTACTTTGGCCCAAGTACTCTTGATAGCAGAAAATTTTCCTTAGTAGCTTATAGTGGGGCTTGATGATAGAACTTGATGCCATCATGAGCAGGTACGCTAGTTGAGGCAGGTTTTGGGGAGTATGAGATGGAGAGGTGGTTGCTGGCAGCTATTGACAGTAAACTGGGCTTGGGTAATTTTTCATAGACAAACAGTAACACCGTTGTGAACACACACAGTTGAGCAAAACAAACCTTGTTTGTTTTGTATCCAGTATGCTGTACTGCAGAGGTTTTTTTCTTCACATGAGCATGGAAAGTATGCAATCGCTAATCAGCCTTATTCCCTAGAACATTCTGTGGAGATCTGTAATGGTTAGAAGAGTGATGCTCAGGTAGTACTTCTGCATGCTAGTCATTCTGTGGCTCCAAGTTCATTTATCCTAGTTTTATAGTAACTATGCGATTGGTTTTAAAGGAAATCAGGCTTTAAAGCCAAACACATTTCATCCCACGGTTTCAAAAATTTCACAAGCAATGCTAAAAGTTTCACAGAATTCTCACTCTTCAGTAATTCAGAGGTGCACAGAAAAGCATATAGGTAATTATGTAATAATACTATTTTTTATGCAAGTACAAAGGTTGGTGTAATTGCGTAGTCTTCCTTAACAGAAACACAGACAAGTGTTCTTTAAGTCTTTGCACATGTCATTTGTCTACATTTTGTCATTTTTAGTACTCTGTGTGGAATACAAGTGCCTGACTTTAAACACTTGCATTTGAAAATTATGTCTTAAGTGTATCATTTGAATCCCAAAACTGGAGAGTGTTCTGAGAGCAATAGAATCAAATTTCTGCAGATGTACAGCTATTTAATCTCTGCTAATAGAATTAGGATTCAGTATAACTGTAGTAAAAAATACCCTGATTGACTATATTTTTTTTATCTACAAGTTCACAGGATGCTTAGAAAAACAAAATATATTCCAAAATATGCTGAGTTACTGCAGTATGACATATTATTGGAAATGAGCATATGTTCTTTCTGCTTCATGGATTTTAAAGGGTAACATCAGATTGCCAGTCCTTCAGGAGCTAATATGCTAGAACAAAACATTGACAACAGTGGGTTCTCAACTTGAATTGTGTTTGAGATTCTGGTTTAGCTTTGTTTGTTGTAAGTTTTCCAAGTAGCCTAGGAACTTAGGCATCCTGAAAATGTGACTGTTAGGCCTGCCTGACTTTTGTCTTTCAACTAGCTTCTTTTGTTTTAATGGTGGTGAGTTTTTTCCCTTGTCTTACTTAACATAAAGATATGCTGTACAGTTCAAGTAAGAGAAAACAGCCAATTTCTGGAGGAATGGTATAATCTTATAGTAAGTAATGTTTGCTGTGTGAAAATCAGTGTGAACTGAAGGATAATAGGGAAGGGACAGGAGATTTGCAAGTGTTAGAATAAACTGTAAATAAGATCTTTTCTTAGAGAATCAGGAAAATATACTTGTGTGCAGTCTGCCTGGTGCAAATAAGATCTCTTGCCAGGGCCCATATTGAGCAGACTTCTGGAGGTTAATGTTTAATAGGTTCTCAGTTAGTGCTGCTGGCTGTGTTTTCAGTAGGTGGATCTCCTGCTCCCTTGGAAGCATTATTTTGTGCAAACTAAACGCATTTCTATACAGAAACACACCAATCTACATCTGCTGTTACAGAACCTATGATGGAGCGGTTAATAGTGGGCTGTCAGGGTTTTCTGCTTTTAGTTCATGCTCTTCTGTTTTCATTTTTCATCTCTAGTCAATAATAAAAGCAATTATTGTACTGCATAGAATCATAGAATTGATTGGGTTGGAAAATACCTCAGAGATCCTCAAGTCCAACCCTTGGTCCAACTCTAGTCAGTTTACTAGATCATGGCACCCAGTGCCACGTCCAATCTCAGTTTAAAAACCTCCAGGGACGGTGAATCCACCCCCTCTCTGGGCAGGCCATTCCAATGCCTGATTGCTCTCTCTGTAAAGAATTTCTTCCTAATACCCAGCCTAAATTTCCCCTGGCAGAGCTTAAGCCCGTGCCCCCTTGTCCTATTGCTGAGTGCCTGGGAGAAGAGACCAACCCCCACCTGGCTATAACCTCCCTTCAGGTAGTTATAGAGAGTGATGAGGTCACCTCTAAGCCTCCTCTTCTCCAGACTAAACAACCCCAGCTCCCTCAGCCTCTCCCCATAGGGCTTGTGTTCTAGTCCCTTCACCAGCCTTGTTGCTCTTCTCTGGACCCGCTCCAGCACCTCAGTAACTTTCCTGAACTGAGGGGCCCAGAACTGAACACAACACTCAAGGTGTGGCCTCACCAATGTAGAGTACAGGGGAAGGATCACTTCCCTGGTCCTGCTGGCCAAGCTATTTTTGATACAGGCCAGGATACCATTGGCCTTCTTGGCCACCTGGGCACACTGTTGGCTCATGATTCCTGCAATCCCTGACTGTTGCATGCTTATCTTAATAGCATTCAGTCAGTGGCAAGCCTGATCCTACGCTAACTATAGGAATTTCGATTTCTAACTTTTGCTAGCAAGTGGCAGAAGAATCTGATCTAACACACCTACATTACTCACTTGGGTCATTTGTCTGCAATGACTTGTACTATTAATTTGAGGTATAGTTGTAATGAAGACACAATGCCATGAAAATGGGAGATAGAAAACACCCATGAGATCACCTTGAAGATTCTGTTAGAGTACAGGTGTATTTTTAACTCCTTTTCTAGCTCAGAGGTGAATGATCCAAGAAAAGGATCATTCTTGTCTTTTTTTTTTTCTTTTTTTTTTTTTTTCCTGGATTGTTGTGTGATCTAGTGGCATTTCTAGTGGAGTCTCAGCTTATCTGCATTACACAGTGTTGATTCAGAGGGCCATAAAAATGTGCTAGTTGAGCTTGGGCACGTTTCTTGCCAGTTTGTTGGTATGCCTGATAATGCTGCTTCACCTCTGTGCAAAATTCCTAAGGCCTGAACCTGCCTTTTTTACAGTTTGTAAACAGCATTCTTTATTGCTGAGAAAGAAAAGGGATTGAAGGGTGGGTAGCTGGAGTCAGCCTTTACAGTCTCCTTTTCAGTTGTGCAGATTCCCTTGGTAATGAGCTGGCCATGTGGTATTGCAGGGCAGGAGAAAGACAGAGGTAAAACTGATCTATTTTCCTTGAAAGATCTGTCTCCACTTTATGGGATATAGCACAGTTCAGGCCAGTGCCAAGTGTCCTTTAGGCAGCAAATTCTTTCATTACTGTGTAATTCATTGTCATGCTCTGAACGGGAGAAGTACCATACATGGAGAAAGACAGGTTTCTCAGCAGCTTGTTTGAAACTTTCCAACCTACTTACATGGACTTCAGTGGAACAGCTCTAAATTTTGGCACAGCTTCACATTTTTCTAAGAAAGAAATCCTTTGGCAAACACTTACTTGTTTACACCTCAAACAATTACCCAACAGGAGGCATGGAGGAATGTGAAGGGCCCTGTACTGACTTACCTCTGTTCTCTAGCTTTTGATGGCCTCATTAACATTTGCCTTTAAACAGCATAACAGATAGTTACAGAGCATTTGTTTTAAGATTCCTTCACTGGAGGTGACATTTATTTCAAGAATATATTGAAATATCAAATGATGCCCATTTTAACTACAGTAACCTACCATAATTTTTATTTCTGTTACTACTGTTCTGACTGGGCAGGTGAATACGGACATGAGCAGAAAGTTTGCACTGCAGGAAACTGAAAACACGAATCATCACCACAGTCAGTCTTCTAAGTTCATTCCTACATCTCTCCTCTGACTGTGATCATCTGGCCATGTTGGTGCTTCTTACTCTTGAAACATCTTCTGTTCAAGCTATAAGAGACCAAAGAAACCAAGAGAATGAAAGGCAGAAGTTATTCCCAGAGGACCAGTGTCCCAGAAGTGTAGTCAGATGAGAACTTTGAGATTTGGATACAAATAATTTCTGGTATCCTTGTGGGGATGCTCTGACTCTGCATTCAGGACAGTGACTGAGGCTGGGTTTTTATGTTTCTCAAGAGGCCATAAAGTTTGTTGCTACACAGAGATGCTGTAACCATGGGCTTGGTACAGACCAGTTGTTCAGTAGCAATTGCTCGACCCCACCTAAGGATGCCCAAAAGAGTTTTAAGCTGGTTCTTGATGTTCAGTGTCCAGTTGCCTTTGTTGGAGCCTGTGACAGAATTCCTGGTTGCTGTAATGTGTCTGTTTATGAAACCAATCTTGAGACTCATTGCCAGAGCTTCACGTGACACTTTGAGATAGTACAATGCCTGATACCTTGTCAGCATCTCTTTGCTTGATACTGCTTAAAAATACTGAAGCTGAAGGAGAGCTACCAGTATGGAGCAAAGGCCGTAAGAAATAGTGAGTTGCTGTGGCCAAGGAACGGTAGATCCATCTTTCCAGTTGCCATATGTGAAACAGAAATGCAAGCAAAAAAAAAAGTAAATACCATTTACAGTCCACTAACTGGTTTTACTTATGAGGCTGTTTTGTCCTTGCTTTGTTCTGGATAGTGATGTTGACACATGCATAAGAGAACATACATCCATTCTGCTGTTAGTGCATTGCCTGCAAATACAGACACGGGAGCTGGAGTGGGAGTTTGAGACTGTGTGAGTGACTTTGCAAGAGTACGTGGAAACAGGCATATACATGGGCAGATTTAGGTTACCAGCAGTTCATATGATGAAGTGATTACATAAATTTAAAAGAGGAAACTAGAAAAAACAAACACCAAACCCAAAGGTTAGAGTCTTTCTCAGTTCAGAGACACAAAGAAGTATACACCAAAACATAAACTGATGGAAATCTCTAGGAAGGAGTGCAAGAAGGAATTATTTCATACTGTTCTGAAAAACATATGCATAAGGATTTTGGTATTATCTCAAGAAGGAGGAGGTATTTTTGTTATTATGCAATTTCCTCTGTATATTGCTTTGAAACTATGTGTTGCATTTCTCCAGTGTGAAGGCATACATGCTTGTTTTGATTTTGAATTTTTTATTTAGTCCATCAAGGAGTCCTCAATGTGCCTTTTGCTGAGATTCCTTATTGATGGGTGCAGTTGCTGGATCAGGCTTAAAACATTCCATTCCAGTTTGCAGTGAACTGGCTGTGCTCTCAACTGCAGGATGCTATTCTCTGCTGCACCTGCAGCTCCCCAGCTTGCAAAGTCTATGTCAATCCCAGTCTTTCCTCTCCACTTGGATAAAGCTCTTTTCACCCCAGTTCAGAACATTGCCTGCACTAGCCTTCCTTTGGCAAACAGATGCCACCCAGCAGTCGGTGATCTCTGGGAGCTGGTTGCATCTTCTGGCTTGAGACCGTACATCTTGTCACTTGTTGGCCTATGTCCCACGCACACTGCATGCCTGCAGCATTTGGGCAAAGCTGCCTGTGGAGCTGCACAGGGCGGGAGGCTGAAGGGATTCCCTTAGGCAAATGTGCCTGGCTTCCTGTAGAAAAAGGGCCTTGAGGTGTTGCTGGTTCACTCCAGCAACCTCCTAGTGTGTGTACCATGGAGAGTCCCAGACTTGAAGATAATCTTACCACTTAATTGATTTCTTGAATTTGAACATTTTTAGGACAGGATAGCTTCAGGTTCAGATTACGTCTTTATGGAGTGAACAGTTTTTATGCTTAGCCTTCAGGGAAAATTTGGAATTTGTTCACTGAATCTGCTTTGACTGGCTTATGGGAGGCATGATTTGAACCCTGGGAAAGTTTACTGTAACAAAATTATGGAAATCAAAGCCAGTGACAACTACCTCTGGAGCTAGAAATGCAATAACTGCATAGCTGTGCTTGAATTTCATAGGCTTTCTGAGAGCATTTGCTAGCACCCTGACTCTGGAATCATGCCATGTTTGTAAAGCTTTTAGGTGTTTATTTACTTTAAGCATTTTAGCAGTTCTGTTTGCAGTGGCTTCTGTCAAATATGGAGGCTATGGTGATGTTTCTTGAACTCTGTCAGGCTTGGTGCTGTGACCACAGCCCTGGGGAGCCTGTTCAGTGCCCAGCCACCTTCTGGGTGAAGAATCTTTTCCAGATATCCAACATAAAGCTCCCCTGACACAACTTCAGACATTCCCTTGGGTTTTGTTGCTAGTCGCCACAGAGAAGAGATCAGTTTGCGCCCCTCCGCTTCCCCTTGTGAGGCAGCTGAAGACTGCAGTGAAGTCTCCCCTCAGTCTCCTCTGAATACACCAAGTAACCTTAACTGCTCCTCATATGGCTTCCCCTCAAAGCCCTTCACCATCTTCGCTTCCCTCCTTTGGACACTCTCTAATGGCTGAATATCTTTGTTACATTGCGGTGCCCAAGATTGCACATTCAGGGTGAGGCCGCCCCAGTGCAGAGCAGAGCGAGATAGTCCCCTCCCTCCACCGGCTGGTGATGCTTTGCCTGATGCCGCCCAGGACATAATTGGCCCTCCTGGCTGCCAGGGCACTGCTGAGTCATATTCATCTGGCCATCCACCAGGACCCCCAGGTTCCTTTCCATAGCACTACTTTCCAGCATCTCACTCTCCAGTCTGTCCGTACAGCCAGGGTTGCCCCATCCCATTTGCAGAATCCGGCACTTCCCCTTGTTGAATTTCATACGGTTGGTGATTGCCCAGCCCTCTAATTTGTTGAGGCCTCTCTACCCTCGAAGGAGTCAGCAGCTTCTCATAATTTAGTATCCTTGGCATACTTAGTATCCCTTCCAGTCCTGTGTCCAAGTTGTTTATGAAGATGTTGAAGAGCACAGGGCCCAAGATGGAGCCCTGTGGAACCCCACTAGAGACAGGTCTGATATTACCCCATTCACTATTGCCCTCTGTGCTCGACCTCTGAGCCAATTGCTCACCCACCACATGATGTGTTTATCCAGCTATGCTGGACATTTTGTCCAGAAGGATCTGTGAGAGACAGTATTGAAAGTTTTACTGAAATCTGAAAGGATGACATTGGCTGGCTTCCCTTGATCAACTAGGTGAGTTACCTTTGTCATAAAAGGAAATTGTTTGACCAGCAGGACTAGGATGTGGTTTAAAGGAAGATACTGGGCAACTCTTTGAATCCAAAGAGTCTTGTCCTCATTAAAACACCTAAATTTGCATTAAACATCAGAACTTCATTGAACTTCAAAGCTTCATACACTTTAGGATTACATAAAATTTGTAACTTTGATATCTGAGTAGGGCAGAGTACAGAGGAGGCGTTTTAGTGATCCAGTGCCTAAAAATACAAGTAGAGTAAGAGAAATCCAAATTTGGCAGTGGCAGCTGCACACATTGTAAGGATGACTGCATTTATCGTGACTTTATGGTTTCAGTGTGGCAGTTAATCAAGGAAGGATTTCAGGCTTCGTTCTGAGGATGGAAGAGAGCTGGTAACTGACTTATTTTGCAAGTATATGTTGACTCTCTGCTAAACCTGGTAAGGCTTACAGAGCTATTTATCTTTGTGTCCCCGTGGCAGTAATTTAAGACAATGAGGCATCTTTAATTTGATAAGAACTTCACAACTGTAATATGTCTATGTGGTTTTAAAATCAGTATTGTAGGTGGTAGGTGAAGTGATGAATCGAGGTTTTTTTTAATTATGTTTTCACATGTTATTGCTTTCTGAATAGAATCTATGTTTCAGCAAGTATTTGAACATGAGCTCATTTTAGTAAGACGGCAGCCTTTCTAAAGACAGCTGTTTTCTGGCTTTAACCTTAGGCCAGGCTTGAGGTCTTAGAGTCATAGAATGTTTTGGATTGGAAAGGACATTTAAAGGCCATCTAGTCCAACCTCCTTGCTATGAGCAGGGACATTGTCAACTAGATCCTGTTGCTCAGAGCCGAGTCCAACCTGACCTTGAATGTTTCCAGGGATGGGGCATTCTCCACCTCTCTGGGCAACCTGTTCCACTGTTTTAGTACTATCATTTTAAAAAATTTCTTACTTATATCTAGTCTAAATCTACCTTCTTTATCACAATCTGCCGTGTAAAAAGTCCCTCTCTGCCTTTCTTATAAGCACCCTTTTACATACTGGAAAGCTGGCATAAGGTCTTCCCGGAACTGTCTCTTCTCCAGGCTGAACAACCCCAACTCTCTCAGCCTTTCCTCATAAGAGAGGCGTTACATTCCTCTGATCATTTTTGTGGCCCTTTTCTGGACCAGCTCGAACAGATCCACATCTTTCATGTGCTGAGGACCCCAGGGCTGGATGCAGCACTGCAGGTGAGGTCTCACCAGGGCAGAGTAGAGAGGCAGAGTCACCTCTTTCAACCTACAGGTCATGTTTCTTTGGGGCAGCCCAGGATACAACTGGCTTCCTGGACTGCAGATGGACATTGCTGGGTCTTGTCTAGCCTCTCACTCACCAGGATCCCCAAGTCCTTCTCAGCATGGCTGCTCTCGATCTGTTCATTCCCCCGCCTGTACTGATACCGGGGCTTGCTCAGGTGCAGCATCTTGCACTTGGCTTTGTTAAACCTCATGAGATTCCTGTGGGCCCAATTCTTGAGCTTGTCCAGGTCTCTCTGGATGGCATCCTGTCCTTCAGGCGTGTCAAGAGTGCCACCCAGCTTGGTGGTGCGGCAAATTTGCTGAGAGTGCATTTGATCCAATTGTCTACGTCATTGATGAAGACACTAAACAGTACGGCTCTCAATACAGACCACTGAGGGACACCATTTGTCACCAGTCTCAACTGGGACACCGATCCTTTGACCACTACTCTCTGGATGCAACCATCCAGCAAGTTTCTCATCCACCAAACAGTCTATCCATCAAGTCAATCTCTCTGCAATTCAGAGAGGATGTGGTGGGGGATCATGTCAAAGGCTGAGCTTACAGAAGTCCAGAGAGATGATATCCATAGTTCTTGCCCTAAGCTCTATTATTACATAAAAAAATGCAAGCATAGTTCAGGTATATTCAGATCATGTCATTCTACAGACATCTTTGTCCCTACTATTGTAGTCCACATAACACTCAAACCATGACTTTGGCACTTGCTTCTGCACAAAGAGAAATTCTGTGCTGTGATCAGTAATGTAATGAGGCCCTCCTTTGGAGCATAGGAATAGAAAATGACAGAATAATATAAGAAGTGCGAGATGACTGTAACTGAAAAATCCATTGCAGAGTTACTCCTGCCTTTGAAAGACCTTTGGGCCTGAAAGATATCTGGTACTCACAGCTGCAGGAGATTCATCCCATCCAGAGTCATCTGAGAAGTCCCTGACTGCAATAAATGGAGATGAAGCTGGTGTTGTGTGAGAACTGGCTGCACTATGAAGTTTGGAAAACAACACAAGTACAGCATAAATACCTGTTCTGTTCACTGAATTATTTGATGGGCATTGCTGTCGCAGCAGGAATTTCCACCCAGTTCTCTGGGATAATTCTGGATGACCTAAACCCTCTGGCAAAAGTGTGCATCTCCAAACAAGGCCTAGTGTAATTCACTGTCAGTGTTGATACCATTAAGTAACTTTGATAGGGAGGTTACAGCTCTGTGTATGTGTGATTAGAAATCTCTTTGAAATAGTTGGTGGTTTTAAATGGAATGAACAGAATATACTTCTCTCAAGAGGTGTCGGTGGCCAAATACCAAGCCTGGTTAACTTTGGCAGATGTCTCATTCTCTGGTTATTTTGCTGGATGGAACTGGTTGAATCAGGTTGCTTAGCTATCAGGCAAGTACAGCTGGCTAATGGTCTTCCTTTCTCAGTCATTCATGAAGCAGAGATAATGCTGATCAATGGATAGACTGACACATAAGCTTTATGCTGATAGCTGGCCAAATTGAGACTAGAGTGAGAAAGAAACCAGCATTTCGTATTTCCCTGCATTGCTCAGCCACACCTATGTTTTTGAAATGAAATGTGTCTTTTTCTATTCTGTGGAGTATTTGTATTGATAGAGACAGCTTGTAAGCCTAAAGTGCCCTAGAGTGACAAAATATTAACCCTTTCAAAAAGTAATAAGGAGTTCTTTGTTTTAGTGGACAACTCTGAGAATTCCATTTGTTTATTAAGCAAGTTTTTGAGTGAGATTTCTCTCTCGTCTGGAAGAGTACTGTGCTCATGCAGCATTAAAACATATACAAAACATTCTTTTATTTAAGTACCTCATTTTTTTTATGATAACCTTTTAGAAATATTTTTATTATCCTTTATGACATTTAAATACAAACTCACAGCTAGTTTCTTCTGAAAGTTCTGCATTTACGCTTCATTATTACTTACTCAAATGGGTGTGAATTGTCCAGTAATTTACATGTTCATGTATAGATTGGGATATTGGAAGTTTTTCTTTTTCCTCCTGGAGAACATGAGTGAGGTACTCAGGATGACCTGTGCTAAGGATCTGTGTCTTTACACCATGTTGATTCATATGCACAGGGCTCTCCAGACTCATGCTGGTGTGGAGCAGTGCCTGTTCTTCAAGAACAGAGACAGATTAGTCACCACACCACGTCAGATCTTTAGAATACTTGGCATATTTCTATTTGATCTTTGAACCTAGGAACTCCTGACACCTCACAGGGACATGAAGCATCTCTATGATGCACCCAGTCACTTAGGAAGAATCTTCATAGTGGTAATGATGCCACCTTGACTGGTCAGATTGTGCCTCTGTGGGAAAGGTTTTCTTGCACTTTCTTCAACACTCATCATGAGATATGTTTATAGTGGTCATAAAACTGACTAGTCTCTACTAAGACTGCAAATGTAGTTCTTGCATCTGAACTTTGAGACAACAAAACTTGAAAGCCAAGTGCAGGATGTATGGTGTAGTATTTCTTTGCAGTTTTTCTGCTCTTTGGTATTTTGATTATCCTTTATTGTGTTGGTCCCTTTGATTGTCAGTAGCACTTGATACTATTTGACTTATATTTAGCTGGAATGAAGGTGTATTTGAAATTACAGAGTAGGACCTTTCAGCAGGGCCCACACTTTCAGCGGCCTCAGCCCATAGCTGTAATGTAACAGCCCACAACATACCTGGTTCAGGATGAGTCTGTCAAATGCAGTTTAGGGTTAAGCTTCACCAGATAAAAAACTTCCAGGAAACAAAAATCAAATTATTTGTTCTTCAACAAAAACATTTTTCTTCTCTAGGGCTGTCCTTGGATTTACTGGTGTCATCTTCCAAAGTGAAGCTTTTTATGTATTTACAAATGTGTATAGATTTCTGTTTGGCAGACCACAGTGGTTAGCTTGCCCCTTGGACAAAGTGCTGCTTTGACAGATGCCACACTACATCAGGCATCTCAGTATGCAGCAATTTATACGTTTGGTTCATTTGCTGGATAGAGGAGACTGTCAAAGGGGAAATTACAAAATCTCTGGAGTGGGTGAGGTTGAAGGGAACTCTCACGGTGATGTTTTCCAAACCTCATGCTCAAGCTTATCGACAGCAAGTTGCACAGGGCCATGTCCAGACAGGTTTCAAGTATTTCCATAGATGGAGACTCCAAAACCTCCTTGGGCAGCCTGTGCCAGTGCCCTGTGACTCTCACAGTGAAAAAATGTTTCCTGATGTTCAGCAGGAACCTCCTGTGTTTCAAAATTTGTGCCTATTGCCTCTTGTCACTGGGCACCACTGGAAAGACTCTGGTTCCATTCTATTTACATGCTCCTTTCTCTTTTCTGTCATTTAACAACTAAATGTGCTTGTCTTCCTAGGATCACCTTAAAAATGCATAACCTATAGCATTTCTGTTTTGCAAGATGTTGTCCTCACTTTGTAAGGTAATGATCTCAAACTTAATTGCATGAAACTTATGCAAAGAAATCTGCCGAAAATTTTTCTCTAGAGAGCTCCACCACTTAGAACAGCATTTAAGCTGCCTCTGACTGTAGTTCTTTAATCTGCTTTGTGAGGAATTCAAATTACGGAACTCTTTGTCTACCTACAGACATGTCTTCATCTCAGTGGCACCCCAGTGAAGTGCTGTTGTTATGGTAGTTGTGCAGGTGGTTTTTTCACAGGGTCAGTGAAACTGTAGAAGGCAATAGCAAACATTGTTCCTTACTATTGTTAATAAGGATTAAAGACACAATACTTAAAGGAAAAGTTTATTTAAATTTTAATGCGTATGAGTTCAAGGAATACTTTTTTCTACATAGAATCATAAAAAAATCTCTAGTTGGATGGGCCCCATCAGGGTCATTGAGTCCAACTCCCTGCTCCTCAGTGTGTTTTTGTACTGATACAACTGAAAGCAGTTTTATACAAAGTCAATGTAAGTTCAATTCAGATAGAAGTTGCTATTACTTGCAGACTTTATTGCTTAAGAAATAACTACAGTGCTATGATGTTGTTTTCCAGAGCTGTCAAAATGCTAGCTTATAGGTCATCTGGAACAGAAAATGTACAACACTGGTTCCTTCCACTTCTTACGATTTTGAAGGGCCCTAAAAATGCAGTGGTAATTCTAAATGTGAATGTGATCTTTCAAACAGAATTTTCCTGCAGAACTTGTACGTGATTAGCATGCCTTTTGATGGAAGCGCCTGCATCCAAGTGACCTTTTACTGCCAGAAAATGAGAAGAATTGAAGACTGAACCAAAATATTTTTTTTTCCTTTTAGAGCACCAGAATAATAAAAAGATTTTTTATGGGAATCTCTAGTACGAGGAACATCTGCAAATCAGTGTAAGTTTCATTAACAATTTGCACAGCAGTATTCTGATACATGCTGTTCAGCAGATGGTGCCTGTTTCCTAGCGCTTCTTGTTGGGTCAGGCAAATTTTGCAGTAGCTACCTGGTAGCAAAATTCTTTGGCTTTGTTAATTGCATTCTTGAAATCAGGATGCACATGGTAGGGTGGGGATGGAAAGGCTTGTGTGCTGCTGTTTTCCAGGTGTCAGTGACTGTTGGCATACTTAGTACGTCATAGAAGTTGCCTGTTTTGCGTACAGACACGTGGTTCTGTCAGGTACTAATAGGACAGTGTATGGGATCTGTTCTTGTTTAAAGGGTTGTGCTTATGTATAGTTATTATTTTTGTTATTCTGCTGAAGGGCTTTTGTGATGTGCATGACTGGAGAGGAGGAGGCTGAGGGGAGATCTTTACAACTACCTGAATGTGGAGATTGTAGTGAGGTGGGGATCGGTCTCTTCTTCCCAGTAACAAGCAATAGGTTAAGAGGAAATAGCCTTGAATTGTGCCGGTGGAGGTTTAAATTGAATATTAGGAAAAATTTCTTCACTGAACAGGCTGCTCTGGGAAGTGATTGAGTCACTATCCCAGGAGGTATTTAAAAGATGTGTAGATGTGGCATCTAGGGAAATGTTTTAGTGGTGGACTTGGCAGTATTATATTAATGGCTGGACTGATGATCTTAGAGGTCTTTCAACCTGAACAATTCTGTGATTCCATGTCCCTGTGCAAGCATGACAGACAACAGTCATCTCCAGCTGCAGAAAAGCTAAATGGCTGACTGCAACTTTTCAGGGGCAAAAGAGGCTTAACAGCCGTTCCATCAGAATTCAGTGAGTTGGTGCCTCCAGATCGCAGGCCCTGCTGCTTCCTGTTGTGATTTGCTCCTGTAATGCTGCTGACATGGAGCTTCCTGTCTCCCCTTCTTCCCACAGACATGATCCTTTAAATCCCATCACTGCTGCCGTTCTGTAGCAGCTGAAAGGCACAGCCTGGTGCCCACGTGCTGTGTGCCCAGTTCCCATGGTGCCAACAGCCAGAGGCTACTGCTGGCGATGGGCTAACAGTATATTGCTGTGCTGCTGGAAACCAGCAGTGGTACACAGGTGAGATCTTGACTTCGGGCAAGATGCCCATTGATGTCAGTGAAGGCAGGATCTCACCGAGAGCATGTGGTCCAGACACTGAAACTGGAAACCTCTCTCAACATCCCTCTCTGGTTTCCCTTTGCCGCTGATACACATTTTGTTTTTCATTTTATTCTCTTCAGAGCTCAGTAGGCAGCAGCTTTCTGTCCCATGAAACTTTTCAACACACACAAAGAATTTGAAAACAACTGTGAGTGAAACAAAGCATTAGAAACATCGGTAAAGAATTTTACAAAAAATCTTATGGTAGACCAGGTACAAAAAGGGTTCAGGACTGAGAAATTCTGATGTACTGTCTGACAGATTTGTAGCAACTACAGCAGGCAGCAGAACTGATAAACAAATGGATAATTAAAGTCATTAGGAGGCATCAGCGTTATTTCCTTAGAGAAAAAATTGTCACAGAGGAGCTTGTGAACATGTGGATAGGTATAGTCAGTGTAGTGCATTTGAATTTTCAAAAGGCTTTAATGGGATTATCAAAGATTTCTAAAGAAGAAGAGATGTCTTGTGATTAGAAGGAAAGACTTTTTATGGATTAATAATTAGAACGCAATAAAAAGATATGATTGCTTTATCAGTGGAGAGAGGTTTTCTGTGAAGTCCCTCAAGGATCTTTGTTGGAATCTCTGCTATTCAACTGCTTTGATAATGACCCAGAAAAAGATTGAATGTTCTGATAAAAGAAAATTATTCAAGGTAGGAAAAGCTAAAAGCTGGCTACAAGAGCTTTCTCATGCACTCCATATTGAGTGAAAAATTTTGTTGATTTTCCTTCACTATATGCTAAATAACGTCCACTGATGAACTCCATATTAGCTGTTGTTTTCAGGAAAGAGTTCTTGATATTACAGAAACCTCACAAAGCTTTCAGCTCAGTAAGCGATAAAAAAGCAAATAAAAAGGTAGATTTTGATGAGAAGCCACAACTAAATCTGCCTACATATATAATATCATTGGCACTTCTGACTACCTTTCGAAAAGGACTTATTAGAAGGTGAAAAGATGTAGAGAAAAGCAGCAAAAGGGACCAAACACATGAGCATGACATGTAAAATGAGGGACTATATAAACTTGAAGTTTTCTGTCTGATTAGAGACCACTACTGGAGTAGTATAAAGTAAATAATGGTATGGGAAGGTGGGTAAGGAACAGTTACTGGCAAATTCTCATAATGCAAAAAAAGGGGGAAGATTATCTGTCACCATATCTCAGATAGAAGTACTTTTTTTTCTATTTTAATCAATGTGTAACGATGTTGTAAAATTCCCAGACACAGGATCTTGCAAAGGCTAAAACCAGAAGTGAACGCAAGAGAAAACTGAATTTAATCACAAAGGTTGTGTTCAATGTTTGCTGTTAAAACACAGTGAACCAGGTGCAACAGCCAAGTCCAAAAAACGTCCTATATTGCAGAATTCCAAAAGCTGGGGTGGTGCATGAAAGGCAGACCTCCAAACTTGCTCCTCTTCTCCCCTAGGCATTCTTTATCTGCCACTGCTACTAGAGACCTGTCTGATGCAGGACTGTCTCATGTTCTGTATCCCTGAAGGGAGAGAGCAAGAGCCCTCAGCTTCCTAAATGGTGGATTTCATGGTGCTTGGAAACTTTGCTTGGATTTAGGGAGTCCAGCTTCCAACTCTCTGTCCTGGCTGCCTTGGCAAAGAGCAGCAATACAGAATGTTCACAGCCTTCTCGAGAAATTTCTCTTCAGGGCACGTGTTGATATCAATTGTCATTAAAACAGGTGGGAAAGGGGTTGAGAAGAGATATGATTACTTATACCATCTGTTTCTGCAGTCATGTCAAGAAGCAAATTCAATGCAAACTTTTTTAGTTTTCTCCTGTGCTGCAGAAAATGAGCGCTTATTTTATTTACCTTTCTTTTCTTGATTTCACTCTTGCTCCTGCTCTTTCAATAGACACACCTTTCTTTTTCCTTAAATAGCCTTTATCAAGCAGAATGTTTGATTGATATGTATATTATAATATTGTTTTGCACCTAGTCTTATTCTTTGCTGTTTGTACACTGCTACGGAATATCCTTCTGTTCCAGATTATCTGAAAAGGCTGCTCTGGCCTTTCTTCCTTTCACATTTCAATTTTTGATCTGGTTGCTTCCGTAGATGACCAATTCCACAGTGGAACAGTCCAACCAAATGTGCCTAGTGCCACAACCAGGCTGGTCAGACGGAATACCTTGTGTCAGCCTCCGATTGACACAGTGGCTCACATGGGAAGGAGACAGACTTAACAGATGAAATCTCCTTCACTAACAGTGATGTGTTTTTCTCCAGGTTAGTGTTCCTTTTTTTGCCTTTGTGTTTTTCTCCTTGTTGTTTTGTACCTGTACCTCCAGCTCTGGGCTTTTTGAACACTTAAAAAATACACTGGGGTGTAAGGCAAACTGATGTGCTGATTCCTGTTCAATCTACATGCTCCAAAGCCAGCTGTGTGCTTTGGTTTGCCTTTCCAACATAAAATTTCAAGCATATGAAGGCAGCCTGCTTGGTAAAGCAGTGCAGATGGACAGGACTGACCTACAATCAGGCACTAGACATTACACCAAGCACAAGATGTAACCAAAATGTCAGGTGTCCCTTCTGACTAATCAAGCTTATTTGATCTGCCGAGTTTAAGTGTTAACAGATGGCTGACTATTCTCACTCTCACTCCAAAAAGGAAGGGGTTTTGGGAGGTTTTCCCTACCTGGGAAGAGCAATGCTAATACTACTATTGTTCAGACAACACAGAGTGAAAAAGTGTATATAGAGTATCTATAAGAGTATCTGTCTGAATTTATCTGTGAGAGTCTATTGGTTGAAACCGTCTGTAAAAGTATATCTAAAAGAGTATTTTGAGTTTTGATTGCTGGCATATTGTTGATTAGGTGAACAGGTAATGCAGAGTTTGCTTTCTTGTAAAGTCCTTCCCTGAACGTCAGACTGAACCAGGATCTTTTCATTGTTCTCAGGATATTGAATTGAGTCTGTCAGCCTCTCTCCTCTTGTGTCTAGTGCAACACATGAAGGATTCAGGTTACTGTGGGAAACTGCAGTATGCTACTGAAATATGGATTTGGCCTAATGTGGGAAATGGTGCTATTTACATGTCATGAAACACAACCCCACAGTGTCTCAGCACACCAGCCAGGAACACAAAGCAGAGGCAGTGCTGCCAGACACGTAACTGGGTGACTTCACTGTGTAAGCAGGAGATGTGTGCTATTCTCAGCACTAGCACAGGCAGACAGCACTCAGTTTACAGGACAAGTTAGCAAACCATGCACTGACACCAGGTTTTGATTCATAGTAATGGTGGTGAAGCACAGATACCAAATTTGGTTTCTAGCCTTTGTGGGCACTCCTGCTCTATAAGTTCTAACTGCATTACCCGTGTGTTTTACTCTCCCCAAACTTCCCCCAAAGCTCCTGCAGCCAGAACACATCAAGTTTGTTTACATGGCTCCGTTAGTCCAGCTCCTGTTGACTGAGAGGCGTTAGGAAACAACTACCGGAGCAGGTCAGCTGGCAAAACTGAGAAGGCAATACAGTTCTACCAGCTAGGCAGGGCCAAGCAGGTGGGGCTGGGTCAGAAGCTGTGGCCTCTTGTGTTGGTATGCTGGAGCTTGGCAGAGAGTGTGCCCCTGCCTGTGCTCCACTACCTATTGCAAGGTGTAAGGGAACTGAAGTGCTCAAGGGTTGAAACAGAGGACTGCTGAATCTTGTGTCTGGCAAGGTATGACTGATGCACTTCATGAGGTACCCCAAAAAGTGCTATTCTCTTAAGAGAACATTCCCCAAAAGATGTAATTATTTGCTGTAGGAATTCATACTTTTCTGTCAAAGTGTAAATTGCTCACAAAAGTGCAAGTATGGAACAGTTGGCCAATACCAGCACAGGACACTGAACACCAAATGAGATGTGTTTGTAACTAGGCAGAAGCCTAATCTTTGTGCTTGGCTTTGGGGTGAAAGATGTCTGTATCTTTAATTTTATCCAGGAAATTAATAAACTGTAGAAATTAATTCTCTTATAATTCCGTGTTCAAGAATGCCCTAGTTTTCTGTCCTTTATCACACTTCTGTACGTATTTACCTAATCGGGTTGAATATCTACACTGCTCTTTGCTTCTGGTACTTTTGTGTGAATGACCTGCTGCTGAAGGAAGAACAGGTAGTGTTTGCTGTTTTCTGTCCAGCTCCAGGATGGCAGGTTGTTGGGTAGGATGGGATGGAGAGAAGGCCCTGGACCACCCCTAAGAGGAGGAGCACAGAGAGGTCTCTAGCAGACATAACACACTTGAGAGACAGGTGTCTGTCCAACAGGCAGAAACCCCTACTTCCTAACATAATTATAGTGCTCTGATATATCAGGAGTGGTTTTAAGCATGCTCTTGGCAGCCTTGTGTCACTCCTATGTAATTTAAGCCCACAATGAGGTATTACCTGGTATCATTTCAGTGCAAGGCTATTATTAGGAGTTTTCACCTTTTTCAGACTCTGGCATCTGACCTAGATTATAAAGTGCTTTGCAAATCAGCTGCTGTTCTTGTTGGGTGGGGGTGTGTGTGTGTGTGTGTGTGCGTGATGTGTGTCAGAAAGTACTAATAGTTCTTAAATAAACGCTATTATTAATGATATGTAATTATCGGATATGTTTTAGTGAAATTACTGTATCTGCTCAGCTATTATATGTTCTTTTTTAGAAAAGAATAAAGGTTGTTCTTGGCAGTGTTAATCATTTGCTACTTCATGAAAACAACTGTGGTTTGTTCCCTTTCCCTGCTCAGATACGATGATAAAGATGGATTAGAAGAGAATGAAGGGCTACACACAACAGTAGATGCAGAATTCTACCTTTAGCAACTTCACAAATGTAACAGCGAAGAAATAACCACACACACTAAGCCTGTAAGGCCCGTTCCAGCAAGGACTGCAATCTTTAATAAATTTTCAATCAGTTTCATTTGACACGAGAGCAGAGACCTTCAGGGAGTAAATCAGATACTTCTGGTCGATTAGTAATTTTTAATACTATTTGAAACACCTCTTAGTATGTGTATTCATAAAAATTAAGATCAGTGTATTAAGTAGCAACTACAGTTGTGACTATGTCTTCTAGATTGACTTACCTTTCTTTTTAAATATTGAAAGTCATGTTATGCCTCCTTGCAGGTATGATATTCCTCCTTGCAGGATTTTTTGGAAGGTGCTGTTGTCATTTGAAATATGCAATGTATCAGTTGCAGTCAAAACATTGCAGAGCATTGAATCTGTGTCACCTTCTGTTCGCAACAGTTATCCTTAGAAAATGTTATTTGTGAAGTTGATACACTCTTTTTTTCTGACCAATATAGGGGGATTACCTCTATGTACCTAAAACCCCCACTAGCACATAAAGTATGTGTTCTTTTGAAAATTGCCTTATTATTATAATTGTGTGCAAGGGCAAACTTCTAATTATGCAGTAGCAGAAAAGCACACCTGTAACACAGCTCTTGAGTAAATCCAGTAACAGTGGAAAACAAAAAATAGAAAGGAGCAGGAGAGGAGAGACTGGTCCTTTGAAAAAATGATGAAAGCCTTTAGGCAATATGCAGCCTGTTACATACTTTTGTGAGCCTCATCTTATTTTGGCAAGAGCTCCTGTGCAGAGCTTCAGAGCAGGGCAGCCAAACCTCCAGACCCTGGGAACCACACACACACTGTATCTTTAGCTGGTTGAGAGCCGTAAGACTCACACTGCAGACCTGAGGAGCTGGGAGAGACAGCAGCTTTGGGGCTAGGGTGTGGACTGGAGAAAATGGGCTCCCTGGGGCCTTACCAGACCTTCACTCAGAGGGTACGAGGGTGGGTTTGCAACTCTGTGAAGCACACAGTCCCTGTTTGGGACCCTCTGTCTTTCTACTATCTAGAAGGAAACATTCTGCTCAAAACTCTGGTTCAGAAGGGGCATACATAATTGCAGTAGGAACTGCTGTGATTTTGGATGTATTTAGAGGTACTAAAACTTCAAATAAGTGCTTCAAATAACAGATTCAAATGGATTTTACTTCAGGGGTAGGATATATTATGATTTAAGTGGATACAAAGGTAGGAGGTCCTCTTACAATCAATGCTCTCAGCCTTTTGTACTAAACTTCATATACGAGCAAAGAGAAGAGAGCCTTCAGAAAAGAGGGAGATGCTTCTTGCAGTCAAAATGTGAGGCAGGGGATTCAGATGGTTGCCAGAAATGTCTTTCCTGATGTTGGCTCAGAGGTGTACGCTGTCTGCAGACTTTGGTTGACACCATCCTGGAACTTTTGCCTAGGAAAGGGTGCTAAAATTTGCTTTGCTGTCCTGTATGTCTATTCTAGCACTTGCTGGAGCTGCACGTCTTTGCAGTCCTGGTAGTGTTTTGAAGGAGGAACCCTCAGTGGGAGAGCATTCTGCTGTTTGCTGTGCTGCTAGGACGTGTGCATGGAAATGTCGACCAAAGGAGTGCGGCTGGGTACCCTTCCTTGCTAGCAGGAGTCGTATGCTGGGGAATCTGTACGTGTATGGAAGGCAGACTGTGAACAACATTCTGAGGTTCGTGAGAGCCAAAACTTAGAGCAACCACAATAGTTGTTCAGTAAACCAGCCATCACCTTCTGTGTTTTGTATCCACATCTTTGTGTGTCAGAGATCATAAATTCCTGTTTGTGACTGCCGTCACAGCTGCAATGAGATTTGCTAGCACAGATACCCCGTGCTGGCTTTCTAACACGTGTGTGTTTTCAAAGAGAAGGTTTGTTGACATCAACCTTTTGTTCACAAAGATCCTTATATCTGACCTATGTCCTGAAAATAAAGGCATCACATGCCTAGTAGGGTAGTATCCTCCCTAAAATAAGGAGTGGGTTAATTACTCTGCTGTGCCCTTTTCTTAATGACACTGCATATTTTCGCTGTTGGTTGTTGAGGTATGAAAACACATTTATTTGTACACTGAGAAGTTTGTGCTTACTATAAACACATTCCCTGTTTGTTGGCTTTCCTTTTAGCAGCTGCGGTTTCAAACTTAACATAATTCTCTGGCATGTGCAAAGAACTTGGGTGCCTGTTGCCAGAACAAATCAAACAGGGGGGCTAGTGTTGTTTGCTTAGCTGACTATTTTTGTTTCAGTTAGGGTTTTTTTGTTTTTGAAGTCTGTCATGCCAGTACATTCAGTCCCTATCCAAAGTAATAATTTGGCTTGCCACTAAGGAGTCTTGCTGCCAGGTTTACATAAGGGATTGCAGCCAGGCAGCTGGCAGGGCGGCCCTCCAACAGCTGTGGATTGTTCAAGAAAAGGTTTCAGAAAAGGGGTAAAGGTCTGGAATGAGGCTGGTGGGGAGGTGGTGAGTGCGGTTGCCTTCTGCATCATTCAGTATGCAGCAGCCTTTGGCAGGCCCTGCTCTGGGCCCTCAGAGAGGACTTCTTATGTAAGGGATTGTTGAGATTTGTCCCTTTGTCTCTTTAGGTTGTGTTGAGTTAGTTTTTCCAAGCTGACTCATTTAACTTTGAGAGTACATTTGTCTCCACCCTTCTATGCAATCAATTCCCTTCTTTCTTGAATTGTGGGATGCTGGCAGCACGAACTGCCTTACATAATGAGTTGTTAAGAAAAGCATTCAGTTTTCTAAAAACACAGACACAAAACCATGTGATTTATGTGTCTGTCCAAGAGCAGGTGACTGTGAATGGTAAATCAGGGCGTGGTCTGAGCTCTTTCTCGTTTCTTCTCAGTCTATAGCCAAGATGTAATGACAGTCACAGAAACATGTAATTATGTAGATTTTTCTCATGCAAGTCACCTGGGTGGATTTCAGTGTACTTTTCCAAGCATTTGTCCTCCCACCCTGCACAGGTTAATCCTTTAAATTAGGCTTTGGCCATTACACTATTATAACCTTCCTATATACCTCTAGCCATCTTATCTTTGCCTCTCCTTGCAAGTTTTACGTTATTTACAAATTATGGTTTGTGGGATGGAGAACATTTTGAATCTGATGCCCTGATTGGTACCGCAGAAGTGGAGGTTCATCTTGGAAAGAACAAGAATCATGTATGAAACAAAGATCTGGTGACTATTAGAGGTAGAAAGCACATATGCACTTTATTGTCATAATGTACATACGGAAACAGAAGTTCTTCTTTCAGTCCACAAGCCAAGTACATTAGCTTTTTCTGTTTCCTGGGACAGCATTAGCAGCCTGAGAAATAAGAAAGGGTCTACAGCAAGTTCACAGTAATTGAGTAACAAAGCTAAAAAACCCCTGATGCTGTACCTCAGGCACTGCCCTCTCAGCCAGAAGGATTATTTATTTTGTCATTGTGTTCTTTTTTTGTATCTGCTTTTGCTGTGAGGAGAAAGTCCCTACCTCTCCTGGTGCCGGTGGCTTTCTCATACCAACTGGGCCAGATAATAATTTTTGCTGAGGAAATAAACTGCAAACATCTGTAAAATTTTGAGGTAATTTTTAAACAAAGCGATCAATGGGAAGGGGAAACATAAGGGGAAACACACAGGGAAGATTTTTAAGCCAGCCTTGGAAATCTTTGTGCTTTTAATATTTGTGTTTACAAAAACCAAGACACCCGTCATTAATCTGTCTTACTAGCAACTAGGGAAGAGGCAAAGCCTCTGAGCTGTAATTTGACTTATTTTTACAGCAGTAAGTGAGTAGTACCCTCTCCCGTAACTTCCTTAGCCTGTCCCCTGAAGTGCCTGCTGCATTGTTCAGACGAGGAGGTCCAGCAGAGCCGTGCCTTATTTCCGGTAGCTTTGCAGAGCAAGCAGTTTTCTGCCACCTGAAGGTGTGAGGTGCTCCTTCCTCTGCGCTTCCCACAGGGGACCAGGGCCTGTGTCCTGCAGGAAGACCAGCGGGCAGAGGTCACTGGGTTCTCAGTCAGGCTTGTTTGCTGCTGCAACTTCCCAGCACAGCTGAAAGAGCTGTGCATTTGGACGTTGCGTTCAGCACGTTACAGCGTAGGCCGATGGAGTTCAGCTGTGACTTCCCATGACACACATGTATATTTTTAATCAAAGTAGTCAGCTGGCTGTCTAATAAAAAAAAAGCTGAGGGTGGCAGGGCAGAGTTGTCACTCACTGCTCTTGCTTGCATCAGTTTGTCTCTGAGCTCTCATTTTATCTGTTGTGAGGAGTGTGATCCCAAGCTGACTGCTCTACAAATTGGCCTTTCTCACACTGGCTCAGTGCCTTCCTCCTGGCCTGAGAGAGTTGCACTTAGGGAGTGTGCAGATAGTTCTGTTCCTGTACCAAAACTTTTCTTTCCATTCTGCACCTGCTGCAATAGGGGTATTTGTGCTAGGGATGCCTGCAAAGAGAGGCAAATAGGTAGCTGCAAAGAAAAACTAAAGGCTGGGTGAATGTTAGTAAGTCCAGTCATTAAGGCTTTGACAGGACTCCTGGAAACAAGAGATTGCACCACCAATTCCTCAGGTCCTTTCACAGTCTCCAAGCTCTCTGCATTCAGAAAGTTTGAGTCATGTAGGAAGGGATTCATATCTAATAAAAACATTTTTATTGCTCTGCATTAGGGTTAGAAACTGCCTAGCCACTATGAGATGATTACTCTCTTGGGAACACTGTACACCATGTTTTATAAAATTTATAGATGTTTCCTTCAAAAAGGGATGAAACTTCAGAAAGGTTCAAATTGAAAAAAGAAATAATTATCCAGTGACCACCGTTCTGAGAGGGCTACTGAACATCACAGGAAACAAGTTTTCTGTAAAATCTTGTTATCTTTTGCTGGATTTATGCCCCTTGAGTAGAAAAACTGATTTTTCTTGAGACTGTGCAGGTAGGTTGGGAAGCTGCAAACTTCCAGACTTTACTCTTGGTGTTCTGAATGTTCCTGATAATTAAGTGTACGCTCATGCTGAACTTTTGTTTTCCTGCAGTATTGACTTGTGCCACTCCTAACATGAGTGGCCTGCAGCAGGACAGGAGTGTGTTTGCACAGCCTGGACATGCACAGAGCAGTCAGACTCAAAGCTTATGCTGCAAATGAGGGGCATAGCAGTGAGCTCTGCTGATTGAGCCCAGCATCGCTGTATCTGGCTGTGCATAAGCAA
Organism: Grallaria varia; assembly: GCA_013396735.1. Lineage (NCBI taxonomy): Eukaryota > Metazoa > Chordata > Aves > Passeriformes > Formicariidae > Grallaria > Grallaria varia. Next base: position 202,418 of record VWZG01012805.1, on the reverse strand, counting down.
TTATTTATTGTTTCTAGATGTACACACAGCTGGGTGAAGGAAGAAGCCCTAGGACTGACCTGAGAAGGCTGCATTGCACTCAAACACAGTCAGGTTTTAATAGATCTGTTCAGAGTTGCCTTTTAGCCAGGATCTCCCTTGCTTCCGTGGCAGATGCATCTTCCAGCTCTGGGCAGAGAGATGGAGTTATTTCTCACCCAGCTCACTCTTCTTTTAGTGCCTCCCAGCTGGAGTCAATCTCTCCTATCAAGCAATCTTTTCTCACCAGCTCTCCCGGGAGCCAGGTCGGCCACTGGGGCACTTGTGCAAAGGGAGAACTCCTTTCAGTCACGTCATTAGCTGAAGAAGACGAGCTATTTCTAGAGGGTTTTTTCTGGAGAATAACTCTGCCAGACTGCCTCCCTTGCCAACACACACAGCAGTTTATCTTTCAGTGGCGCAGAAAGCTGTGTGCAGCAAACGTGAATAGTGTGGCTCGTTCCTCCACTTTCCTCAGCACCTTCCGATATCCTTGTTTTTCGTAAGGCTAAGGGTAAACTACAAGTATGTCACTTGATGATGGTTTAGGAAACAGGGAACATGGAGGGTTCAGAGGTATGGAGTTCAAAGAACAGTAGTTTTGTAAAGAATTGGAAGGATGTTTTTGGAAGATGGGAAAGTGTGGAAACATTGACATTTTTGGTAGGGAATGTAAACAATGCAGGAAGTACCAGGGACTAGCTTTAACTTTTGGGGGGTTTTTTGCTAATAAATAAATGCTTTTTCTTCATTGTTTTCTATGCCAGATGTTTTCACTGGTCTGAAATAGCTGGATTTCTAGAGGGCTTTTGTGCGGGCTGTGTTACAGAAAAAACAGTTTAAAGGAATGGGAGAAATTTCATTGGACATTCACGCCTAGAAATTTCATTAGATTAGCAGAGCTTTGGAGAAATCCTGCTTTGGAAATAACTTGCATCCGACTGGACTCCTGCTTGTTTGCTTGGTCTCCCAGGCTCTGGCACTTGAACGAACTGGTGCAAATGAAGAACCTAGTGACCTTGTCACTCAGCATGCTTTACCCTGTTCCCACAGCAGATTAGCTGGCACAACCATTCATCACTCGTTTCTTTCCCAGGAAACCCTTTAGGAACCTACTCCCAATCCTCCCCCTTCTCCAGGATGGAGGCCAAGAAATAATTTCTGGGCTATCCCATGGGGCGAGAGTCCTTTGGAACAAGTTAAAGCTGCTGACAAGCGGGTGTGGCAGTGCTTGCAAAGGACACTGCGGCTTAATGAAGAGCAACCACAGCAGCTAATCCAGGTCTCCAGGGAGTTTGGGGTGTCCTTTCCAATGAGAAATTAACTTTCATGCTTATTTGGCTGAGATCAGGAGTGTTGAGTACCTGAAGCTCTGAGAAACTTTCATCTCAGTCTTTACTATTCTCTTGTCCCAGCAAGTTGAAGAAACAATTCTGGAATATTTTTCCTCCTTAACAGATTTTAACTATCTTTGTTTAAAAGGTAATTTGGGCACTAAGTTATAGGATGTGCAAACCCCCAGTATATTCTTTGTGGATATGCCAACAAGGCTTGCATTTCTATGCCAGCGCAAAAAATAAAAGGGGTAAAATGAAGTCAGCTGAGAGCAACCTCCTTCTCTCTTGGACAAGAGAAGTATCAGTTAAGAAAATGCGTAAGAAAATTCCGCAGATTTTATCTGGGCAGTTCACGGAAGGCTTGGTGTTCTTAAACAGAGTCAACTGTTAAGTTGTAAGAACATTAAAAATTCACCATCATCTTTGATGAATTGCATCAGTAGTTAATTATTCTCACCAGTTTAAAGTGTCTCATTTCTAGGCATAATTTGCCTATCTTTGACTCCCAACCAGTGGGTCTTGGTCAGTTTGTGAGCACTAGGTCAAATATGAATGTTTTCTGCACGCATAGATGATTTTGGGGTTTAGTTTTTGTGTTCCCTTCATGGGTTGAATACTCTTCAGTTTCTCACAGCTTGCTTCAGAATGGACATAGCTGAGCTGATCTGTCTTCTGTAGCAACCACCCCAGTAGGAAATACTGACATAAGCCTTTTCCATGCAATATCCATGTTGATACCACCTCCAAGGATGATGGTAGTGTCTTCAGTCACTCAGTCACTCAGGGCTTGTATAGAAGTGCTGGTCTGGCATAATGTTGTATCCCCCAGCAGGACCCATCCTCTTGCACATAGTTCCCAGATTTTACTCTTATACGGCTGTACTGAAACTTCTAGTTGTGGCTTGCACACAACATACAAAAAGAACCACCAGTATAATTTTACATTTCCTTTCATTGATAAAATTCCTCGGTGAAACAGGGCTTTGCAAAGTCACCACTTGTACTATTACCCCCTTTCTGAGGCTTATCCTTTCACAGAATTATGTTTTTGATATATTAGTTGGTCTTTCTTCCTGTTTGTACCCTTTTGGAGAGGGCCTATTTAATTGTCTGCTTTGTTTGGACACAAAGGGCTACAGTTTCCAAATATGGTTTCTGTTTACATGTGATTTGCTTATTTCATGTGTGCACACAAGTCTTCTGGCCCATGGGAGATTTTCCAGGGTATTTATCATTTGTGATGGCAGATGTTCATGTGCACAGATACTCTAGAGAGGGAAATGCATGTATCAGTGCCTGTATGTGTATATAAATAATGGCATTTTAAATTTTGTATTGCTGGCATTTTGAAAAGTACATTCTTTAATTTTCAGTCTGGTGATATCTTTGCTTTCCATTTCATTTTTCTGCCAGAGGGAAAATACTGCGTAACTCAGTAAATACTGTGGGAATAAATTGAGCAACATCGTAAAAACCCTCAGATTTTGTCAGACCAGGCAAAATCTCTTTTTTTTTTTTTTTAAATAATATCTAATTTGTGTATGTCTGTGCAGTGAAGCAAGGGATAACTGCTTTTCAGGGGGCAGACACAACCATATCCTCATAAAATCCATTATTTGGATCACTTGTGTCCTCTGGTGCTGCTCACATACCCTCTTCTATTGTTGCTTTATATGCTGAGAAAATTACTTGGTGTGCAGCTAAGTATGAAAGAGAAAGAAAGAGAAGAAAGCATGTCTGTAATGATGATTGACAGGAGACTTCCTTTCCAAACATGCAGTTATTCTTTAAACTTTGATGGAGAACAGTGATTATTCATATCCAGTTCCAGCCAGTTGTTTGTTTTTTTTTTTTCTTTGTTGAAACTCGGTAAGAAATTTGCAAATCAAATAGTTTGATTCAAACCTTGGGGTAGGTGCTGAAGTGTGGCAATATGTGTTGATATTTCAAGGGGCTTTATAATTTTTACTGTTATTTGCTGTCTGTTTTCCTGAAGTATTTGCAATACACTGATGAGTATAGTCAGTGGAGAGGATGCTGTGCATGTCCTGAGAGAGGATTTTTCCTCATCCTCTGTATGTGTGTTTGGTGGTACCATAAAGGGCCTCTGTGGTCCATTGTTGCTGCCAACAGGTGAGTTTGGCCTTTCTGAGTAAGAGGAATGCAAGAACTCTATGAAACTTGCAGAAGTTGTTTTGTTTTCCATCTTTAGTAAATTCAACAAGTACAAATAAATCCAAAACAAAATGTTATATAATCCCAGGTTTTATATGTGATACCCCAGCTTGAATTACGCAAGTTAAAAAATACCTAAGAGGGCAGGGGGAGAATGGGAGTTCCTGCCTCTGTCAAGTAGCAAGTTTGCTTTAAGGTGTGAAGTGGAACTGTTTGGAGATAAGACTGCAGTTCTCTGGCAGCTTTTGTCTGCCTCCTTTGTGCCACAAATAAATCACTTGTAGTCCATACTCCTGAACAGAGGAGATGAAGAACTAATGAATTGTATGCTCATTTAGGAGGTGAGACATTCAAAAGGCCCTTTGAGACAATGTGAACTGAATTAAGGTGATGTGCACCGTGGGGCAATTTCCTGCTGTTTGGGTACTACTGTTCTTACTGATGGTTGGCCACTGTGCCCCGAAGTACTTTGTAAATTTTCACTCTCTGACATTTCTCCATGTTAAAATCTTCTGTTGCAGTATCTGCAGCTGCTCCAGAACTAATTAAAACTTTGGAAAACCAGCAGTGCTAGCAACCCCCAACTAGCATTTTTTCAATTTTGGTCGCCTTTCTTTCAGTGGGCGTTGAAGTGGCATGCCAGTGGTGCAGGGAAACTTGAGCTAGTGTACCTCTTCTGAGTCGTGATGGTTTTGGCAATGTTAAAGAGCCAGCTGAGGAAGGAGAGGAGAAAATTGATACCCCATTGAGGGGACTCCAAAAGAAGAGAACAGAAACAGAAACAGAAGGTAGGTTTGAAGGTGGTGATGGCACAGGGAGCCCTGCAACTTTACTGTTTTCCCAAACTATCTGGTTGATTTTCATGTAATGCCATGAACTAACCTTCTTCACTAATGCTAATTCATATATTAGTCTTTCTGGTTATTACAGCATCTCTTTTTGTTAGTGAATTCTTTGTCAAGGGGCTTAGTACTTCTACGCTTATTTGTATGAGCAAGTCCTATGGAAGTTATGACAAAATAGCTAGTGTATAAATTCAGAGTACAGCAGCTATTCGAGTTATTTCACTTTGTTTATTCAGCAAATTGTTCTGGAGAACCCTGACTCCTTCCCCATGTAGATGGGTCCTTAGTTAAAGTGTGGAAAATTAATTTTTTTTAATGGCATCCTGATGGTAACACTCAGTTTATAGAAGTGTAATAAACTATGATTAATTGTGTATGGACAAAAGAAGACTGGCTAGGGAAAGGCAATTTGATTTATTGTCAAATTGTGAAACAGTACAAGGTGCTTTTGTTTTATACTGAAGTAGTTTTATGTATCAGAGTAAAATCTTTCTCCCATGGTTGTAGTTGCTTAAGAGCATGTATGGCGCATATAATTTCACAGGAAGTCATCAAGATACTCATTTAATTGCCACAGATAAGAGCAGCCCAGACCTATGCTGGCAGAGTGCTTTATGAGCACTGCTGACTTTCCTAAAAAGGGACCCTGTGCTGTGCCTGGCGTGGCTGTGTCACAGCAGAACAGGCTTGTGCTGAGGCAATGGGCAGAAGCATTACTAATGCACTTCTTCCAGTCAGCCAGCTGACAGGAGCAAATATTAAACAGTTCAGCGTACTGAAGCACAGCCACTTTTCGATTGACCTCTGTGCCTCTACACCATGCCACTGCTTTCTGAGCTGCAGCTGCCTGCTGCTCTTGTTTTTGAGAAAACGCCCCTGCCTCCTGCTGAGAAAGGTCAGGATCTGTTAGACACCCCTGTGAAATGTCCGATACTCTCTGCTGAGTGTCGGCTGCTTCTCCAGAAAGCTGATGTGGCTCATGTTTAATTTACATCACGTACATCGGAAGGGAAGTCTTAAACATACAGGTACTAAGCTCCTGTCACAGCTTTCTCCCAAACCAGTGCCAGACCCCACTGAGGTTTAGGGTAACGGTACTTTTAATATTGACTTGAATTTTTGAAGATTGACATGTGCCATTATACTTTTACCACCTAAAACTTTGAAAAGATCCATTCTCTTAAGATACATTCTCTTATGCCCCTTTATGAATTTGGCATCGTCCCCTTCCCCATTGTATGAAGTATGCAATGTGGTAGCATTGTTCACAGGCAGGTCAGCAGCAGAAGTGTTTCTGTCCAGTGTTGGGGGAAATTGGCGTCAATCCCTTAGTCCTTCTGGGCAGAGGAAGTGCAAAGGTGTACAGTAAAACCTCAGGTATGCTCCTTCAGCAGCCTTTGAAGGTTTCAGTATAAGACCCTCTTGGTGATTTTGTACTGTTCATTTTCCAGAGCTGTTAAGTCCTGGAAAGTGGCACATCCTTTGTGTGGGCCACCCATTGTATGGGGTTCTTTTGCTACTGCTTTTCCCAGCCCTGGCAGACACGGATCAGCGGTGAAGGTGCTTGCGGGCAGCAGTGGCTCGGTGCCCACTGCAGAGCCAGAGCAGCCTGGATGGTGTCCTGGAGCTCCGGCGGGGCTGGGTGCATAGCCAGCGCCCTGCCACCCAGGAGAGGGGCCGGCGCCTGCATCGTGGGTACCTACAGTGCACCCTGAGTGCCTACAGTCCATCATGGGTACCTACAGTGCACCCTGGGTGCCTACAGTCCATCGTGGGTACCTACATTGCACCCTGGGTGCCTACAGTCCATCGTGGGTACCTACAGTCCATCGCAGGGGCCTACAGTCCATCGTGGGTACCTACAGTGCACCCTGGATGCCTACAGTCCATCGTGGGTACCTACAGTCCATCGTGGGTGCCTACAGTGCACCCTGGGTACCTACAGTCCATCGTGGGTACCTAAAGTCCATCGCGGGTGCCTACAGTGCACCCTGGGTACCTACAGTCCATCGCGGGTGCCTACAGTCCATTGTGGGTACCTACTGTGCACCCTGGGTGCCTACAGTCCATCGTGGGTACCTACAGTCCATCGTGGGTACCTACAGTCCATCGTGGGT